>OZ010792.1:42906827-43506827 GCA_963932465.1 Maratus speciosus
CATTACAGTAAGAATAGATTTATAGATTGGAACTTCCAAAAAAGCAATCAGGAGCAGGGCTGTCAAATGACTTAAATTGGTTCTGGATGCAGGATGCATGAATGTCATTCACGCTAGATAAGCATATACTTTGCTAAATAAAATATTTAAAAAATATTATACGAATTAAAAATCGAGGTCCAACATATAGGCGCCATAATAGCTGCAGTTTTAAAGTATATGTTTGGTGTATATACTATATTATAGCCAGTTTTATATATATTTGCATTTACAAGTTCCTATGATTAACTTTTGTATTATTTTTTCCCTTTGATTTTTAGACATTCGATTTCATTTTAAGTATATATATATATATGTATACTGGCTAACTGATGGAGGGGGGAAGTTAAAAAAAAGAAAAAAATAAACTAATAATAAAAAAAACTGATGACATACATATGAAATTTTTTTTGTTACGATAAATACGTGATATTTAAAAATCAACGCAATGAAAAGCTGAAATATTTCGAGAAATTTTTTCTTGCATTTATTTTTAAAGCTTCCTTCTTTAGTGCCAAAAGAATGATACAGAAAATGGGAAATAATAGTAGCAGAGTGTGTTATTGTTATTCCTGTTTTCTCTCTTTTTTTTATTTTTATTTTATCACTATAGAAGGGGCGGTCTCCTTTTGCAAAGTTTTGAAGCAGCTCAATGTTAAATTTATTTTGGTTGCTTGTTCTTTTCATTCAGCTTATTTATACTAGACTCTATTTTTACAATTAGCTGTATCACAAAAGTTCTTTTATACTAATTAATTATTATTATTAATTTATACTTCTTAAATTGAATTTTATAACAAGAATAATGTATATAGGCTCAAACCGAAACAACATCTACTTCTATGCAATTGTATTCTTTCACAAGAGCCCCCCCCCCCCCCCCCCAATTTAAATCAATTTAACATTTTTGTCACTTTTAAAAATCCCTTATTACTTGGGCTAACTGTACATATATTTTTATATAACTGAAAATTAAAATACAAAATATTATTGAAATTGTTATTTTTATTTATGTTACACAATTTCATTTCATATTATTTATAATGATTAAATACAAACGAAGGGGGAAAAAATGTACGTTTATGCTACGTGTAGAGTTTTTAAACATCAAATTTCATGATAACATGTTTATCAATGTCTCTTAATTAGTGTCTTTTCCAATATATTTAGCAATCTTGAAAAGCTCAGAGCTTTAAACAAACTGTTTAGACACTGTTTAGAGTGAAAAAGTTAGAAAACTCTTAAAAGCATTATACCCATACTTAATATAGCAAGCTTTTGCTATAGACCTATCAATACTTCATTTGCACTGACGAAATTTATACTAAATTAAAAGTTGATAATTTATTGTGTAAATTAATATAGGGTGGATGTGCTAGTAATAGACACCCTTCAATGTTTTGGTTTATAAAAAAAAAAAAAAATAACCAATAAAAATTTAGCTTTTATTATTTGTTTCATAACTTCCTCTTGCATTATTATTAGTCATTTTCCAGTAATGGACACCCCGTGTAGACATTGCTAAAAATGCAATTTCAGTAATGTTCATATTACATAAAATATTGACTTAACTGAAGACCTAAATAATAAATTTAATTTTTAAATTACACTTACCAAAATGTAATAACACCAAAACTTTTATAAATAGCTGCTTTTAAGTTATTTTATATGGTTAATAAAATTTCAATAATTTATTCTTTTTTTTTTTTTTAATGTATATAATAACTCTGACTTGCACTTTTTATAATATGGCAATCAAACCAGTCAAGAAGCAAAAAATATAATTTAAGGGCATAGTCAAACAGGGGCTCATAGAGCTTAACCCTCCCCATTTAAATAAAAACAATTAAGTTACAGAAATTGTTAAAAATCTGTCTTAAATGTTCCCTTATTCATCTCTGAAAAAAATATATATATTACTGTAATGTTAATTAAAGTTATAGTAATCATGAAACTAGTAAATCTGCAGATCAGTGGCCTCAAACATCAATTCTACAGTTTTATTTTGAGAATTATTTTATTTAGTGTTTAAAATATCCAACTCACAGTATCATTTTTTTCATATTTGTAATATTAATTATTACAAGTAATATATCAAGTAGTCTCTGGAAGTTGTTAAAAATAGTGAGACAAAGCTATTGCTATACACTAATACTCAAAAACTTTTTTTTTTTTTATTATTATTAACTTTTAAATCTCCCACTGTCTCAATAATCTGACAGCTGTAATTGATTGATATTTAGTATTTTAAACTATCCATCTAAAATAATTAAAATATCTATCTTCTGATAATTACAATAATTGATGCAAACAGTGAATGATTATCACAAATATTTTATTAAATACTGGCATCCTAATTGTTAAATTTATTTGAAAATCAGTGTTTTGTTTCATTAGTATGCTTTCATTAAATTCTGGTTCTAAATAGTCATAAAAACAATTATATCTGTTACTTTTTGTGGGATGTCTATTACTGAAACAGAGAGTGTCCATTACTGGACTTTTGGGGTGTTTTGATATATTTCTGTTATTTAAAATTGAGTTTTTATTCATATTCGGAAATGAAACTATCAGAATGGTTAAATATTGTTGATAGATTAATATAATATTGAAAAAACTGGAATATAATGATTATAATTTATTAATAAAAATAATTTTAAAAGAAATTTCTTAAGGGTGTCTATTACTGGCACATCTACCCTATTTGAGAAATGTACTATACAGCAGGATTTTTTTTTTTTTTTTTTTTTTTTTTTTTTTTTTTTTTTTTAAGCCAACAAGTACTAGAGAAATAAATACCAATTAAGATGTTAATCTTAATCCAAAATGTTGAAGTCATTTAACTTAAAAACTTAAATTTGTTAATAAACATCATTAAATTATAACTTTCAGCTAATTAGATTTTTTCAGTTTGAAAATAATACAGACATTTGTTATCTGCAAACTGACTAGTATTTATTATCATCTTTACTATTAATATTATTTTGTCTTAGATGTAATGCAGATAGAGTAGTTTAGCCCCCCCCCCCCTTAAACTGAATAAGTAATAATATTTGATCTCTGTGAATTGAATACTTTCACATAATAAATACTCAATCATACATCCTTACATACTCTCAACCAGTCACAATGTGAAATGTTTTCAGTGTTTTATTATTATTAACATGTTGTATTATACTGAAGAGTAAAAACAATTTTCAAGATAAGACATATTTATAAATGTCACAATATAGTTTCAAGAATTATGATTTAATCATTTTTTAATAATTCATACTATGTAATCATATATATTTTTACTTCTTCATTGCACGATTACAGATAAACTTCAAAAATGAAAATCTCGATGATAAACAGTATTTAATTAATAAAAGTATCTTTACAAATTTATATTTTATCAATTTTATTTCTTACGTGTGCATTTAAAATTTATTTCAAATTAACATAAAATGCTGAACAAATTAATACGTTACCTACAGTTATCGAAAATAACTTATCCACAAGTCATGGAAATTGTCTGTTGCTTACTGCAGAAAAATAAGAAATTAAACTTATTGTTTAAATACAGCAGTTCATGTGTCAGCTTTATTATTATTATTATTATTATTATTATTATTATAAATCATCAAATCTAATTCTTAGGGATTAGTAACAAAAAGATATAAAAACTTCATTACTAAATTATTAGAAACTAAATAAATATCATAATTTTACAAAAAGTAAACAAATATTTTTTTAATGGATGCGATAGTATTTCGCTTTCACGAGATAAAAGTCAAAACTGTCAATACCAAGATTCTAATGATATATGACTTATCTTGGTAATAACTAAGAAAAAAAGTAAAGGTTTTATAGTAGTACAAAAAAAAAAAAAGCTATCTTTCACGATAATACAACATATCAAAAGGTACCGTAACACTGAAAAAAACATTTCACATACCTGTATTTTAAATGAGTATTCCCCTTATGTTTTGTTTTGATGTTAGATCCTATCTATAACAAGTGATTTTTAAAATCTGTGTTATTTATTTGCAGCACAAAATTTACTGTAACAGCATTTTGCAGGCGTCACATGGTTCTTTGCACGCTATGCTACCAAAAGTCCGCCATCTTTTTTTACTACTTACGAGTCTTTTGTACCTCCCGCAAATAGTTATCACGTGACAACCTCACTTGCGATTGCTCTGCGAGAGTGAAACCGTCCGCACGTTTGATCTGTTTCGTGATTTTAGACGCGCCTCGCAAATCCACGAGGAAAGGGGAGTTACGGGAGAAAAGCGTTTGATCGGAATAGGCGCGTTAGTGTAATAATAATAATAATAATAATAATAATAATAATATAAATAACTGTAATAATAAAGCTTTTCTATATGTTTAAAATTAAATTGAAGATTTAATTTAGTTATGTTTAAAAAACTTTTTTCACCAGTTGATCAATCAGAATTTCAGCAGCAACATTTTATAGAAAGAAAAATCAGTACTTGCGAAAATAATTCATGAAATATCTATATTTTTCTCAAAAAAGTATTTTTTTCTAGTTTAATAAATTAAAATTCAGTAAAATAATTCAACTTTATTCCGATGTTGCAGTTCAAAGGCACCATTTTTTTTCTTCCATAAAAATAGAGAGTTAAAAAAAAAAAAAGAACCGTTGAAGTTATGATTTTCCTTTTCAGAAAAAATTACGGAAAAAACAATGAAATCAAAATCAAAATCAAATCCAAAATCTGTCATATTTTTTTGTTTCATTATTTCTCAAGTTACCGTAAAACAATAAACATTCTTTGAATTGAAGATCTACCAATATTTCTTACGCATCACAAAAAACCACTTACGCGTTTCCTTGTTTTTTTCTGACAATTTCTTTGCCAAAGGAAGGGATAAGCTAATGTTTGTGGCGCTGTTGGCGATTTTTCCATGGAAGTCAAAAAGCTGGAGATTGACTTAGAACAAGGCAAACCTCTCTCGTCAACCGTAGGTATAGGACTGAAAACATAACTCATTGTTTTAATCAACTAGTCAAAAGGGATAAAGGGGGAAAATGGACATGTTTAAGTTTTCTCTTGGTGTTGTGCGGCAGTTTTCTGGTTTTGTGCTTTTAGTTTATTTCTTTAACTGTGTTTTCCGTACAACGGCAGCTCCCGCAATATCATCTGAAATTCAAGCTATGGTAAGTTAAATATTATTTAAAATTTTATACTATTTTTAAAACTTAAAATCTATCTATATTTTGCATTTTTTAAATACTAATAAGAAAATTTAAATTTTGAACATGGAAAGATTAAAACAAAAGTTTTTATTACCGTATTTAACAGGAATGTTTTAAAGAAATTTTAAAATATTAAGACCACTTTTTTAAAGATCTAAAATTATCTAAAATTGAAAAAAAAAAAAACATTTATTTCAGTTTAATAAATTAATTTTGAATTACGTCCTGTTTATAATAAAGAAAAATTGCATAATAATATATATCTTTTTTAAATCAGAACAAATGGTCTAGACATTTTTGTTAACAAAATAAATCAAATTTAATTTTTAAACTTTAAAACTTTTAAAACTTTTTAAAATTATTTTCTAGTAACTTTTTTTTTTAAATTTATGATTGAAAAAAAAAAATCTAAATAAATAATTTCCGAGGAATAATTTTCCATGTGAAACATTTTTTATTTGAAGATCATTAATATTAATGAATATTTTATACAATTAATTAAAAAAATTAAAAATTACTTATTTTAAATATTTTATGTTAACGGAAAAGAAATTCTTTGTTAATATTCAAATACATGATGGAAAGTTTATGGTAGAAGTGCCTACATAAATGTTCGAATTTTATTTTAAAATATTCTAAAAGACTTTATTTTAAAATATTCTAAAAGAATTTTAGACAAAAGAATTTTCTTATAATTTTTAATGCATGTTTAATGCATTAAATGCATATTTTTTTAAATAAATAATTTTCAAGAAAAATGTTTCAATTTGGAATGTATCTTTTATGCTGCGATAAATATTTTCTCAATTAACTTTAGACATAAAAATTATATTTTTTAACTGAACAGATTATTAAGTAATTTTCTTTTAATAATTTAGAAATGTAAAGGAGTATATTTTAGTGTCAAAAAAGAGGGGGAGGGGGGGGGGAATCAACATTCATTTTCTACCGTTTTAAAAACATTTTAGGAGAAATCATTTTCTTGCAAATTTTCAATGCATAAATTTTAAAGAAATAACTGGAATGCGAAAGTTTTAAAGTAATTAACTTTTGTGACAAAATTTAATCTTAAATTTTTTCTTTACAATAAACATTAGTCATTTTGAAATTAGCATCTTTCAAGGAATTTAAAATTAAAAAAATGGTATTTTGCATTTTATATAATATTTGCAAAAATTAATTTCTGTTTGTACTATCGTATCACTAGGTGTGTACACTTTTAACGTATTTTTGTAATGGAATTTTTTGCCTTAATTAATCGCAGAAAAATATTACAAATTTCGCGAGGGAAGATTTTTTAATTTGAAGAAAAAAGATTTCTGATCTGAAATACTGGTACCAGACTCCTTGGAAATACATTGCAAATATAAAAAATAATGCATCTCTTACACAGCTTACCTTTCAACAAAAAAATCCAATTTCATTTTAAATTCTGAGTTTTTTTTTTAAAAGCACTTATAACTTAGTGAAGTAGTTTTCGCGAGATGATTTCTCATTTGAAACATTAATATCTAAACGTTTTTATAATTATCGTGCAGGAATATGCAATTTTGTAAATACTTTTTAAAAACTTTAAAATATTTCTTTTTTTTCTTTTTTGTATTGTATTGTAGTGTAAAATAAACGGCTTGTTTCAGCAGGTTATCTTATTTTTTAAAAATATTTATTCACATTAGAAATTAAATTACTTTAAAAATTCTTATGGTTATTTTTAAAGAATATTTTATTTATTTTAGTGGAAAAAAGGTCATTCTTTTTTCCGAATTATTTTATTTGCTTACATGCTATGTATAATTCATTATCCACTATTAAAAACAAATAGGAAATAACTCAAAACTACTATACTCAGATTACTAAACAAAATTTTCTAAAAAGGTGGAACCACATTTATTACGATGATGATATGTATTACAATGTTAATATTTTTATAAAATATACTAAAATTTTTATATAACTATTCATAATTTTATTAATAATATAGAATATATATTATTGATTTTCCAAAAAATACATTATTTTTTATGGAGGACATATATTTTTTAATTAATGCGTTATCTTAAAAAATGAAGTTGTATTTACAGTAAATTCTGCCTAAGGCGGAATCGATCGGGACCAAGAAAATTTTCCGTAGTAGACAATATTCCGCCTTAGACAAATTTTACTCCATGTTTATGGATTTGCAGGGACTTGAAAATCTTTCTGAGTTAGACAAATTTCCGTCTTACACAGAGTCCGCCTTACAGAGAGTTTACTTATATCGCAAACTAAAAAAAAAAAAAAAATCACCGAGAAAGATAGGAATGGGTATGATTCTTTCTAACATAATTCTTTGCGCACTGTGTATTGGTTATGCACTTTTGAGTAAACAGTATATTCACCTATGCTATTACACAACGTAGATTTTCATTACCATACTTGCATTAATTTATCTTCTAAAAAAATTCCCTTAGGCAGACACCAAGTGCGATTATATAAAGATCGTTTACACTTTGTTTACGGTCTCTTTAATTTGGTTTCATTATTATATTTAAATGAAACGGTAAAAAAAAATGGGGGTTGCGATTACATCTTTCGTACTAGAAATAACTATGAAACATGTAATATGCATGTGTGGTTTAGAGATTTGAATCGGATCGAGTAACCCTATTTAGAATGCTGCGCGGGCCGGTTATACACGATTCGAACCCGACACACTTCAATCCGATCCCGACACGAACTTGAACTTTTTAAATCCCGAACTTTAACATTAGACGAACAGAAAATAAAAGACAATTAATCGATATTTTGATACAATTATGGAAAAATAGTTTACATCTCTATAATCTGTAATATCATTTTTATCTATTATGTTGAAAAATTAACATAGAAGTATAAATATGTATGCATAATATATATATTTATATTTATATATATATACATCCATTAATGTTCAAATATGTAGTATTTTTTATCGGAAAAATTATTCTAGACTTTTATGAAAAATTGGGTCAACCAGAACACAAATTTCAACCCGAAACTGGGTTGGAATCACGTACATTTAATGTCAGTCAGCCCAAACCGAATAACACCTACAATAATAAAAATTAATGTCAACCCGATCCGCAGTTGGATAAAATTGGGTTACCCGACCCGATGCAGCACTCTAATCCGATTTAACTTTACTCGGGTAGGGTGTTCTGTTTTCGGTGATCACAAAATCAGTGTACCCATTTACATATATGTGTGAGAGATTGAATTACATACATGTTTATATCGCTGAATTCATGAATTTCCTAAGTAGTTAAAGCATAGGTTAAAAACTGTAGATATTAATAAAAATTTAGTTAGTTTTAATATTAAACTGTTAACGTACCGTATTTATTCGTGTAATTATCCACCCCTTCCCCCCGCGTATTTGTCGCATTCCTACTTTTCATAGAAAATTTTAGTAAAAAATAAAGATTCAAATAATTTTGAGATAAATAATCTGAGATAATTTTTTAAAATAAGAAGTCATATTCCTCTAACAATATGCATGACCTCGCGATTTTTATATTTCAATATTTCAGTTTGATTCTTAACACTATACAGGTCGCAAACAGTGTTGCCAAATCTGGAGGGTTCTTTTTTTTTTTTTTTTTTTTTTTGTTATTGAGAAATTCTCAGTTAAAACCAGAAAATTTTAATACCAATTTTCCTTTACTTTATTCACGAAATATCTGCCTATATTATAAAGGACAGAAGTGTCCGTGCATAAGGCTGATATCATTTTAACGGTGGCAACATCAGACGATAAAATTTGATTTTTATTAACTTTTATTGCAATTTTTTAAACTTCTAAATGCCGGACATTTTCAATTTTTGCCCCGTCGAATCGAGAAAAAAATGTACTTTCAAATGCTATTTGCTTGAAAGCTGTATCTCATCTCATTTGAAAACTGTATCATAATTTACTCAGTTTTTATTCTTTTTAAATGCCTTTAATATAAATAGCATATCGTTCGATTCCAGCGCTATTCCATAACGAAATTAAAACATTCATCGATTAATAAATAGTACAATAAAACATCAATAAAACACAAATTTAAAACATGTAATCGACTTTCGCGCTTAATCCATTGAAATGAACAGAATCAAAAAGGCTGATTGTAAATAGCAATTTTGCAATTTCTTCGGCTGTTAATTCCTGACGTGAGGCCAATATGAATATATCGTTTTTAATATGTTTCAAAACTTTATTTGAACGCATTATTGCTATTTTTAATATGAATAAATTTTTTTGTATTGTTAGTGGGCATTCTAAATACAGCACAAAGTCTAAAGTGCGGAATTGTCCAAAGTTCGGACTTCCAAGCGACAGTAAGTAATTCAAGAAAGGAAGGGAAAAAAATGTTGAAACGAACAAAGAAAAAAAAGGTCTAGAGCAAAGAAGCTTTATTGCTGAAACTTAACTCATGTCTATATATTAAAAAAAAAAAAAAAAAAAAAAAAAAAAAAAAAAAACTTCTTAATGATAAACCTAAGTTAATAAAGCAGGGCACATTAATTGAAATGTTCAGTAGTTACGTGAGTTACAATTTGTTCTTAAATTATATGTTCCGTTAAATAAATGTTTTGTTTTACTTTTTATTTTGTTATGATTTATATAATGAAAATGATTGTTTAATTTAGTATTAATAATCCTGTTATAAACAATTTTTAATATATGAACGTCATATTTTGCCTTTTTAAGTAGTGAAATTTATTTTTCTTCTTATTGGAAAGGCAATATTTTAGATGACCGAAAGTTCGGAAAAATCCGAAGTTCGGACTTGGTAAAGTCCCGAGGATTCCGGACTTTAGACTTTGTACTGTAATATATTAAATGCAAAAAATCTATTAGAGTTATCAATTAAAAAGAAAAAAAAAGTAGACCCGTGCTTTCTAACCAAAGTCTTTGAGATTATTTGCTGATGCGTTTTTTCATTCATTTTTTATTAACTGCATTTCTTTTTATCAAATAACGTTTTTTTAACGATATATATGTATACTATGTCAAAAGCCGCTTGCAGAACCTTTCGAAAAATTCCTCATTTATAGCTGTGCCTTTAGTATGTGAAGAGGAAAAAGGATGTTAACATCAGAAATAATATAGATAATATTTTTCAACTATTTTCTGTAGCCCTGGTTTATCACCTTCTCATTATAATAACGAAAAACTTCAAACTTTCTGGTGTGAATTTGAAATTCTTAACGATAGTTTTATAAATGACGCATAAATGCGTCAAGCGGCCTCTAAAGTGTTAAGGATCAATTGTTAACTTTTTCTCCTCTTCCACAGCAGCACTATTGTGCGCAAATTATATAGTGACAGATCATGCGAAATCATCAGTCATGGGATACATTAGTGCCGATTTATTTGCATTCGTTCTCTGTAAGAAAAATAACAATTTTACCGAAGATTTTTTATTCATGGTAAATCTCTTTGATCAAAAGAAAGAAGGAAGCTTTAAGATAATTCGGAATAAATGATGTACTTATTCAATAGTAACTCAAACCGAAATATGCGCTAAGTAATAAAAAATGCGTGATCACTTTGTAGTCTTTTTCCAGAAAATATATATCAACTAGCAAACCCCGCGGCTTTGCTCGCGTAATAGTTGAAATATGCCAAGTGATATTTGCATGACTATTTTTTATTAGAACACTTTTTGAAATAATTCAAAAATTACAAATTAAGCCACAGTTTGACTAAACTTCATTACGAAAGTGCAATAGACAGAAATGAGATTTTAATTAATAAGAAGAACTAAAACTAATTCCAATTAAATGATAATGTAGAAAGTATTTTGAGACTTTTGTGTTTATTTCATACGCTCATCATTTCAGTATTCATTTGAAGTTTTGAATTTTTTAGAAACCATCTTAACACATTTACATCTTAAAATTAACCATCATGTCAAATTCCAAGCTTCTTGTCTAACAGTCTACCACCTCTCTGGTATAAGTGGCACCAACATAAAATACCGAAACAGAGTTGAAATAGAATCTCTCGAAAAATGTTGAAACAGAGACTGTCACCATTAATTTGCCAACATTAACCTCGAAATCGGTTGGTATTTCCTAATATTCTATAGAAAACTGAATTTAGATGTTTTTAAAGGCTTTCTTGTTGTTCATGCTAACCAGGTGGTAGTGACACCGGCACAAAATATAGCCCGTATAGGATCAGGGACTATCACTCTTGATTCGCAACCAATAACTTCTGTAATCGGTTTATTATTTCCTGAGATTCCATAGAAATCGCAATTTAGGACACTATTAGAATGCTTTTCGCTCCTTCTTTTCGTTTCACCCCTTTTTAATTTCGAATTTATTTTCGACTGTTCTTAGAGGACATTAAATTTTAAAAGTAACTACCGTGCTATATTTAAAGTTTCTAACCTCTTCAGTGCCGCAGAAATCGCAATTTAGAAAGTTTTTGCTCCTGCAACTCTCGACATAAAATACAGCTTATATTTGAGCAGGTTCTATCACCATCAATTTGCGACCATTATGTTTGAAATCGGTTTCGTATTTCATACGATTGCATAAAAATCGTAATTTAGAACGCTTTTCCCTGACTTCATCCTTTTAAATTTGGAACTTTTTTTCGACAATTCTTAGAAAGCATTTGCATCTTTGAAGTTATTACCATTCCAAATTGTTAGACCCCTCAGAAACACAAAAACGCAATTTAGTATATTTTTTGCTCCTGTAACCCCCAGGTAGTAGTAATAACAACGTAAAATATAGGCTATGTTGGAGCGGGGACTGTCACCATAAATTTGAAACCATTACTTGTGAAATCAGTTTATATTTCCTGAGATTGCGTAGAAATCGCTATTTAGGACGTTTTTAGAACACTTTTCGTTCATTTTCACCCCTTTTAAATTTCAAATTTTTAAGGAACTCTTCTCAGAGAGTATTTACATCTCATAAGTATTCATCATACCAAATTTCAAGTTGCTAGCCCCTTCAGTATAACAAAAATCCCAATTTAGAACGTTTTTTAAAATGCAACCGCAAGGTGGTAGTGACGCCGACATGAAATAGACCCTATATTGGAGCAAGAGCTGTCATCATCTATTTCCAACCATTACTTTTGAAATAGGTTGGGTACTTTCTGAGATTGCATAGAAATCGTCATTTAGAACGTTTTTTAGAACTCTTTTCGCGCCTTTTCACCCCTTTTAAATTTCGAATTTTTTAAGAAATGTTCTTAGAGATCATTTATATCTAATAAGTAACTACCATGCTAAATTCCATGTATCTGGACCCTTCAGTAACACAAAAGTCGCAATTTCGAACGTTTTTTGCTCCTGCACCCCCTTTAGGGGTAGCGGCACCGACATAAAATGTAGCCTATGTTGGAGCAAGGTTTGTCACCATCATTTTGACACCATTATTTTTGAAATCGGTTTGGTACTTGTTGAGATTGCGTAAAAATCGCCATTTAGCCCACTTTTTGCGCATTTTCACCCCTTTTAAATTTCGAATTTTTTAAGATATGTTCTTAGAGATAATTTGTATTTAATAAGTAACTACTATGCTAAATTCCATGTATCTGGACCCTTCAGTAACACTAAAATCGCAATTTCGAATGATTTTTGCTCCTGCACCCCTTTAGGGGGGTAGTGGCACCGACATAAAATGTAGTCTATATTGGAGCAAGGGTTGTCGTCATCATTTTGACACGATTTTTTTTTTTAAATCGGTTTGGTACTTCTTGAAATTGCGTAAAAAATCGCCATTTAGAACGTTTTTTAGAACTCTTTTCGCGCATTTTCACTCCTTTTAAATTTCGAATTTTTTTAGAAATGTTCTTAGAGATCATTTACATCTTATAAGTAACTACCATTCCAAATTCCATGTATCTGGGACCTTCAGTAACACAAAAATTGCAATTTCGAACGTTTTTTGCTCCTGCACCCCCTTTAGGGGTATTGGCACCGACATAAAATGTAGCCTATATTGGAGCAAGGGTTGCCACCATCATTTTGACACCGTTATTTTTGATATCGGTTTGGTACTTCTTGAGATTGCGTAAAAATCGCCATTTAGAACGTTTTTTAGAACGCTTTTTGCGCACTTTCACCCCTTCTGAATTTCGATTTTTTTAAGAAATGTTCTTAGTGATAATTTATATCTAATAAGTAACTACCATGCCAAATTGCATGTATCTGGACCCTTCAGTAACACAAAAATCGCAATTACGAACGTTTTTTGCTCCTGCACCCTCTTTAGGGTTAATGGCACCGACATAAAATGTAGCTTATGTTGGAGCAAGGGTTGTCACCATCATTTTGACACCATTATTTTAGAAATCGGTTTGGTATTTCCTGAAATTGAGTAAAAATCGCTATTTAGAACGTTTTTTAGAACGCTTTTCGGGCAGTTTCACCCCTTTTTAATTTCGATTTTTTTAAGAAATGTCCTTAGAGATCATTAGTATCTTATATCTGCCTACCATTCCAAATTTCATGTTTCTAGGCCCTTCAGAAACACAAAAATCGCATTTTTAGAACGTTTTTTGCTTCTGCACCCCCTTTTGGCCAGTGGCACGGACATAAGATATAGCCTATGTTCTAAGTAGGACTAACACCATCATTTTGATACCATTATTTTTGGAATCGGTTCGGTAGTTCCAGAGCTTACCTCCGACAAATAAACAATTTTTTCCTCTTTATAATATGAGTATAGATATAGATTAGAGATGCTAAAGTATTTTCATGCTTAAAAGCGTAAACAATACTTAGCCTAAATATTTTTATACAAGCTTTGCATATTTTTATTCTGTTCGTTTATAAACTTTTTCATATTTTATTTTATATTAGCCTCCCCCGCCCCCCCCCCCCCCCCAAAAAAAAAGATTATTTTCTCCACTTAAAAAATTATCTTTATCCGTCCTATCTACTCTGTAAAAAAAGACGAATGTTTTTTAATCTACGAAAATACCGTATAACAAAGAACAAAAATATAATGTAATCTCTTCCGAGTTACATTACTATTCCGGAAAGCTTTCCTTTATCTTCAGAAACCTAAAAAAAAAAAAAAAAATATATTTCCGTGATTTTAAGGGACTCGGTGCCAAAAAAATATTTTGTAACTATAACCTATATTATATTTTTAGGTTCATGTTTGAATAAAGTATTGTCATAATAGATCATAAAAAGTGTTAAATTCTCAATATAGCAATAACTTTTTGAAAAAATTAAAAATTTTAAAATTCCTTCTTCTTTTTCATTTTTCGTATTTGGAAATAGTTCTTTTTTTTTATCCTTTATCCAGAGTACTTATTTCTATAAATCTAACAAGGGAACCACTTTTGATGTTACTCGCACCTAGCATTGAGACCTGGCGCATTTTAAAGCCCTATATTATGAAGTTTGAGAATCAATAAAGTTTTTCTGTTAAAATAATTTCTTGATTCTCTTCTGTTCTCTTCTGTTAAAATAATCTCTTGAAATAAATTTCTTGATTTTACTGCAGCATAACTTTCTGAAAATGCAATTTTCGAGACCATTTATCGGACTATTAACATTAAAGGTTTTTTTAAAGAAAAAACAATTAAAAATAAAAATTAGTTAATAATAAGTATAAAATATTGAAAAAAAGTTTAAAGATTCCTTCAAAAACCCACGAATTTGATTTTGAAAAATTGCAACATTTTATTCACATTTTAGACTGGGAAACAGTTGGCGTTTATTTTCAAAAGTAGAGCTTTCCGGCAACCCTAGCCAAATGCCACAGCTGTTTGTCTTGCGTGAGGAGTGGTTTGGACTTCAGTAGAAATTGTAATGTCCGACCTAATTAGTCACAGTAATTTTTCTAAATTATGTAAAAATATTAATTTATTTTCTGATTACTTTTACCAAAGGACCATTTAATACAGCAACAATTCATTGTAAACATTCGAAACTTTGTTCCATTCGATTTCAAAAGAAAATAGTTTGCTTATTTTGTATTTCAATAAAAAGAAAGTTTCAAAATTATCTTGGAAGCTTTTATAGAATTATATTTACTATTTATATATCTACCGTCTCCATAAAAAAAAAAAAAAAAAAAAAAAAAAAAAAAAAAAAAAAAAAAAAAAGGAAAAACCTAATATTTGTTTCTCATGATATCAATTGCAAAAAAAAATCGCAATCTGATATAATTCTAGTAATATGTACTGTACATTTACTCTTTGAATAAAGCAGGCGGAAAAATTGTAGCGCCATATTTGCAGGGCTCCCAAATGGTCCGCCAACTGAATACCAATATTATTTTAGACAAATTTTCTTTTTGGATTTTTCTTACAAACCGCCCCGGAATCACCTTTGAAAGTTAATTCTAGCGCAAACCTACCATAAAATTTTCTGTTAAAATTTATTGGTATTCAGATGGCGGACCATTTGAGAGCCCTGTATTTGGCGACTTAACTCACTTTTGGCATGAAATAAACAAATAAAAACGTAATAATAAAAAATTAAAAGTATAAAAAAGTATATAAAATGTGATTTTAACAGAGAAATTTTATCGGTTCTCTAACTTTTATGTATAGGGCTACGAAATGCACCAGGTCTTGGTGCTAGGTGCGAGCAGCACCAAAAGTGGTTCCCTTGTGAGTATCGGATTTTTGATGAGTCCATTAGATCAGCAGAAAAAAAGTAATTAGTGAATGTGTATGGAAAAAACGTGGGAAAATAGCATATTTTTAAGTTCACAAATTTTTTTAATTTTTTTTTAAAGTTACAAATGTATCAAAAATCCGATACTTAGTTATCAAACACAGGGTTTAAAGACACATTTTTTTAAAATTTCAGTCAATTTGCTTAATTATTGTAGAAGCCTTAGCATTTCGATTAAAATGAAAATATAAAAAATTGCGAATTGAGAAAAATCAGTTTAAACATTTCATTTACAAGGACGTTAACGGGAAGGCTTAGGGAAATTAAGTATATCTCCTTTATCATTTATCTAAACGTTCCGAAAATTTGGACAGAATGTTCTAATAATACTAAGGCACATTTTAAAATAAAAATCTGAAATTCGACAATTTTTTGTCATTTTTTATCCAAACGACATATACTGAGTGCCCTTAAAAAATATTTATATATATATATATATATATATATATATATAAAGTTTATTTTGCTGCCAGTAATTTACGAAAACATTTCCGAGTAGCTCTTGCAGTGTATTAACCGACTTTCTTAAACTATACTATAGGTTTGTCGGGTGATACTCATTCTCTAGTAGACATTTTCATCTGCGTAACTGAATTATACAGGGTGTCCATAATTAAACGACCCTACTTTAAAGTTGTCTAAATACGAAACTATTGGTCAGAAGGATGTGAAATTTTGTGTCGGACTTAATGAAAGAATGGGAATCTATTTGATGAAAAAAAAATTAATTCAAATAGGTCGCCACCAGAGGGCTTTTTTTAAGATTTCCTATTTAGCCACCGCCTACTGAATACTAGGGCTTAGCTCTGAAAAACAATGGCGGCTGTCGTAGGGGGACTTTTTTTTTTCAGCGTTTATACGGTCCGTCCAATTCCAAAATAATATTAATGTTAATGTTAACGTTGTTAATTTAGCTTATTGATCATGTTCGTAGAACATGAAAATGTCTACTTGAGAATGGATAACATCCGAAAAACCTATATTCCTAACATATGCTATATGATTGGTAAAATCCGACTAATACACTGTAAAAGTTGCTCGGAAACATTTCCGAGAATTTCGAGCAACAAAAGAAAATTTGTCTTATAAATTGTTCTTTAAATTTCTAAAATCTATTGATTTCTGCGGTTCCTAAAGGTAAAGAAACTCTTTTCGGTGTTTGTGGTTGCATTATATTTTTTTTAGATTCAGAAGAAATTGTGTTTTTTTTACAGTGAATGAACTGATATTATTTTTTTTAAATATTAATTATGCATTTATTAAAACGTTATATTTATTCAATAGTCTTTTCTCTTTTTACATTAAGTTGTATTAACCCCTTAACAGGTTTACCCGAAGACCGTGCGTGCAAGTAGAGTTTGCTTCTTTCGTTACTATAAAAGCTTTCCGACACCACTCATTTTAAACTGCAATGTTCACTTTATTTAAATGCAGACATATTTCGATTATATAAGTCACATATTCTACTGCGGTAAAAGTGGTGTATTTTTCCCTATTTTTAGTTTATTGTGTCAAAAAAATTAACCCCTTGAGGGGGCAACAGTCCTTCAAGCTCATTTTTTATTTTATTTTTTAAATTGCACCTTAAATACTATTCAAAATCACACTATATGAATTATGGTATTTATTTAACACACAAGAAATTAAAAAAAAAGTAATAAGGAAAAAAATAAGAAATTTTCCTGAATCTTTTAAGCGTTATTAATAACTTTTCAAATGTCCCATCCCAACCTCACTCCATAACAATTAAAATTCCCAATATGTTCTGTACCAGTTTAGTTTACATATAAAAATAAAACTGCGCATCGAATTTTATATATTTGAATATAAAGGTAATTTTTTTTTTTTTAATTTTATGAAAATTTCAGCATTTTTGCATATTTCTGCATTTAACTACTTTTAACTTTTACAATTATATTTAGTTTCATAAAACGATGCACAGTTTTATTTGTATACGTAAACTAAACTGATACAAAAAATATTGGGAATTTTAATTGATATGGAGTGAGGTTGGGACATTTTGAAAGTTTTTGATAATGCTTAAAATATTCAGGAAAATTCCTTATTTTTCTCTCCAAAAAAATGTTTTTTAATTTCTTGTGTGATAAATATATGCCATAATTCATATAGTGTGCCCCTGAATCGCATTTAAAGTGCAATTTAAAAAAAGTACAAAAATGCGTTTGAAGGTCCCTGTCCCCTTAAGGCAGGTATGTCAAACACGTGGCCCGCGGACCATACTTGGCCCGCCGACAACTTATGAGTGGCCCGCCAAGCCTTTGAAATTTCCACTGTTTTGATTTAATTCATATTTCATGGAGAAAATCTGTTTTTCATGAATACACCTCCACTGACCGTAGCTACAGTGATGTCAAGTTCGAGAATTTTTTTATTCAAAATATCTACTCCTACTCGAAAATAGTAATCTTCGCGAGCGATTCCAGCAGAAAAAAAAAAAATGCAAAGATCAGGATAACGCACTTAATAATACATTTTTCTAACATTTCGATCGCGATATAAATTTTTAAATACTTGTTATATGTTTAAAGATCTTTTTATTTTTATCTGAATGTATTTTTTAACTTTGTTTGGCAGCTCACTTTAGTACGACATCCTTGCTATTTTTAATGTTACAGAATAATAAAAGGTCGTGGAAATTAAAATTGATGTATTTTTCTTATTAAATATTTCTTTTAAAATTTTACGGTGAGTAACTTTAAATTTTCAGATAGACAGTTTTGGAATTTTTCATGTTTTATTATTATTTTTTAAACAAAGTTGTTTTTTATACGGACAAATTTAATTCGGTGAAATGTAATATTTGTTGTTTTTATTTTTTTTTAATTTTTAATTAATTTATTTTTTTTATTTTTATTTATTTATTTATTTATTTATTTGTAAAGTGGGAATGTGGCCCGTGGCTTTGCGTATAATGGTGCATCTGGCCCTCGGGTGTAAACGAGTTTGACATGCCTGCCTTAAGGGATTAAGGGTCAAAATTCGATGCAGAAATTTGTGCATTTTTCGTATTGCTCCCTTTTGGCACTGAAGAAGCTCCGAAAAGCGCAAATATATTAAGTAAATGCGATAAAATTGTTCCCACCGACTCTTGGTATCTCTTTCATTTTCATAATGACAGAGCATGTATGACAACATTAACTTGCCTTCATGAGCGCTAATTAAACGTGTATTGTGTATCGATCACGTTTTAATTTGAGTTCGCTTCATCTGCAACGGCGATAGGTAGAATGATATGAGTGATAATCGCTTAATCTTCTTCTGAAGATTGATGAATCAGAACTTCGCTTGATTCTCAGTAAGTCTCCGTGTTTAAGTTTTTCTTATTGACTAGTTAATGCATAATCGTTCTTTTTTATTTTCACCTCTTACTGTATATATATATATATATATATATATATATATATATATTTTTTTTTTTTTCCAAACAATACTTTCGTTACATGAGATAATAGAAACGGCCTGGCAAGTCAAAATTTTTGGTATGGTCTCATGTAACCATTTTCAAATAAATTGATTTATTAGGATTAAGAGTAATTAGAAAAATATCCATGAGAATAATATTTTATTATTTTCAAAACATTTTCTTAATGTCATTATCACAAAATAAATACCTTCTTCTGAATATTTAAGATACTAAATTCTAGAGAGTTACAATTTTTAATTTAATGAGACAAAGGGGAGTTAAGTGTAGGGGGGGGGGGGGGTAATTTATACAAAACGTTTATTTTGCAGCTTCTTGTACAATTTTGAAAAGATGACTAACTAAAGTTTTCTAAAAAACCCATATTTTTTTAGTAAATCCATATACATAAAATGAAGTCGAATGTTTATTCTCTTGTTAATATTCTTAAAATACGTTTGCTTAAAAAAATAATAATATAATAATAATAATAATAATAAATCCAAATTTGCCACTTTTATGAAATATTTATTTTTATTGTTAAAAGGAGATTCGATACTTTATCATTTTAATTAAATATTGTTTGTCTAATAATTAAAAGTAAATAAATAAATAAATAAATAAAAAGAGTATATATGAGTATTATTCGCGAATTTACTACTTTGGATGCATTTATTTTATGTCTGAAAATGAAGATGAAATATAATTAATTTCTTTTAAAATAAATTTTAAAAGATGTTGGTTGTTTAAATATTCTTTTGAAGTTTTATATAAGTGAATTTAATATTTTTTAAAATAGAAAGTTTTAAAATTTAGGAAATTTTTAAATTTCAAAGATAAAGTCTGCAATAATAAAAAAAATAAATGATACTGTAAAATAAATAAATATAAAAATAAATAAATAAATATAAAAATAAATAAATAAATATAAAAATAAATAAATAAATATAAAAATAAATAAATAAAGATGGCATAGAGCTTTATCGTCAAACTACAACAGAGAAAAACGAAAACAGTCATTCGATTGGGAATTGTGTTTTCTTTCAATTTTTATTGAAGAAATAAGCTTAGTGAGACGTTCCATACCAAAATAGTGACGAACTTAAAAATTTTTCAATGCTAATACTAAAACGTGACTTCACATCTTGATTCTAGCGTAATTTAACTTTGGATATAAAACGAGAAGCCATTCGGTGGAGAAGTAAATTCCAATTATATTTTTAAATCTTTGTTGGTCATTCCATGTCACATGTGAGACAGCTTTTCTATATATTAGTGCTGTATTAACAATGCTTTTACATCCTCAAATTAAAGCAATTATGCTAATATGAAAATCTAGGTTTTTTACATGTATAGTTTATATTTTAACAACTCATAAGTTAATGGATATAGGTATTTATGGAAATGTCACGCACAGGATATGTTGATAATTTTTCATGGAATGACCCTGAAATGAGCAGATTAGATTACTTAGGTCTAGGATTTAAGATGCGGTCATTTTTAAACACATTAAAAATGGCAGAATAATTAGTTATAGGACAGGGTTGGCGAACCTTTTTGTTGCCGCGTACCAAATTTGTGCAAAAAATATTTTAAGTGACCATGGCGTGCCAACTAGAAAACAAATTTAGTAGTTGGAAAATTAAATGACTAAAATACCTCAAATTTTGTATTAAGATTTTATACATATGAGGAACATACATGTAAGTATTACACTATAATAATCATAAAAACAAATACATTTTAGAAATTAATAAAAAAAAAAAAATGCGATGCAATTTGATTTATGTTGGTGAATATTAATATCGAGTTAATTTTAATTAAAACAGAGCCGGATTTATCTGACAAGTGCTTTCAGTTTGAATTTCGATATATTCATTTCTGAAAACAGCGCTTCGAAAGCATGGAGATAGGCAGAAAAACTATTAAAATGGCAAACACCAGTTTCTTTGAATAGCTATTAAATGATTCAAAATTGCTATAACTTTACCTTCGGAATTTAGTAATATCTAATAACCAATTCTTGTCGATGGTTTTCAAATATCGTCTTTGTTTGAAAAGTTTTTGTGGCCACAATTAATTAGATTGGAATATAATATGCCGCAATTAAAATTTTTCACTTTCCATTTAATCGACCTTAGAAAAGTTCAGTCGCGAATTTCTCTAATGAGCAACTAAGCTAATATAAAAATCTAGGAGGTTTTTTTCTTTTGTTATTTTTAATGCATAGCTTATATTCTAACAACTTATAAGTTAATAGATGTAGGCAGTTATGTAAGTTTCACGTGCAAGACATTTTGTCCGGTTTTCATGAAATGGCCCTTGTCAAGTTAAAAATTCCTCTAAATAAGATGATAAAATCTTACCAGGCAATACTTCTCTTTTCTTAGAAAGATTTAAGAGTTTCTTCTTTGAAATTTTATCCATTTGATGAAATAAATCATTGTCTAATCGCTCTATCTAAAGACGTCACATTTTTCATAGCATTCAACGTGATTTTAAGAAAAATTGAAATGGTAATTAGGCATAAAAGACCTTGCTTTTGCTCAATTTTATCTGCCTCAAGTGTCCTCCTTAATTCTTTAGAAGGGTCTTGAAAATTAAAAATAGTTCACAGATTTTATTATTTCTTGACCTTGACCTTGAATTTCGTAATAGGAGAGGCGCCCTTTTACTTTGCTAATTTTAGTCGAGGTTTTCGCGAACGTTTTTAATTAAGACGCTGCTTGTAATTAAAAATTGTAATTAAACCTTTACCCTATGAGGCATGATATTCGAAACATAATTTATGAATTTTTTCTTGAAATTGTATCCCAGATTGTTCCTGAAAAGAGGGTTACAGTTTGCCAAAAACTGTTTGAAAAATTTTCTAGTTGAACATTGTATAATACGAAAAGAGATTTAAGGCTTACAATAATATATTGAAACTAAATATAGAATACTGTTCAAAAATACTAATGAAATTCGTGATTTTTAAATTTTTTCTACATTTTCGTATATTGCAGGTTACACCTTTTTTCTCGAAAGAAACACAAAAATAAATAAATTAATAAATAAAAATAAATAAAAATTTAAACAAAATCCGATGCTTGCATTTTTTTACTTTGCTCGTCACTCTTGGAACTTTTTAAACTTGGAACTTTTTATGAAAGCTTTTCGATGTATCATTAAATGTTTTCGTGATTGAAAATGTTTTAATCGAGAAAAATAACCAAATTATTTTGGTAAAATTAAAATAATAATAATAAATAAAAAAAATTTAAAACGACATTCTTCTGATAAGTTCTAACTTTTTGAAAAAATCTCTTTTCCATACTTTCTTTACAAGTGAGTGTGTTCTATTTCTGTAAGGAATAGATTGCCTAAAAATGTGTAAAAATAAATAAAGAGACACGACTTGTACGCTATGTTGCCATTAATGACCGGCAACTTTCAATTTTAGACATTTTGTCGAATATTTAGAAATATACTTGACAGACTCATCTGGAATTTCAGGATTGAAAAGAACAGGTATGACCTCATATTTAGCAAGGTCGATTTGATAAGGGGGGCAATTAGGGAGCCAGCAAAAAATCAAAGAAAAAAAACAATACTTGGGATTACCCCGTAAAATAAAATGTACGAAATGATCTATCGCTACCGAATATAAATAAACAGACATTGTGAAATATGTGTATTATTTTGTGTAAGAATAGCATGCATATTAATAGAGATATAGCGATTTATTTTTAAAAAAATTAAAAAATTCTTGCATGTTTTTTGCTTATAACATACAGGGTTTTCAAGTAAATTTAACTCCGGTTACAGAAAAATTGACAAAATATAGTAGAAACAATATAGTGCAATTGGAATATAAATATATTAAATATTTTAGGAAATATGAGCAGTTGTATGAAATAATTTTTATCCGTGCATGCACGAACGATAACAAGGATCATTTTATATAATTTAATAGTCAACTCTATGGAGCAACTTATTAAAAAAAATCTAGTCAAATATAAAGTAAAATAAATCTAGTCAAATCTAGTCAATTCAGAAAGATATCGGCGTTAGAGTGAGCAAATTTTTAGTTGTTCTCTAAAAGCAGCTGAAAGATAAGGGATTTTACACAAATTGTCATTTTTAATTTTTAATTTTTTTAACTTTCATTTTTTATTGATGCTTTAGTTCTTCTTGGATAACCACCAGAACGGCCCTATACCATGATCAAAAGAAGTATCAAAATCGAAGCATTTTTTCCAAATCTACTCGTTGATATTCACTAAATACTAACTTTTTTCTGAAAGTCAGTTAATAAAAAATGACAATTTGTGTAAAATCCCTTATCATTCAGCTGCTTTTAGAGAACAACTAAAAACTTGCTCTCTTTAACGCCGATATCTTTCTGAATTTTTACGATATTTGACTAGATTTTTTTTAATAAGTTGCTCCATAGAGTTTACTATTAAATTATGTAAAATGATCCTTGTTATCGCTCGCGCATGCGCAGATAAAAATTATTTCATACAACTGCTCAAAATAAATAAAAAAAACTTCCTAAAATATTTAATATATTTATATTCCAATTACACTATATTGTTTCTACTATATTTTGTCAATTTTTCTGAAACCGCGTTAAATTTGCTGGAAAATCCTGCATGTTATAAGCAAAAAACATGCAAGATTTTAAAATTTTTTTTAAATAAATCGCTATATCGCTATTAATATACGTGCTATTCTTACACAAAAGAATACACATATTGCACAATGTCTGTTTATTTATATTTGGTAGTGGTAGATCATTTCGTGCATCTTATTTTACAGGGTGATCCCAAGTATTATTTTTTTCTTTGATTTTTTGTTGGCCCCCTAATTGCCCCCCTTAACAAATCGACATTGCTAAATATGAGGTCATACCTGTTCTCTTTAATCCTGAAATTCCAGAAGAATCTGTCAAGTATATTTCTAAATATTCGACAAAATGTCTAAAATTGAAAGTTGCCGGTCATTAATGGCAATATAGTGTAGAAAAATGCCTTTCTAATTAACAACGTAAACAAAATATTTATAGTACTGAAATAATTGATTGCTACCTGATTAATTACTGATTCCTAGTTTTATAAAATCATTATAAGGATCGACCATTACAAAAATCGAATCTGTTAAAAGATATATGTTGAAATTTCAGCATTCAAACTCATATATCATATGCTATATATACTGATATATCATATACATTTAAAAAATAAAAAATGCAAACTTAGAAAAAGGAGTTTAAACATTTAAGCCTTAATTCTTTAAAAGGAGACAAATGTAGTAAAGAGTTTTTCGCACATTTCGCTAATAAAGTTCGTATGAGATGGAGGTCACTCCTTTCGGTGTACTCTTTTGAAATGCTTATTTGTCGTGTTTTTGAAGCAGTTACTTTGCCTTTTCAAGGCTAATAACTAGAGATTGGACGTAAATTCGGTTTCGTTTTCGTTTTCGGCCCAAAATCATAATTTCGAATGCTGCCGAAAATTCGGTCTGACCGAAACTACCTGCATTCCAAAAACCTCGTTTCTTCTTTCGAAAATTTTCAATGTTACTCATAATTTGAGCTGTATTGGCTCAAATAAGCGGACCCAAGGGACCATGACGGACCCAAGACGTGAGTGCAACTTTTAAAGCAAGTCATGCACATAGAACTAAACTTTGAAGACGCTTTTCACGAGCTCATTAAAAGTTGCAGTCTTAAAAGTAATAGAAAATTTTTAGTTTGAAACTGCAGAAGTTTTCGAATACTTTTTGGGAAAGTTCTGGTATAACAGATGATAAAATTCAAAAAACATTATAAAAGATAAATCGAGTTATGTACACCTAAAACATACTTTAATTAGATGAAATTCGTATAATTAGAAAATCATTCTGTGTTGTTGATGAATTAATTACTTTTGATTTTATATAAAAATAAAAAGTTTTGATCAGTGGCACAGAGAGCTAACTCGGGCCACAAGTATAATTACTTAATAATTATGCATATTTTATAAGCAAGTACTATTTTTATATGACGTTATTTTTTTTTAAAAAATTCATCTGATAAACTGCTAAATTGCACTGTCAGTGTTGCACAAGATATATAAAGACATAAAGACCACACACAAACTTTTTTTTTTTTTTTTAAGTGGTTTATTACACTATCCTACAAAATTTGGATTGTGTCATATTTTTCAGCTTTTGATAATTGATTCTTGTGTATTTTGTAAAGATGAATCTCAAAATGACCTTTCTTTTTTACCATCGCGTAAAGATTTTTTAGAAATCGTAAATTATAAGTTAAAATGTCGAAAAATAGCGAAAACTTGATACTATAAAATAAATCTGATTATTGAGTTTTTAACTTTTGATAATTGATTTTTATGTATTTTTTAGATTGCAAATCGTAAATTTCAAAGCTAAACGTTCAACGTTATAAGTGAACATCCTCCCCCCCGCCTCATCAGATCCCTGAGTTGTTTAGCTGTAAGAATTCCCGTTAAATGCCAAAAAGTTAAATAAATTAATGAATTAAATAAAATTAAATTGAATAAAAAAGCGTTTTCTATTTTACAGTATCAGATTTTTGCTGTATTTTTACTTTTTAATTTTCAAATTTATAGTTTGCGAAAAATTATGACGTAAGGGTTAAAAATGAAGTCATTTTCATATTCAGTGCTAAAAAGTACATAAAAATCAATTATCAAAATTAAAAAAACCCAACCCTCTATTTTTTAGTATCAGATTTTCGTTATTTTTTACTTTTTACCTTTGAAATTTACGATTTGCAAAAAAATCCTGGCGTGATAGTTAAAGATGAAGGTCATTTTCTGATTCAGCGCTAAAAAATACATAAAAAGCAATTATTAAAAACTAAAAGACACAACCATCGCAGGCTTGTGTTATCATTATTTGGATAGCATATTTTTAAATTTTCCGTTTTCTTTCGAGAATACTTTCGTTCATAATACTGCGATACATTTAAGTTTTATCATTGCAGTTTATGTATTTTTTACTATATTATGTCAGAGACATATTTAATATTCTTTGAGCAATCGCATTATCTGAAGACGTCATTTTGCTTAGCTAAAACAACAAAGAGTTGGGAGAGAATCAATAGAAGATAAAGTGGAAAAAACATACAAGAGACCTAGTTTTTGCCGAATTTCCATTTTCTGAAGAATCTTCTTAACTTAGTCGGGAAAGTCTCCAAAGTGGTTTCTGTTTTTCATTATTTTATGGTCTTGACCTTGAATTTCAGAGTTATTTATTTTCTATTTTTGAAATTTTTTTTAAATATCCCGATGCTATCATATATTTATGAAATATTTTTTTCTCTGACAATATGGAGTAAGGTTTATTTCTATTGGTAAAGTATTATAAAATTTACAGTACGAATAATAATAATGAATACAAATACACAGAACTTTAAATTTCCGATGCCTTTTTGAAAATTTACCAATCATCAGTAATAAAATAATAATAATAATAATAATAATAATAATAATTATTATTATTATTATTATTGTTATTATTATTTTATTACTGACGATGAGTAAATTTTCATAAAGTTCTACCTCATGTGTGTAAATGTATGCTTCTGTGTGTGTGTTTGCTCCTACGGTAAAATTTGTAAATAAAAAATCTTACTCCATATTAAAACACCAAATAAAATAAATTAAGACAGACTTGAGCACAGTTAAAAAATAAAATTTATAAAGAATATACTTAAAAACAATTAAAAATACAATATGTAAACGTTTCGCCAAGCGTCACGCAAGGCATCATCAGTACAAAAATATCCATTGCATTTCAAACGACAGAACAAATCAAGAACAGTTAAAGTTAGTTATTTTAAAAACAAACAATATTCACTAGGGACAGACCGAGCATCATTCAAAGTCTGCGATCGCAATTCAGTGAACCAAGCCTTTACTCCATATTCTCACAAAAACTACTACTTAATGAGAAATCCTAAATATAATCGTGATAATTAAAAACGGTTCAATAATAATAATTAATATAATAACAATTAATAATAATAATAATAATAATAATAAATAATAATAACAATAATTTAATAATATTATTTTCAATTAATAATAATATAATAATTAATATAATTCTAATACTACTAATAATAATTAGTATAACAATACTTATCGTTACTAATTAATGTAATAATAATAATGATTAATGTTATTATTAATAATTAAATAAAAACATTTAAAAATAAAATAATAGTTGTTATTTTGTTATTTCTATTTTTTTATACCCGAGGAATTTTTTTATAAAAATAATATTGTAAAACAATAAAATGTTTTACGATTCTTTAATATCCGCAAAGGGTTTACTCAAAATTTCTCTCAAGTAGGAATAAAGACAATTATGCTATGATTAGTGTTGCCAATTTAACTTAGTTTTTTTTTTTTTTAATTATTATTCATAATATCTGTCAGAACCCATGAAGAAATGAACGTGCTTGGTGTACCCTCTTTTTCTTCACTTGTAATAATCATGAATATAAAATGGAAACAACGAATATATGCAAATAATTATAACTTTTCGCCTATAATTAATGTAAGTTTTAGCAAAATGTTTAGTATGGCGAGTGAGTGTGCCTTTTTTATTTTTGCACATTTCTTGCATTTTTTATGTTATTTTGCTGAAGATGTAACTGATCTTCAACGTTTGAGGATTTTAGAATTTAGTTTTTAAAAACTGTCATTGAGATGAAAAAAAAACATTTTTACTGATCCATTCAGCTGCCCAGAGTCGTGGGCATGTTCTAAACACAAATTTGACACGTAACCCCTGAAACATAGATGGCGAACCTTTGCATTGCATAGAAATGCGCCTAACAAAAGTTTTTTAGAATATTTTACTTGCACTACAATCAAAAACAAATTCAATGAATCAAAATCAATTGAATTTTTGTTTATTATGATTAGAAAATATATGATGATAACATACGCGTAATTGTTAAACTGTAATAATTTAGAAAGAGTAATAAAATATTAAATGCTATTTTTGTTTTACATCTAGAGAGCCAAATAATTAACATCGGATTCGTACCTAATTACTTCTAACCTTGCAAGATGAATTGGAGTCATCTGAAAAGTAATTTCTATCCCAGTTTTTAATCTGATTTATTTTCGAAAATAATAACTCATAGGTGTCGGTAGAAGAAAAAATAGTTAAATGATAAAATTATACCAAGTCGCTATAATTTCTTCATTAGCAGTTTTGCTTCTAATATCTGATGTTCCTTCTTTTCGATATTCTCCAAATCTTCTTTTAATTTTGATAAATTATTGATATCACATTTTATTAGATTGGAATGCAATAAGTTGCATATTAATTTCTACAATTTCAAAAATTAAAAAAATCTCAGATTAGGGGCGATCCATAAATGATGTCACACTTTTTTTCAATATTTTTGACCCCCTCCCTCCCTTTGTCACAAAGTTTCACACTTCACCTTACCCCCCCCCCCTCTTGTCACATACCACGCTATATTACATAAACATATGCGTGCATTTCAGAAATAAAGCACTGCGTTATAGATCATATTTAAAATTTTATTTTTAAACTTTAACTATGTGTTTTAATGACATTTGTGAGCATCTAAACAAATGATTCGGGTTTTTATTTTGTATGGAATAAGATTAAGATTTACGACAAAAAAACATAATTAATATACAATAGTAATAAAATATTAATATGAAAGAGCAATTGAAAGCAGTAGTATTTTGGAATTTGAAACGGAATTTAATATATTTGGCTTTAAATCTTATCCTTACTTTACGAATACAAAATACTTCAATTTTAAAATAACTTCAAAATTTAATCTGCTGGTTTTTGATGCTTTTATTTTAACCAAAATGTGTGATGTCACATTTCTTCTCACCCCCTCCCACCCCCCTTGTCACAAATTGCCACAATTTTACGAATCCCCTTCCACCCCATCCAAGCGTGACATCATTTGTGGAAGGCCCTTTATTTAAATTCATGTATTTTGTTTAATTTAATTCAATTTTGTTTTAGAACCTCGGTATATGCCGTGCCGAAAACATTCTTTCTCGTGCCATAGGTTCGTCGTCTGTGTCCTAGAACACCTCCTCGTAGCCCCCAAGGACATCCACGTATCACGCTTTGGGAAGCCCTGCCTATGAAACTATGCACTGCACATCCTACGTATACTGAAGTAATGCCTAAGACGAATTTGTTGATATGATCTTAATCTTAAAATTTATCGCACTGTGGAGATTAACAGGATTAAATATTTATGAAGTAACTTATCCTATGATTATGTTGTTATGTATTTGCTCTGCGAATTGATATTGCACAGTTTTAGTATTTTACGTTTAACGGTATACGCTCCATTTCCGATTGGTATTCATTGACAGTAATATACTAAGCACAGTCAAACGATTTGACCAGGTAAACATATTAATTGTATTTAGTTATAATACTGTTTCACTTTATTTTTGGAAAACGAATATGTATGCAGGATGTACCAAAAATATTCAAAGGGCCGTTAATTTTCTGATTTGACAGAAAGCTCTTAAATTTCATAAAATTCAAAGTATCATAATTCGGTGTGTTTTGGTCGTAGAAGAATGGAATTTTTACTATTGTACTTGTCAGATAATGGAAAAAAAAATTTCTGACTATAACTTAGAACCTAGGGACAGTTTAAAAATTTAAAAAGTGCACCTCTTTGAAAATTAATGGCGGGACTATTTCATCGATCTAATCTTAATTCTACTTTATTTTGAAGAGTTTTGCATCTTAAATTGCCCATGTATCTCCAAAGGTAGAAAATTAAAGCGCGTTTCAATCTCTCTGGGACACCCTGTATAGAAAGTTTAATAGAGTAAATTAAACAGATTGGTTTCATAAAACTTATGTGGAATGCAGATAATGTTTTTCTGAAAAAATTAAAAATGAGACCTTCCGCTGGGATAGTTAGACTTTAATTATAAAGGTAAAAATTTAATAAAATTCACAGAAAAAATTATCTTGATAAAATTTAACTTGACTGTTAGCTTTTAAATATATTTTGAAGGCCATACTTTCTATTTAACGCAACTGGAGAACATCATGAGATACTTTTATTTAATTCCTCCAATGTACTTATTTTATGGATGTTTTATATTTTGCACTAAATGTATTATTTAGATACAACATTTTCAATTATTTTTATTATAAATAATTAAAGAATTCAAAGCAAAATATTTTTTCAGATTTTTGTCGCGTGCTAAAAATTTATAGAAAGTTTTATGGTAAAGCATTATAGTGTATCGTGAGCTTTTTAAAACTAAATACGCATAGAGTATTTTTATATGTGATACCTATAAATTATTTGCAATTTAAGATATTATTTAGTCTTCTTCAAAATTATTTAAGATAATTTAACTAAAGTTTATGTATTTTCAAGGTAGTAAGAAGTAAATTTCTTGCAGTGAACTAAATATATTTCATTTTAATTACTTACATTTCGCAATATAAAGATAAATTTCTACTTAAATTACAATTAAAAAAGAAGTTGAGTAGGCAAAGCTCATTTTTGCTCCCGCCTAGTGTCAATTTTTTATTCTTTTTCTGAGATGTTTTGATAGTTTTAATCCAATTTTGAATCTGTATTTCACTTCATTGTTTAATATTTGTTTAAAGATTTTTTAAATATATTATACAAACATCACATATATAATAAAAAGTTTTACTTAAAGACATATGTTATACACAAAAGGTAAAAACTTTCAAAACAATTTGTATCTCTATACTGAAGTATGACCCTGATGATGGCCACAGAGTAGTTGAAACTTGTCGGTTTTTAGATTTTTTAAATTTTCTTTTTAATGTTTTGAAAGTTTTTACCTTTTGTGTATAATAAACGTCTTTAAATAAATCTTTTATTATATATGTGATGTTGAATTTCAAGACGTAACAGTCCTTGAATTTATTTATATTATACAAAATCAGAAACAAAAGTCTTTTTAGCAAATAAAGTAGTGGTTCAATTATTCAGTTTGATCTATTTATTTTCGATACGAAGCTCGCGTAACACTATCATAGTTTTTCTTACATGTTTCGGATGCACACGATAAAATATAAAAAAAAATCTACGTTGGTGTTATGAACGCTCCATATTGAAATAAAGATAGTCTTGGGGGGGGAAAGCCTACTACCTCTGCAACAAATTATTGCAGAAAAAGTTACTGGCATTAAACGATTGGAAATAAAGTATACTTATAAAGATGTATATAAAATTTGCTTAGGTGGCTATTTACATATCAAAACGAACCCAAACTTTGCTTTTTTCATTAGCAATGTCCAAGTTTGACGCCATAAATAAATTCTACACCCTTCCATTATTATAAAATGAAATTATCATGAAATTTGTGCGATTAGTTTCGGCGTAATTAATTATTTAAAAATGAGCATGTTTTAGGAGCTATATCCAAATTGAAGTTCGGTGGTCGATTGTTAAAATGCTACACAATGGCTATGTCACTTTTTTTAATGTACTATATTTTTCCAATACGACCATTCCACTTGCTTAATATGTTTTGACTATTGCCAGACGAAATGTTTCAATAAAATGAGTAAAATATATATTTTTTCAAATTATGCCTTTCTGCACATTATAAACCCTTAAACCATCATTTTGACTTTTTTTAATCAAAATTCCAAAACTACTTGGAAGAACAATTTGAAATTGTGAATTCGTATAAAGCAGGACATGATAAATATAAATCTATCAAAAAAAATTGTAGGTTGTAATTCATATTTTTTTCGAATATTAATTTCATGATTCATAATTCATATTATAATTTTTTTTTATTACAAATTCAATGTATTTATGTTTGAGTTTTTTAATTGCATAATTACACAAAAAATTATCACATTAGGATTATAATTTCAGGAGATATTAATGAAAATATGAAAATGTAATTTAACATTAGAAGCTCCAAATTTTGAATGTTTATAATTCAAAAACGTATCATCCAAATGACTTGAAATTATGTTTCTAGGTATATTTTGATCCAAAGATTTAAAATAAAATGTCAAACTTGGATGCTGCCATTGAAATAAACAAAGTTACGGTTCGTTTTAATATGTAGATAGCTCCCTAAGCAGATTTTATATACATCATTTAAAAGTAGATTTTATTTCCAATCGTTTGGTACCAATAATTTTCTTATATTATAATTAGTTGCAGAGTTAGTAAGAGATTTACTTTTTTTTCCACGACTGTACATTAAAATAGGTTAAATAAATCCATGTTTTCTGATGTTATGAAACATATATAATCAATTTTCAAATAAAAATCCATCATAGCCCGTTTAAACTATTTTCTCATAAAAATCAATTTTAATACATTTAAACAATCTTCAAAAATAATACAGATCTAAATTATATTGAAACACTAAAAAAGTATTAGGAAAAGGAAGAAGTTTTTTTACTCTATCGGAGAGAAGTGGGGAGGGGGGAGGGAGAGAGAGAAAGGGGCAAAAATTAGCCTTATCTTTCAAATTCTTTTAATAAAGTAGTACATAAGTAAAGGCGTCTAAACTTATTTTGAAAAATTAACATCTAGAAGGATGTTGGTGTAATGTTCATTTTCATTTAAAAAGAAAAAACAATTCTCCAATCAACAAAAATAATGAATAAAATAACATTTGCAGCAAATTAATATTGGCTATATTTGGATACACTATTGTTCAGTATTGCATTCATCTGAAATATTTACAATGAAACATTAATATAGCTTTAAATTAAAAACATTTGCAGAGAAATGGCCGCTTGCCAATGTCGGTACGATGTTTGCAAAATGTAAAAACCCCAAAGTTGGGGCAATATTTCATTCGAATATTGGCGAATATGTAACTAATACTAGTCAATAAGTAGCCAATAGAAACAATCTTAGTGTAGTCAGAGATATTGCCATGACATTTTTATGGAGAGAAAATGCTTCGGATGAGTGAATTTAGTGTTATACAAATACTAAAAGGGGCCTGAAAGTGGCCAGTGTATCCCCCCACCACCCGAAAAAACGGCTGAACTCTCACGAGTGAGGTGGGTAGAATCATTACGAGTACTATTTTAAAAATGTATTTCCTAACATATTCAATTATTCTTAGCAATTATTATCGATTTCAACCTCTATTAATAACAACGAAGATTCTATTAATTTTAGAACTATTAATTTTATGAAGAATAACTGCTTATTATTGTTCATTGAAAAACAGCAAAAATAGGCATGATTTTATTTTTAAGGTGCATTTTTTATTTTTTATGCTCGAAATTCGCTTGTAGATGTGTTAAAACTAACTCTGGGCACAGAATCACTTTACTACTAACTCAAAGGATTTAAAAAACTGAAACAAATAGTAAATATCAAAACTGTACCCAGTTATCGTAGTAAGTACATTAATTTCAAAATTATTTCCTATATGGCCGAAATTCATTAATAATTAAAAAGTTCTTAGATTAAAATATCCCTTATAGTTTTACGCGCTTCTTGGAACCGAATCAAGTAATAGTGATATCAAAGCTTTATCCTGTTTGTCGCCAACCCTATGCGTCTGTTTAGTAAATTTCCCGTATATATATTATTAACCACGCCATTTGATAATAGACTTTGTTACTTAATAGTTGTTAACGTAATGAGTCATCTTGTTTGGGCGATTACATATTTTATCGGTGACACATTTCACTAGGTGATTCATTAAAAGAAAGATCAACTGAATGTTATTCAACTCAACTCAACACAACATCTTTTACTAACTGAATGTTACTCAGTTTCACTCAACATTTTTTGCTTATGCACTCCGTATTTTCACAAGTTAAGTATTCTCAAAGTGTGAAAGCGATGACAATGTTCTTGACATATCTATTTGCGTGTAAAAAAATCATTAAAAGATAGTTTCTGAAAGCTTTGACAGTTCTTTTGTATTCTTATTCAATGGTTATTTCCTCCGTTCATTTATTTATATTTATATCTTCCGCTTCCTTATTGATTTATAAACACATTTTGTTATAAAGATTTGGCAGCTGTCCCTATAGTGACCTAGGATACCCACTGAGTCTTATTATGGGGGGATATATTCAAAATTTGAATTCATGTTTCGAAGTTTATATATTTTTCCTACTTCCTTTTACAAATTATACACATGAAAATTCTGTCACGGATCACATACTTAAAAACTATGAATTATGACTTTCTAGGCGAAAATAGCGTAAAGAATAATAGTAACACATTTAAATCAGTGGTTCTCAACCAGTATGCCGCGGTACAGTGGTACGCCGTGCGAGAAGCTCAAGTGTTCACAAAAATTTTAACTGAATTTGTATCAAGATTTTAAGAATTAACAGAAGTATCGATACTTTCTAACATTATGATCTATCTCTATATCGATATATCTAACGTTTGATATTATACAATTCGCTTTGAATTGAAGTTTAGGGTCATAAATCTGTATTGTTTGGAAATTTGTTTCTCTTTTTTCTATACTTTTTTAAAGAGTGTGCAATGAAAATGGTCTCACATATTCAGAAAAATGTAATTCGTTAAGAGACAAATTATACTTCCTGAAAAGGAAGGGTTACAATACAAAATGAAGTAAAAATAATCATTGGAAAATGATTTAAGAGTATTATGCACTCTAAAAAAGAGACAGATGTTTTTTAATCTAAAAAATGCAATATTAGCCACAAACGAAAATATAATTTAAATTCTTCCGAGTTAACCACGTTTCCTAAAAGCCTTCATTATGTTTTCAAATCTTGTAAAGCCCCAACCATACTCAACCTTTTTTTCCGCGGGCCACAAACACGTGTTTGTGACATTATGTGGGCCGCAACACACTTAAAAAGGGCAAAATAATAATAATAATAATAATCGTCCGATAGCATAAATAGTATAATAAAGTTAATATTATTAGTAGGGTTGATAGTTTGTCCCAGAAGAAATATTGACAAAAAAATTTAGCATCACTATTTTCAAACAAAAATTTCGTGGCACAATTCTATTGCAAATGCCGGAGAAATCGGCCGCAAAGTTTGTTGTTAGGAAATAGTGGTCTAAAAAAAAATTTTGTGCCAATTTTTTTCACGACAAACATTCAACCCTCTAAGTAGCAGTACAACATAATAAATATAAAGTGTAATACTATAAAAATGCAAAAAAATAAAATAAATAAATAAATAAAATAAAATAAAATAAAATCAGGGGACTTTTTTCTATTTAATTAATCTTTTTCTCAATACGAAAACATTTTATTACTATTTTCTTAATTGTAGAAATATATAGTGCTCATTTAATTAATTTGGAATAATGTTTGATTAGTGCGGAAAATTAAGAAATGTATAAACCATTGTAGCAGAAATAGGACTACACGTAAAAAGTACTTTTGACTAAGAAAACGGCATTTAAGATCTGTTGACATAATTTTTTTATTAATTATAAAGAACAGGACAGATTTTTTTTTCTTCTTATGAAAATTTAGAAAACAACAGTGAACGTCTTAAATACACTGGTCATCAAAATTAAAGGATAATGAGAAAAAAATATGCTCACTAAGTTAATGTTGCAACCAATGACCAATGCTGCAATTATTTATGTTAATTAAATACTATTGAACTCAAAATTGCACTTCCGCGCATACTTTAGCGTCGGAAATATGCAAATTAGATGATTGACAATGTGGTGCGCAATGGACGTATGTTGGAATTCTGGTTTGTAGTGTTGTTTAAAGTGAATATGGTGTCTGAATGTGATCATTAATCATTAGTTATGGCTCAAAGTCATCATTTAAGTTAAGGTCAAAAGTGGCGAATAATTGGTAGACTCGAGGAAGGTCAAAAACAAATGAAGGTGGCCCAAGATTTGAATATCCCTCAAAGTGTCTTATCAAGAGCTGGCGATCAAGAAAAAATCTGGCGAAATTAAACTTACTAAAATAACATTTTAATCTGATAGACGAATGCCTTAATGATTCAAAATAAAGAAAAAAGGGTCAGCAGCGAAATTTTTTTTATTTAACTGAGGTTTAAGTTAAATTTGCGAGTTTAATTTTCCTTACCGTCTTACCTCTATAACTGTTTATTTTCTTCTAAATTTTTACTTATAATGAATTTCCATAGTACCGACAGGATATTCAAATAAGAAATAATAAAAATGTAGTACTTTTAATACAGAATTTTTGTGTAACATTGTCTTAAAGGTGTGTTAAAGAAGGGACGGTACAGTAAAAAAAGGGGATAGTATAGGAAAAAAAGGACGGGAAGGATGGGACGGTAAGGGAAATTACCACCTATTTTTAGGAAAATCATGTTAAGACTAAGTGATAGCCACAATGTTCATTGATTTTTAGAAACAGTTGTTAACATTGGATTAAATTAATTTTTTTTTTTTTAATTTACCTCGAAAAGTGCAGGAATAAACCTTGAAGACGGTAAGACTACCAATAAAGGCACGATCTTGAAATTGATATTTAAATGCTGATTTAAATTCTGCAATAAATTTCCTGTCAAAGAATTTTAGACATTCTTTCTCTAGCATACTTCTGCATGAGAAAAAACTTGAAAAAAATTCTGTGGCTGCATCTGAAGTGATTTTCTGTATAGGTTTAGCAGGAGGGACGGAAAGGATGAAAAACCCAGGGACAGAGTTCAAAAAATAATATCAACCGTAAAAATGCGTACAGGTTAATTTTTTGCTACATATTGATATAAAACAATTGTCTCAGTTTCGGAAAAAAATTACATCGAATTACTTTTATTGAAACAATTTTATACAAACAGCTCCAAACTTAAAAATCAGCATCAGGGACACGGTACGGTAGATGAGTTTTCCTGGTATTTGGACCCCCAACATCGTCCAAAACTTATTTATCTCGTTAATATTGTTATGAAATCATGCAATGGGATGTTCCCCAGTATATGAAATAAAAAAAAACACAAAAAAGTGTACTAAATAAAAAATTATTATTCAGGGACATGAAAGTCAAAAAATTGTGAGAATGCCCCTACTACATTCAAATGACTCAGTAAAAAAATTAATGCAATTTAGAAAGATCTAAAATTATGGTTAAAAGTCATATTTTGAAGCAATATAAAGAAAAAAAGTACATTTTAAAAAATGTCTCTTTATTTTAATTAACCAAATAAATTTCTAAAGATTCTGTTAAGGGGACAAGGGACCTTAAAATCCTTAAAAATAAAATTTTTTATTTTTGTAAATTTCACCTAAATATTATTCAAGGGTACATTATATGCATTATGGCATGCATTTATCTAAAAAAAAACAACAAAAAAAAAATAAAAAATATTTTTGAGAAAAAATGGAATTGTTACGGGTCGTCTTAGAAATCTTCGAAATGCCCCCTGCGTCTTCCATATCAATGAAAATCCCCAATATTTTTTATAAAAGTTTGTTTTATATATATAAATAAAATAGAGCATCGAATTTTAAATATTTGAATTTAAAGGTTAAAAAAAATTAAAAATTATGAAATTTTTTCGAAAAAATTTCAAAAAATTTCAATTTTTCAATTTTTTTTAACTTTTAAATTCAAATACATAAAATTTGATGCTCTATTTTATTTATATATATAAAACAAACTTTTATAAAAAATATTGGGGATTTTCATTGATATGTGATGCGTTGAAGGCATTTCGAAGATTTCTAAGACGACGCGTAAAATTCCATTTTTTTCTCAAAAATATTTTTTTTTTGCGCTAAATGCATGCCATAATGCATATAATGTACCTCTGAATAATATTTATGATAAAATTTACAAAAAAATTAAAAAAAAAATGAAAATTTTTGAAATTTTTTTGAAAAAATTTCAAAATTTTTATTTTTATTTTATTTTTTTACTTTTAAATTCAAATGTATAAAATTCGATACTCTATTTTATTTCTATATATAAATCAAACTTTTATAAAAAATATTGGGGATTTTCATTGATATGGGACGCGCAGGGGGCATTTCGAAGATTTCTAAGACCATTATAAATTCCATTTTTTTCACAAAAATAAATTTTTTTTTAATTTTTTTGTGATAAATGCATGTCATAATGCATATAATGTACCTTTGAATAATATTTAAGATAAAATTTACAAAAAATAAAGAAAAAATTGAAAAATTTTGAAATTTTTTCGAAAGAATTTCAAAATTTTTCAAAAAAAAATTTTTTTTACCTTTAAATTCAAATATATAAAATTCTATGCTCTATTTTGTTTATATATATAAACCAAACTTTTATAAAAAATATTGGAAATTTTCATTGATATGGAAGACGCAGGGGGCATTTCGAAGATTTCTAAGATTCCGCGTAAAATTCCATTTTTTTCTTAAAAATAATTTTTTTTTTTTTTTTTTTTTTTTTTTTTGTGATAAATGCATGCCATAGTGCATATAATGTACCCTTGAATAATATTTAAGGTGAAATTTAGAAAAAATAAAAAAAAAAATTATTTTAAGGTCCGTTGTCTCCTTAACAAATGTACAGTATCACTATTATTAAAAAAAAAAAAAAAAAAAAATCCTTAAATATTGACGAAAACGTTTGAATTAATAGAACTTTCAAGCATAATGTAATTATTAAATTAGTCACATGTTAGAGAAAAAAATAGGAGTTCAAAGATTTTCTAAATTTCAGGGCTGCTACCGGCGACTAATTTTATATTCCACGTACCACTATTTAAAAATAATAGATTTTTTAGTAATAATAGGTTTTGTCGCATATTTTTCCTACACATGTTGTCGAAAGGTATGTGAAAGATTTATGTTTTCAGAAAGTGGTGGAGATAGAATTAAAAATAGTCGCCAGTGACAGCACTGAAATTGCATGTTTACATTTGTAAAAGAGTAGCAAATGAAGATGTCATTCTCTTCCTTCTATTCTGTTGGATTTTCCCCCAAAATAGCTAATTAGTTACTATATAGTTTTTTTTTTTTAAAACATTTATTTATTTCTACGTGATCTACATTTAATTGACTCTGTGCTATGAGACAAAATTTGTACCAATAATAAGGTAGAGTGACTGCACCAACAGTTGATCAACGATCGATTACGAATATTTTCGGTTTCCAGAGCTCCTCCCACCTGTCCTGCTCACCGAAATATTGTGTTCAAATAATGATTTTCTTCGTTTTTCATGCTGCATAAAACTGTGTATAGCACATTAATCTACAATGCATCGGTAACTCGTGATTCTGTTATAATAGTCCGGGAGGCAGCGTCACAATTTTTGTAATCAATTTTAAAGCCGATAATTTTGGTATATATGGTAGATTAGATGGTGCAGGTAATGAAACTGTTAGTCCGTTCGTATACCAGTGGGCAAATGCGGAGAAGGTTGCCCTAGAAAGATTCCCATGAAGGCCATATCCCGCGGATCTCTCTCGGTCTATATCCCTTTCGTAGATAATCAGGCGCAATAAAAACTGAAAATACACATTAAAAAGCACTCCACTTCATTCAGTATAGCCGAATGTTGTTGTTGCTTATTACAGCTCTTCAAAATACTGTTCTGTTGATGTATATATATATATGTATGTTATCTGATCTATTGGTTCTTAACCTATTTATATTTAAAATATAATCAACTACGCATTTTTTTTAAAAATAAATTTATCTAAGGACAGGGTTCGCAAAGCTGGGCCCAGTTCGAAAAAACCCGGTGGGTTTTTTCAGAATGGGCCCACTTGAAAAAGCCCACTGAAAAACCCATAAAGTGGGTTTTTTCAATTTTCAGATATAATATAAAAATTTAAACAACATATAAATTTAATGAATTTAAGTCATTTCAGTTAATTTTGAAAAATATTAATATATAAAAGCCATTACATACAAATAAAAATGTATTTCAGCACATTGAACTACTTTACTAACATATAACCTAGTAGGCAACACGCATAGTACATAATTATAGGTATATCTTTATATAAAAAATTCAAATCAACTATATTCATGGAAATAAAAAATATGTATTTTTACTTTCTTCTATCTTTACAAGAAGAAAGTATTGGATTCGTGAAAAATTTTGACTTCCAGTTCATGACTGATTTTTATGTTTTAAAAAGGTCCTGAAGACAATTTGATAGTTTTTAGAAAATGACTGACTGTATGTGAAAAAAATTTTGTGGGTGCTCTATCTCAAGAACTAATGCACAGAATTTCACAAAACTTTTACTAACACAAAACTGAGTTAGACCTTGATGTAAACTGATGCTGATTAGTTTTTGGTGTATACTGCCCAACAGGTGGTGCTGCTATGCTGCATTTATCTCAATTTTTGCAATAGCTTTATCTCAAGAACTAATGCATGGATTTTTATAAAACTTCAGATTCAGTTACAAGTTAAGTTGTTGCTTATTCAATTTTTGTGCATATCGCCCAACAGGTAGTGCTGCATTTTTCACGATTTCAGCAATAACTCTAATCTCAAGAACTAATGTACGGATTTGAATAAAAATTTAGATTCAGTTAAACCTTGATATAAACTGGTACTGATTAGTTTTTGGTGTATATCGCCCAAGCGGTGCAGTTGTGCTGCATTTATCTCACTTTTTGCAATAGCTTTATCTCAAGAACTAATAATGCATGGATTTTCATCAAACTTCAGATTCAGTTAGATGTTGACGTAAATTGTTACTGATCAAGTTTTGTTGTAAATTGAACAACAGGTGATACTTATATCTCCTTATTAAATGCATCCAATTCAACAAATCTATATTTTACAATCCTCATGATGGGCATAAATTGCCATTTAATTTTGGCACTGTGATAGCGAATTTTGAATTATTAACATGTATGAGATAGAAGAAACTTTTGGGATTGGCACATCCGACTAGTTTACCCCTTTTTTTCTTCCTACTTATATATTTTAAATTTTAATATTCTATTCATTATTTGATTTAAAGAAAATTAACAATTTTATATCTTCTATTATATTTAAAATTAATTTGTGAGAAACACTGGCATTTAATTAATTTAAATTCATATAATTTATGCAATTTATAACTTGTAAAATAGCATTACAATTATATTGTATATAAGAGAACAATGTATTTTTTTATGTATAGTGTATATAATATATAGAAAATATAGTATACAATAATGTAATTACGCATGTATTATACTTTTGAAAAAACCCGATTTTCCCCGGGGAAAATTGGGTTTTTTATGAAAAAACCCGAAAAAACCCATGTGGGTTGGGTTTTTTCAGAAAAACCCGGGTTTTTGCGAACCCTGTCTAAGGATAACAAAAATATTTCCTTAATCTATATTTTATGAATCCTCCACATTAGGTAAGATCCATGTAAAGGTGTTTTGGCATTTATTTATGGATTCTTTAAATAGCTTATTATTTATTTTTTTTTTATTTATAGAAAAATAAAACAAAGATTTTTTTTTTTCTCGTGTTGACTTGTTTTTACCTTATCGATGGAGGGCTATTGTAGGAAACTATGGATTAAATCTTTTAAAATTATGGTGTTACTGTTTTTATTTTTCTTAAAATTTAAGAAGATTGTATTAAATTATTTTATTCGACACAAATAATTAATTCCTCATAATTCTATTTAAAAAAATAATATTTATTCACATCTCTTTACTTAAACGCTTTTATATGCTGCTATAAGCTTATCTTGAATAAATCGCATATCAAACTTTACTTTTTAACTGTTTACACATACAACAACTCATGAATGAATCAGCGAACGCAACACAGCTGATAGTAGAATCGTAGTGAGTAAACCGTTTAGCTTTAATGAATGACTCAGAAAACGTGGACATCCGCAGACGAGGATGACGTCATCCCGGGACCAGCTGATTTTGTTTCAATTGAATTTATGCATTGAGGGCGATAGTGTGATTCGAATTTTTCTTATTCGAAAACGTTTAAAATTCTACGAAGTACTTACAGTTTTTTGTGCTCTGAATTTATTTACTTTTTTTTTTTTTCTACCATTTCTTTATTCACTTATTCCCTTCCTAAAAGCGTATTGTGTTTCCCATATGTTTGAAATTAGTAACGTAAGACTATAATCCCAACGCTTTGTTTTTATGTATTTTTAGATTAACGTCATTTGTAACAATATTAAATTACAAATTAGCTATGTTTTTTCTGTGCAATTGACTCTATACGTCATTAGAAATTTAAGGTGTGGTATGTAAATCACCTTTTCAAGAACCTTTGTCTAAGCTTTAAATGAATAAATTAAGAGGTAAAAATACATTTAAGACATCTCTTTATGTTCGTCATCCATTTTTTTAAAAAATATATAAATCAAAAATAAATATAATATTGATTGTTTATGTAATAAGAAAATTTTATTTGTTGAATTATGTATATTTATAATAAAACAAAAACAGGCTCGTCAATAAAACTTCTAAACATGGCACAGTTTCGATTTTTATACCGTCTAATAGGAGGAAGGGAGTTACTTTCAAATGCAATTTGTATCTGAACTTACTGATTTTTATGGTTTTAAAAATAAGTTTCAACAATTATTATTTTTAAAAAAATCTTTCTCTATTGCGTGCAGCTTTATTACGGAATAACAATCATTTTGCACATAAAACAATATAAACAGTTCAGCATTTGTATCCAAATAATATTATATATCGAAATTAAACCTTCACCAATAAATAAACATATAAATAAAACATAATATATAAAACACAAATTTAAGAGATGTTATCAAAATACGAACTTAAAACAGAAATAATCAGAATAATAATAAAAAATAAACTGGTGTTAACAAAGGAACCTTTGACGATTTTATCGGCTATAAACTCCTGGCATGCGACTAATACGAAAAGCTGTATTTTTTTTTGATAAATTCCAAAAGTTTATTTAAACACATAATTGATCTTTTCATATAAAAATGCTTTTTATTATTCTAGTGGGCAATCTAAAAAAATTATTAATTATAAAAAACCTATTGCAGTTTCCAATTAAAATTGTTTTCGCCTGTGTTCTGTACACCGTGCAGTACGGTCTGTAATACCGGAAGCTCAGTTTGGATCGCCTTTTGCTTTTTTTTTTAACCATTTGGAAAAATGGTTATTGTCCTCGTCAGGGTAGGAAATCAAAAGCATATCTGAAGGTTTTTATTGGTTTAATCATCCTTTTATTCGTTTTCTGATTGGTCTGTATAGTAATCTGTATTTCCCTTTACTTTCAACAGAGATGGACAACAGAGTGTTGCCACTATGACAAAAAAGTAATAAAAACTACAAAAAAAATTAATAACTCAGAAACAAATTGAGATACAGCTTTCAGACAAATTGCATTTAAAAGTAAATTTTTTTCTCTATACGACGATATAAAAAGTAATATTGTGGGATGTTTAGAAGTTTAAGAAATAAATTTCATTTAAAATTGGCCGTCAGATTTCTTGGAAATCTGACGATGAAAAAGCCTTTTCCCGAACAGCCAATGAAATGCTTGGATAATACGTAAGTTTTAGGTGGATAATACGTACGAGTCGCAGGCAATTTTTGTCGCTTGCAATTTTTACGTGTAATAACACTATTAATGTTTTAATTCATGGCGTACGTAATGTATGATCAACTCCATGCTATTTTTTATGTTTTAAATTTTAGTCTTTGAAAAAATCATTTTCCAAATGACCGTTGTAATTTGTTAAATTGCATTTTTTTTTTTTTTTTTTGCTTCTAAAATTAAAGGAAAATAATGAAATAATTAATACTGACAAAATATGTCCTATTGATATAAACAATGATTTTTTATTTTTAAAAAACAAATATACAATTTGAGTTACTAAGAATGTAGTAAACTACAATCTAAGCCGTAACATTGAAACTGGAAGTGATATGCCCACTCAGATTATCATTTTGATGATTTTTAATATATCTTCTGTTTGTTAATTTATAAAGATATCTGTAAAACATCCAGAAATTCTCAAATGTTTAAATAGGTAGTTCATTACATTTGTAAAATCACATAAAATTGTAGGTGATCGATTTTAATGGAAAATTAAAAATTTAGAAAAGAAATATGATCGTAATAACTAAGATTTCTAATTTAAAGAACATATTATTTTTTTACAAAAAATAATCTACAGATTACATAAAAAATAATAGTTGTTATATTTTACAGTAATATTTATTTTATCTTTTGCTTTGTATCTCGTGAAGGCTTCTTTGCAAATAAGAAAGTGCGCGTTATACGGAAAATATATCTAAAAAAAAAAAAAAAAAAAAAACTATAAAAATATAAATACATAAAATAATAATAATAATAATAATAATAATAATAATTCTTTATGAAAGAATAAGTGCGCGGTATACATGTGAAAATACGATAATATAAAATACAAAACCTTCAGCTGACCTTTGTTTTTACTGAAGCCTTGTTAAATGTACTCGATTTTTCCCCACTCGGTAACAAATACGTTATCGTCAAGTTCATCATTTACATATTTCCTTGCCTCTATTCCATCCTTTTTGTTCACCTGTAAAATCACTTTTTCAGCAAGATTACCCTAATCACAGAGAAAATCAGATCATTGTATTCTTGCAAACGTGAACTATTTGGGAATTTTTATTAAATTATTTTTACGTGTTTGATTTCATCTTAAGGTTAAGATAGTTTAATGGGAATAGGGGAAAAATTCGTAAAGATATAAGAAAATAATAAGAAATGTTGCATTATATATTTTCAAATAGTGTATATTTACCCGACTGAAAAGAAGGGTTATGTGTTTCACGCGTATCTGTGTATGTGGATTTCTTTATATCCTCGAAACATCCCAACGGCTGGATGGATTTTAATAAATGAGATCTCTGTCAATTTGTTTTAACGGCCCAATGGTTATAGGGTAGTTTTTGTTTTTATAAATTCAAAATGGCGGCCGTAAAATACAAAATTGCGGTAGAGATGAAAAAAAAATTACGCACCCATATTGAGTGGCATATCATTGGATAGGTCTTTCAAAATGAAGACAATGTTTCATTGACTATTTTACAGTCAGAAGTTCCATTAAAATATTATACAATCTGGAAGTTGTGCATGTATTGTGGATCTCTAGCTTTACTGCAACTCTAACCATCATAGACATCTATAGACCTCATCAAAACAGTGTTTATAGATAGGAACTAACAATTAAACACAACTTAAAAGCGATCAATATAAGTAAATAAAAATAATAGGTAAGTAATATAAAAAATATTTTAAGTCAATTCTTTCTTAGGTCAATAAGAGAACTTTTTTCTCCCCTTCTTCTTTTCTTTTGAGTGGCGTTTAAATCGCCTTGATCAAGAAGAGGGCTCTCTCGGTCTTAAAATACCTTGATCAAGAAGAGGGCTCTCTCGGTCTCGATTATTGAAAATTAATTAATTTAATTTAATTAATTAATTAATATTTGAAAAAAAAAAAGTAGATTAACATTAAGTGTCATCCACCACCAGTTAAAAAAAATTATTTGAGCTTGATTGGATGAATAAGTATTTTATTAACGATTGAAAATTTGAACAAGATATATATATAGCGAGAGTGTGAGCTAATAGTAGGAATTGAAAAAAAAATGTAGTTTCACATTGATGTGAAATAATTAATTAGTTCGCTTTTTATTCAGTCGGGTTTTTTGATTTTTTAAATTTAATTGTTTATTTAAGTTTACGTCATACGATTTTGTATAAATATCTAACACAATCCTTAACAAACGAATGATAACAGAATATTTATAGGTATGAGAAATACTTTTAGCTGATTTTTTTTTTATGCAATTAAAAATTTTTATTTTACATATTCATTTACATTTGGTGGGGTTTTTTTTTTTTTCATTCTGGGATTGCAATTCATTTAAATATATCAAATGTGGATTTTACCTATATTTTAGTTACATACTAGTATATATATTATAAATGGAATTATTTAGTTACATACTAGTGTTCTGCACATGTCTAGATATTTTTTTTCCTTCATTTATTCAGATTTTTATTTTATAAAGCTCAAAATTGAGCTGATTTTATTTACAAATTAGTGTTGAAATAAAAATAAAACTTAACGATTTTAACACAAGTGGAACGATAAATGAATAGGTTCATTTCATATAAATAGCATTAAAATATATATTACTAGGTGTCTCAGCCCCCTACGAGCTACGTTCGCAATGCCCCTGTTCAGAAACATCAGGCACTAAAAGCACGCTAGTTTCCTCTGCTGTAAAAAGATTATGGAAGATTCAAAATTAAACGACCAGTGGCGATATTCTGTAATCGGGTTGCGATTCATTTCCCTTTGAGTGCGTGATTGTAAGTCGGAATCAACAGCTATAGCGACAACTAACGTCCCTTTATGTAATTGGTTACATAAGATCAATTAAATATTTAAAAACTGGCTTGTAAAAAGGGCTGCGTAAACAATGTCGCTGCTTCCAGGAATTTTATGACGCTATAAAAAAAAATTATTTTAAATAAGACGTTTTAAATAGGGCGTAATTTTAATCAAAGTTTTCTTTCTCGTTTCAATATTCATGTGAAAGGCATTATTTAATTGAAAGGTAATATTGCTTGCACTGTTTTAAAATTGGCAAAGATAGGTAAAAAGACTTTCGAAATGTGAAATAAATCTCTCGTGTAAATATACTATAAACTGTTTGGTAATATTATTATTTGAGAATTTTGAATATGGCGTAAAAGCAGAAAAATTTAATTATTATTTGGAAGTTTTCTGTCTCTTTTTAATATTCACGTGTAAACACATTTTTTATGACGTAATTTCCCCCACTTACTGCTTTTAACAGGTGGTCATTTTTCTTTCTGTTGATGATCGCTACGTAATAAATACAATTTTTAATTGAAATGAAACATTATTCTTTGCGCTATTTTACAATTTGGCAACAATATAAAATATGACCATTCCAAAATATGAGATAAATCTCTATTGAAATGATGAAATTTTGAATTAAAATTTTCTTTAAAAAGTCCTAAAAAAATCAATGAAAAGTGAATGCACCGCTAGCTCGTAAAATATGTCTCTGTAAAAAATGGTTCAACTGCTATGCATAGTTTTTATTCTCATAAAATTTTTTTTACGGAGCTATTTTGACCGAATTCAACATTAAAAAGCTCTTAAAATAATCCTTAGATTTAAAAATTGTCTGCTTCAGCGTGTTAATCGAACATTTCTCTCAGGGCTGAAACTAAGGGGGTGGGGGCATAGGGAGCATGTGCCCCGGGCGCTAGAACGAAGGGGCGCCAAATGAAGGATTATACCTTTGAAATGGATCATTTTCTTCTGATGGACTGATGACTTCGATTATTATGAAACAGCCATTATAAATGAAGTGTTAGGTGAAGATGAAAGAGCAGCCGTAAAAAGTTAGAACTATGATTTTCTGGTCAGAATGGGAAGAAAAAAAAATGGCCATAATTTTTTTCTTCCCATTCTGACAAGAAAATCAGAATTCTAACTTTTTACGGCTGCTCTTTCATCTTCACCTAACACTTCATTTATAATGGCTGTTTCACAATAATAGAAGTCATCAGTCCATCAGAAGAAAATAACTCCGTTAAAGCGGAAACCCGGTTAAGCAGGACTCTGATAATCGGGACTCTACTGTATATTTCATTTTTTAAAATGATCTTTAGAATAATCGGGACTCTACTGTATATTTCATTTTTTTAAATGATCTTTAGAATATTCTTGTTTGTGTTCAGAGGGGAGTTATGACCCCCTCCCCCCCCCCCCCTCCTTGGATCCGCCATTGTATATTACGTAGTTCATTATTACATATTTTAAATTTTAAAATAAGTCGGCTATTAGAAAATTAGTATAATTCTCTTTGAAAATATACTTTGCGGAAGAGGGGGGGGGGGGGGCGCCAAAATCCATGCTTGCCCCGGGTGCAAAAAAGGCTAGTTTCGGCCCTGATTTCTCTATAAAACGACCAATTTTCACATTTTTTTTATGCGTTTTCTTAATGTCAGACTAGAAAGATCTCCGGTCACAAATAATTCACTTACGGTGGCGACAGCTACTTATTTTCAGAATCAGAGAGAATTTCACTCATTTTCAGAGAGAAAAAATTAGGCGCCATTAAGGACAAAATGCTTAAGATGTCCCGGAATAGAGAAATTTCCAAAATACTGTATTTTTCTATTATTTTTTAATTAAAAAAAATACTCTTATAGTGTTTTTAGAATGAAATGATGCAAACATTATGTAAATATAAGAATTATATCAAAAGATATAAAACTTTCTAATGTTAAACTGTCTGTATTTGAGTAAGTAATGCTTAAAACTTTTCAATCCAACTATCTCAAGAAGTTTTTTATTTTTATTTTTAATTATTTTCTGAGATTTGATGTATTTTAACTGGCATATCTATGAAGGATGCAGTTATGAGATTTTATAAAATGGTGTTTCAGTTGCATATTCTTTAAACTGTTTTTGGCATTTTTTTGGTTTTATAAAAAATAATTTGAAGGTAAGATTATAATAAAAAGTTGTAAGTACGCTCTTAGAAAAAATCCGCGAATTAAACAGATTTTTCCGTCGGTTATATTTCAATAAAACACGAAAATTTCGGTTTTGTTTTGTCCTTTCTCCCCTAAAATGCAGAAATTTTCCAATCTAACGTAAAAAATTACCCGAAATCCTCCTATCTAAATATGCGAATCACAAGAGTAATGTGTATTTCGACAATACTTTTTTCGTATTAGACTTGGATCTTTTATGTATACCCTTTTCCTTTAAACACGAATAATTTTAGCACACCTGAACTCAAAATTTCCTTGAACTTCTCCAATGAAAAGACGCAAATTCCTTCAAAGGCGTGTTCTGGCAACTTTTTGCCCAGACATTTCACGTTTCTTGACGATTTATTTATTTATTTATTTATTTATTTATTTTGAGAGAGTAAGTACAGTAAAAAGCATTCATAAAAAATGACATTTTTTTTCTTTATTAAAGATTTTTTAACGAATATTTTTGTAAATCCAGATAACAAATAAATCTTTAACCTTCAAAAATGAAAAAAAAAAATACTCAAAAAGCGTTTTCGCTTCAGAAGATAAATCAGTTTTTAAATATAGCTAAAGTTCATAATTTTTAATTAAAAATAAATAAATTTCTTTTTTTTTCTAGAATTTGCATTGAAAAAGGAATACATAAAAAAGAGTAAAAATTATTTATGAACGAAAAAATAATTAGATTTTGTATCCTAAATCACCTTAAAAGATAATAAATGCCCTTTTGCGGAATTCTAGCAAATACGTTATCCCTACCATTAACTACAGCAACGAAATTTCTCTAAATTTTAACTACTTCATTTCCTTTAACACAATCTATTTAATGTATAAACTATAAAATTGTTTTAAAGTGTACTTGTTTTGAAAATCTTAACATTTATGATCAACGCTTCAAACCGTTATAAAAATCACTATTAAAGAGAAAAACTGAGCAAAGAGAAGACCTCCCAGAGAGCTGGCGACGTTGTAGCTGAAAGCCTTCTAATAGCTTTCAACGAGGGGTCTTCGAATCGGTTAGCTGACCGCTTTCTGACCAATACACAGTCCCATATTTCCTTCAAGGTTAAAGAAATTCAATCGAAAGATGACTGCTTCAATATGGAAGTCCACTATTTCTGAAGAACTTCAGATGAATTTTATATCTGTACCCATGGGCTTACGAAGGATTTTCGTGAGGTGCAGGGAGGCGGCAGTGGCACCAAGTTGGTACATTCACTTACAATGGGTACCAGAAAATAGGGGAGAGGATAATGTCCCTCCAGGGAGTTTATTAACTAAATTTTCTTTATTTCTGATTTTAAAATGAATGATAAAATTTGTTCTTCCTAAATGACTTTATAATAATTTTATAATAATTAAACACCAGGAGAAAGATAAACTAAGAATTTTTTGCCTTCCATCTTTTGATCTCTGAATCCCCAATAGAAATAAAAGACAATTTTTAATTCTGCTTTCCTTTTTATGTTCATATGTTTCAAATTTATCTTAAATGGGGGTTTCAGGACGAGGGGGGAAGAAGGGCAAGGCATCTGACCAAAAAAATGGTTTCATTTTTTAAATATTGGTAGAAATTTTTGAATGTTTAATATTTCTTAGTTGCTAAATTTTTATATTGCTTTTTATGTTAATATGCCCACAAATTGCTTTCTACATAGAATTTTGACAAAAAATTCTTAGCTGAGTTTATTACATGTTTATAATCTGCATTAAAAAAAAAAAAAAAAAAAAAAAAAAACAATAATAAATAGAGGGCAAAGCTGTAGACCACAGGCACATCTGTTCTTAAATCTTTCAGCACCCATATCTCTTATTACTTCAAGCCTGGCCCAGACTTATTTCACCCACTTGGAAATTTACAACTGTTATGATTTGTTTACCCTTTGAATAATTGTATTAAAAAATTAATCTAATATAATTACGCATGCAGCGTTTACTGCAGTTACAATAGTTACACTTTTAAGCTGATTCAAATATCAGATGAGATGCTGTGATCGTTAAAGGTTAGTTGGGTGAATCCTCCAGATTCGTCCTAGATGGATCAGTTGATAGAGCATTGGCGGCTTCAGCCAAGTCATCCCTGGTTCGAATCCTGGTCCGGACTGTTTTCACCCACTTGGAAATTTACAATTGTTATGATTTATTTACCAATTGAATAATTGTGTTCAGAATTAATCTAATTATTTTTCTTTTTGCAGAGAAGAATGTTTTCCGAAAGAAAAAAATCTACTTTTGGATCTAATAAAAACCTGAGATTCCCCCCCCCCCCTTTTCTTTGTCATAACATGTCCAAAGATTAAATTATCACAAAAAGAAGGCTCTTTAATAACCAGTAATAATATTTTAGTAAAAAATACAAATTTTTATTAATCTACGAAAATATATTAATATAACTACGAACGAAAATACACACTAACTTTTTTTTGGGTTGGGTTGGGTTGAATTTTGACGGCCAATTATCTGCACGAGGGATATAGGCCCAGAGGGGAGTGCCCTTCGTGGGGGTCTTTCTAAAGGAACCTAACCCGTATTAACGCTTGGAAATCCAAGGCTCGAAGAAAACCACGAAAACTCCGAACGATTAGGCCGACGGGCGCGATTGGGATCGAACCCAGCACCTCCCGTCTACCAGCTTCGAGAGCAGAACCTCTCGGCCACTGGTGGGGCTAACTTTTTTTGAGTTACTCACTATTCAAAAAGTCGTTCTTTATTATTAGAAATCCCAGAAAGCATATTTTTTACAGATTTAGAGTAGCAATTATAAAACAAAGTTTCTTTTTCTGCCACTGATTTTCGCAAACGTTTCCGAGGGATTTTTTATAGTGTATTAATCATTTTCTCAAACCGCAATATAATTTTTTTGGATGCTCTCCATTCTCAAGTAAATATTTTTAGCTGCGAAATTGAATTTTCACGCGTAAGAGTAACAAAATTATATTAACCCTTTTGGGTTCGAATTTTTTTCAATTTTGAGAACAAAATTACTTTTACTTTAATCTTTCAGCACCCATATCTCTTATTATTTCAAGCCTGGCCCAGACTTATTTCACCCAATTGGAAATTTACAACTGTTATGATTTGTTTACTCATTGAATAATTGTGTTAAAAAATTAATCTAATATAATTACGCATGCAGTTACAATAGTTACACTTTTAAGCTGATTCAGATGAGATGCTGTGATCGTTGAAGGTTAGTTGGGTGAATCCTCCAGATTCGTCCTAGATGGATCAGTTGATAGAGCATTGGCGGCTTCAGCCAAGACATCCCTGGTTCGAATCCTGATCCGTACAAATCGTAATGTTAATCGTAGCTATTCAAATAGATTTGCTGAAGTTTAAAGATTATCTCATTGTCTGAAACCTAACGAATGCGCTTTTTTGTGTGCTATTCAATTCATATTTATAGGATAATAGGTTAAGGAAGAGTTTTTGGAGACGTTTGGAAAATATCATAATTACAACAAGGTTTAACAGATATTACAACTTTCTAATGTTTTTTGTGTTTGATCCCACATGATTCGTTCGGAAAAGTAACTTATATTTTAAATTTAAAGATTGAAATATGTGTATAAAATAAAGGAATCGCCAATGGTGCAAAGAGAATTAAGCAAACTTTATTATTATTATTATTACTAAATGTCAAAACATAAATGAAGTCATAATAAGAAAGACATAGCCTTACACTATCATTACTATATGTAGATAGTAACTAAAGTAATTGATAAGGTGTCCCGTGTGACGATCTGTATTTTAAGCATTTTGGGGGGGATTTTTTTTTTTTTTTTTTTTTTTTTTTTTTTTTTTTTTTTTTGCGACAAATTAAAAAAATAGAACTTTGAGTTTTTTTTTTTTTTTATCCTCTTTAATTTATGTATTGAGGACTTTTGCGTAAAATGGATAATTTTGAAGTTATTTTGAAAAAACTAAGAAAATCCCATTTTTTTCCAGTTTTTTGCCGAAAAAAACGTGTTTCCCGGGATAAATTTTGTTGGCAAACTTCAGATTCGTGTTCAGCGACCCAAAAAACATAAAGGCACCAAATATCAAAACTACACCAAAACTTTCCCCTATTTTCTACCAAATGACTGGACAGACATGTACTATTAATAGTACACCAGACCCGAAAGGTTTAATTTTAATGTTAATGGTATACTGTTCATTTAACATGTTTCTCTGTAAAACATCTTTGTTGAAAATAAAAATGTTTACTTGGGAATTTCTAGCAACATTAAAACCGATATTTTGGGTTCTAAAAACTGATTAATACACTACAAAAACGACTCGCAAACGTTTTCGAAAATCAGTGGCGGCTAAGGAAACTTTTTAACACTTTCCAACAAAGCTGAAAAGTGTTTATGCATTCGGTTTGTCTGGCCGTCTGTCCACGCTCTAACTTCCGTAAATATACTCGGATTTTCATGCAATTGATAAAGATTATTTAGGGTCACCAAAGCATGTTTGGTATTGTATATGAAGTATGTAAGATTAATCGTTCAATTACAGGGCACTCAAAAGTTTTCCATTACATTATGGTATATGGGAAAAAATCGTTTTCAGAGTATTTTAATGACATTATGCTATTTCAAATGTATTGAAACTGATATAAATCACTGAATTTCACTATGATCACGTTTAAACAGAGCATTCATAGCATTTTTATTCATTTACAGGGACACACAAAAGAAATCGTTACAGTACAGTACTGTCTTTGAGTAATAATTGCTGGAGTGTACGGTTTAAAATTCGGTATGCGCTTTTAAATTAAATTAATTTTTGAATCTTACTCGTTATATATAAATTGTATACCTCAAATACAGGGCTGCACAAAAGTATTCACTTACCGTTCTCCTTATTAGAGGAAATTGCTGAAGGTAAATTTTCAACTGAAGTACTATATATGCATGTCTTAAGTGAACTAAATTTTGGCATGCATGTAGTTAAAAGATTCAAATCTATATATCATATACAGGGCTGCTGAAAAATAATAATAAACACACGCACACACAATATCAGAAAACTTATCTAACTGAGAAATATCAATATAATCAATCAATAGTATATTTACCAATCATATGACATCCTGATGCACTGGTTAGAAATAGGTAACTGGACATACAACTACAAATATTCTCTAATATTTATTGCATATACAAGAAACATGAAAAAGATGTTTAATAAAATATATGTAGGTATCTCCTAGAGATGATATTTATAACATTGATGAGTTTTCATGCATTTAGAATTTGGAAAACTTTTCACAGATAAAAGTAGGCTCCCAAATTACATTGCGTTTCCTTTTGCTTTAGGGGTTAACCGGGGCCCTGGTAATATTGTAAGAAATTTAAGAAATCAATATTATCTATTCTTAGTAATCTATCATTTTAAATGGAAAATATAGTTTTTCATCCAGTCAGGACTGACAAAGGCTATTATTTTTTAGTTCTAACTGGCACCACTTTCTAAAAACAGAAATTCTTAACACACGCTTTGACAACATTTGCAACAGAAATATATTTCAAAATTTATATTAGAAAAATACTGATGCAGGCGGAATATAAAAATAGTTGCCTGTGGCAGTGGCCGTCCAGTCTAGTTAAAAGTAGTTTATACATGAAAAAGCTAAAACCGATTTGTTTAGCATTCTTACCATAATAAAAGAACAGTAATTTTCATTGAAATGGAAAGTGTAAACGCCTCTTTACACTACATACTGTAAGTTGGCATAGTTGCTTATTTATTCAAATAAATCAAGCGGCAACTTAATGTTTCTGATGATCGAGTTGAGAGATGAAACAAAGACTTCTGAAGATCTGAAAAAGAGTCTGTTATTTTACAATTCCCTTCACTCTAAAATTAGTTTGCTTTCGAGGAATAGTCAAGAAATCTTTAAATCAGAAAAATAAACTAAACTTTGCCAGACTTATTTTAACATTAGTTTTTCCTAACTGCTTCAAGTCAGTCATTGACATTTCCCACGAAATTTTAGTTTTTATAAGAAAACAGAGCATAGAAGAGTTTCATAAATTACAACGTAGTTTATAAAAGACAAGAGTAGTCAGCACAAAGTGATGTGTATGAATGTGAAAGAGAAAAGCATTTCCATTTATTTATTTGTGAACGGAATTACCGTATGATGTATTTCACGAAACGGCGATTTATATCTGTATCTTGGCAGAAACAGCGCAATTTCCTTGTTTAGTGTCTCTCTATTCTAAAAAAAAGTAACTACCGCTGTCACCGCCGCCGCCGCCGCCGGTTTTGAATTTTTTGTGACCGGAAGTCTTTCTTCATTAATATTAAGAAAAATAATGCATACAAAAATATGAAAATCGGTAGTATTATACAAAAATGTTTGATAAACAGGCTGATGCAGACAGTTTTCAAATCGAAGAATTATTTTAAGAGATATTTAATGCTAAAGTTGGACAAAATCGTTCCACTAAAAAAGTTTTATAGGAGCAAAAACTATACATCGGAATTTAATAATTTTTAGATCATTTTATACGTTATAATTTCCTGGTGTGCAGAATTAATTTATTTTTTTAATTTGACTCATTTTTTGAGGTTTCATTTCTATTTTAAATTCAAATTTTCAGCATTTCGAGAGATATTTTTTCTTATTTCAGAAAATTGTACTAATTTAACCTGTTGCCAACTTTATAAACAACGGAAACAATAATGTTTGCTTCAAATAAAAAAATTATTTACACGTGACTATTATAAACAGAAAAAAAACTTTCAAATTAGAATTAAATAATTACTTATAAAAAGCAGGAACTTATTGAAAATTACTTCATCTATAATTACACATGAATTTTAACAGAGAAAGGATATTGTAAAATAATAAATTTATTAACATGCGTTAGAAATCTTAAATAGGAGAAATTACATCACATTTACGTCACATTACAGTTATTACATAAAATGAACACAAAATAATATTGCAAAACAGTATAAATTTTAAAATAGCGCGAGACATTTACTTGATATTTTGAGATGAATTTTTCAACTATTTTTTTTTTTTTTTGGACAGCGCAAATAATATTTCATTTCTAATAAAAGCATTTTCACGTGAATATTAAAAAAGGAAAGAAAAAATTGGTGAAAATTACGTCAGATTAAAAACGATATATTTAAAATGACTTTCTTTTCGCTTTGTTAAAAAATACCGGGAGACAAAAACTCTGTTTACTTAATTCATTTTATATTAGATGATTTTGAAATGCCATTGTATCTTTTAACAGCAGCTGAGAGAAATGAATAGAAACCCGTTTATAGGGAGATCGCTTTTGTTTTTTTAATTATAATTCAATCTTCCAAAATCTTTTAAAGCCGATCAAATTAGCGTGCTTTTAGAGACTGCAGTGTCTGAACGGGGGTTGGCGAGCGTAGATCATAGGTGGCCGAGCCCCCTAGTCTTTTAAAATTTGCGCATTTTCACTTCCTTACAGATAAAATAAAAATATTGTTTTTAATGTAAATAACGTACAATCAATTCAATAATATTAACATATAAAGAATAATAATAAAATTACAGATGGGGAAAAATTCCTTTCGACAAACTTTTAGAATTATATAAATCTAACAGTTAAAAATAAATAGCGGTACTGAGAGTACACTGAATAAAGTTTTATTCGATATGAATAAATTAACACAATACCTGAATTTGATTTTTTACTATTTAATCTCATATATGTTATTAACAGAATTTTCTGGGGCTTTTCTTTTATACTATTAGTTTAGAACAAGTACAGCAAAAAAAAAACAGCTAAATAAATAAAGCAAGCATGGATAGAATATCGTCTGACACCTGCTTCGTTTTAGGAGAGAATAGATATTGAAAGCATAGAGCGTAAACATATTTCTTCAACATAGGTAAATTTCGGAGGCTTGTTAATTCTGCACCCTTGTCGGTAGTGACGCTAGTATACTGTTGCCATTCGCGTTTGTAACAAAATGCTCGCCATCTAGCGGTCTAAAGGGAAATTACAATACCACTGCTTCTTTCATCGCGTTAGCATTGCTTACTGTGAGTCAAATATCATTTGGGATTTTTAATTCTTAATAAATATGAATAAACTAGCAAAAAATGCTAATACATATTGATGTGTGCCACAATGCAACTCTAGAGAATCGAAAAATCCCGATTTAAGCTTTCATTTATTTCCAAAAGAAAAAAATAAAATACCTGTCGTCTCTGCAAACGGCAACAAAACTTTGGTTAGCAGAAAATCCGATGTCTCGTTGAGAATGACAGTTTGTTCGAATTTAATCGTGATTTAAATCAGATTATTAAAAAGTATAATCTCTCTATTCTAAAAAAAAGTAACTACCGCTGTCACCGCCGCCGCCGGTTTTGATTTTTTTGTGACCGGAGGCCTTTCTTCGTTAATATTAACAAAAATAATGCATACAAAAATATGAAAATCGGTGGTTTTATACAGAAATGTTTGATAAACACGCTGATGCAGACAGTTTTCAGATCGAAGAATTATTTTAAGAGATATTTAATGCTAAAGTTGGACAAAATCGTTTTACTAAAAAAGTTTTATAGGAGCAAAAACTGTAGGAATTTAATCATTTTTAGATCATTTTATGCGTTAGAATTTGCCGGAGTGCAGATTGCATTAATTTTTTTATTTTGACTCATTTTTTCAGGTTTTATTTCTATTTTAAATTCAAATTTTCAGCATTTCTAGAGATATTTTTTACAGATTTCAGAAAATTGTACTAATTTAAACTGTTGCCAACTGTATAAAAAGCGCAAGCAATAATGTTTGCTTCAAATTAAAAATTTATTTACACGTGACTATTATAAACAGGAAAAAAACTTTCAAATTAGAATTAAATAATTACGTATAAAAAGCAGGAACTTATTAAAAATTACGTCATAAAAAGTATACACGTGAATTTTAAAAGAGAAACGATATTGTAAAATTAACATGCGTTAGAAGTCTTAGGAGAAATTATGTCATATTTACGTCACATTATAGTTATTACATAAAATGAACACAAAATAATATTGCAAAAAAGTTTAAATTTAGAAATTGCGCTAGACATTTATTTGATATTTTGAGAATTAATTTAAAATGTCTCATTTAAAAGAACTTTCTTTTCGCTTTGTTAAAAAATACCAGGAGACAAAGACTCTCTTTACTTAATTCCTTTCATATTAGCTTATTTTGAAATGTTGTTACACTTGTATACGTCATCAAGTTATTTTTACTTCGACGTTTTATTTGTGTTTTTATTAATGTTGTACGAATTTATTTGTTCTTTCGTTATTTAAAATAAAAATTATATCAATTTGTATAATTTGGCAAGTGGTTTGGCGATTTATATAATTTGGCGAAATTGGTCGACAGGATAATCAAGTAGTACCGCAGCGGATTTGGCGTTAAAATTCCCCAATCAAAGAGAAATGAATAGAAATTCGTTTATAGGGAGATCGCCACTGTTTTTTAAATTATAATTCAATCTTTCGAAATCTTTTTAAAGCCGATCAAATTAGCGTGCATTTAGAGTCTGCGGTGTCTGGACGGGGGTTGGCGAGCGTAGCTCGTAGGGGGCCGAGCCCCCTAGTCTGTTAAAAAAAAAGAAGCAGATTTAATGCTTATATGATTTTTTATCTTTTGAATTGTTACTGAAAAAATATTTTCCTCGCGGTTGGTTGAATGTTTTTTAATCGCACAAAGTCCAGCGTGAACTAAAAATCATGCATCACGGCATAGATTATGAAGCACTTTCGAAAACTATCGCAATATTCTTAAGAAATTTCATTTTTCCATATTTTGAAATGAGTCATCTAAATAAATATTTATGAAAAACACATATCGCATTAAAAATCCATTTTCAGTCATTTCTGTTCATAGTCGGTAACGTGTTAATTTTTTTTTTTCGCACAACCTTGTATATGATCTATATATCTCGTAATACTCTAAAAATGAGTTAAGTTTATAAAAGCATATATCATAGTTGAAAATGCACATTCATCGGTTATCGCTCATGTCAGTCCTGTATTCGAAATCTTTTGCGTGTCTCTGTCAATAGATGATAAATTTACGTACTCGATAATCTATAGAAAACCATGCTGTAGTGCACCTCCGTAACTTTTATCATTGTCGTTATGTTTGAAATACTATATCACCATTAAAATAAACGATTTTCCCCCATAGATCATAATGCAATTGAAACATTTTGTGCGTTTCTCTAAAAGAACTGTATAGATTCAACTTACTCTATAGAAAGCATGTTTCTATCCTACTAAATGAAGCATATCAATTTCATTATGTTTAAATTATCGTAACATTACAACATTCAAATTACGAACAAATTTTTCCCACAGACTAATGTAATGGAATTCTTAAGTGTGTCCCTGTAAACGATTTATGAATAGGTCACATTTCATTTTCAATAGGGATCATGCTATAGTAAACTTTAATAACACATATCAATTGCATGAAAATATGACTATATTTATGAGAGTCAGAGCACAGCGAGACAGTTATGCCCATACAGCCAGATAAACCGAAGTCATAAATATTTTTCAGCTGTTTAGGATAGTGTTAAAAATTGGCAAATTGGCCCGACAAATAATTTTCTCACGGAATATAGTAAAGAGAAGATATAAATTAGCAATTTTTCTGTTATATCTACGATTGTTGTGAAGTCTCTATTAGACAAATCAGAAATGTTAATTTTAGAAAAGGGCACGTTTTCTACCAAACACACACACATATATAGGGGTCTTTTGTTTTATTTTCCCTTTTATTTGCATAATACATTCATAAATAAGCGTTTTTAAATAGTTATTAGTAAGGATCGACCGAAACCTAAATCGAATGTCGGTAATCTTATTATTTTCGGCCAAAAACGAAAACGAAAATGTCCAAAATTTTTTTTAAATAATTAATATATACATAAATATACATAATTATAAATTAATCATACGTGTTTATTAAATATACATAATTATTAATCAATTATACTTGTTTATAAAAGATACATAATTATTAAGTAATTATACTTGTGGCTCAAGTTAGCTCTCTGTGCCACTAATCAAAACTTTTTATTTTCATATAAAATTAAATGTAATTAATTCATCAATGACACAGAATGATTTTCTAATTATACGAATTTCATCTAATTAAAGTATGTTTTAGGTATGCATACCTCGATTTATCTTTTATAATGTTTTTTTTTTTTTTTTTTTTTTTTTTTAATCATCTGTTATACCAGAACTTCCCCAGAGAGTATTCAAAACACTTCTGCAGTTTTAAACTAAAAATTTTCTATTGCTTTTAAGACTGCAACTTTTAATGAGCTCGTGAAAAGCGTCTTCAAAGTGTAGTCCTATATTCATTACTTGCTTGTTGCACTCACGTCTTGGATCCGTCATGGCTGATAATTACAATAAGAAGTGAAGTTCATAGCAATAAATAAAGAGTGTCTCATTTGAGCCAATACAGCTCAAATCAATGAGTAACGTTGAAAATTTTCAAAAGAAGAAACGAGATTTTTGGAATACAGGTAGTTTCGGTCCGGCCGAATTTTCGGCAGCATTCGAAACTATGATTTTAGGCCGAAAACGAAATCAAATTTACGTCCGATCTCTAGTTATTAGTCTTGAAAAGACAAAGTAACTACTTCACAAACACGATAAATAAGTATTTCAAAAGAGTACACCGAAAGGAGAGACCTCCGTCTCATACAAACTTTATTAGCCCCCTATATGCCATTTATTTCTCCCAGCTAATAAAGTGTCGTCTCCAAAAAATAACGTTCCGTTGTATAAGCCAGCCGTAAAACAAAGCAGATGTATCATTGTACTGTTAAATACTCTACTGCAATTTTTTTAAACTTAACATCGCACATTTTCGATTTTCATACCGTCGTATTGTGGAAAAAAGTACTTTTTAATGCAATTTGTTTGAAAACTGCATCTCAATTTGTTTCTGAGATATTAAATTTTTTTGTAGTTTTTAGTGCAATTTGTTTAATTTTGGCAACTCAAATACTCCATTTCTGTTGAAAATAAAGGAAAAATAGTTGGAAAATAGTAATTATATCTTTTTGTTGCCATTTTCCCATAACTACTGAAAATTTTATTTAAATAAAATGCGTGTTATTTTGAAAAAATATAAATGAATGATAAAACATGGAGCTATTATAAATTCGAGTTTCTTGAGTGACATACGTTTTTTTTTTTTTTTTTTTTTTTTTTTGTGTGTGTGTGTGTGTGTGTGTGTGTGTGTGTATTATTTAGCGATAGTGACGTCATATGAATACTTCTCGAGGCTAACGAAAAAGACAGGCTACCGCGGTGGGTCCGATTCTTCTTTTTTTACAGACTGCTGGAGTCACGTGATGCTCGAATGCACCAATGAAGGTGTGCGAAAAGAGCATCACGTGACTCCAGCGGTCTATAAAAAAAGAAGAATAGGACCTACCGCGGTAGCCTGCCTTTCTCGTTAGCCTCGAATACTTCTTTACTGTAGATGTTGTTTAAGACTGGGTCGTAAATGAAGAATTCTTCAGAGGTTGCGAATGACGCCATTTTATATAAAAAATATGCGTGTGTTTTTAGTCTTAAAACTGAAATATGGTTTGTGTTATTTATATGTATATACATATATATTTTTTTTCATCGGGGGCGACACTAAATTCTGAAAAAGCAGAATTCCTGTTTTCCAGTCCTTCTAATAGTTTCTTTTTTTAATTCCTCTTATATGTGTATTTTTTTTAACATATATATAAGAACTCATTAATATTTATCATCTTTACAACGGATATTTTTCTTTTTAATTCTACGAATAGTGAAAGTAATGTCATGACATCATTCAATAGTTTTCTCCTTTCACGTCGCCTTTATTGTAACTGTGAAAACGTTCAAAAAGGGTGTGTGGTAAATTCTTCCTCTATCCTAAGAAACACCCAGCTCAATGCACTCTTCCATTATCATCTAAGAAATAACACTCGTCTGTTTACATCACACTTTAGTATCAGTGTCATTTCTGATTGCAATTATATGAATTCACAATAATGACTTTTATAATACGTTTTACAATATAGGCGTCAAGCATGTCCATATTATTCTGTGGTTTGTTCAGTTTATATCGAAGATGGATTTCTTTTAAAATATACATTACAAAGTTCATAACCTTTTCGACAAGGCTAATGTACTTCACTAAATTTATGTAAATAACATGGTTTGTTTCTGTTTTTTTTTTTTTTTTTTTTTTTTTTTTTTTTTTTTGATTTCTGATTATATACTTCAAGAAAGAATAAATAAAGTTTTAGATATTTAAATTTTTTTTTCCAAAATTTGACTCAAACACAAACTAATAATGGTTTTGTTGCACAGGAAGGGTGGGGGGGGGGGGGATAATCAAAAAGAAGATTAATGATTTAACTTTTTTTTAAATTGGAGATTACGAATTAATGAAAATTTCATCTACAAAACTGTTTTCCTTGAATCTTTGAAAATACTTTACAAGATTTGTACAATCATTAAATAAAGTCTAAAAAGATTTCGTCTTTTAAAATTAATAAACTTAATCGCTTTTTATCGGAGTTTCTGAAATATTCACAATTCTATTCAAATAATTTCTTTAAAGTATTGTTTTTTGTGTTTTACGGAATTAAAAAATGCTTAAGTATAATAGCCTTGCACTGAAATATGAATGTTTAGCAGAAGTTTCAGAACTGAAACTTTCGATTGAAAAGAAAAGACCACGGAAAATTTTCACTGAAAATTTCCATAAAACTCAAATCTTTCCTGATTAAGATTTTATTCTATCATTTAATTTAATTTAAAACTCGATAGGGCTTTTGAGATCATTTTAATTTAACCCTTTATGAAAGAAAATATGAATTAATGAAAATTACCAAACTATTTTGCTTGAATTTTTTTAAAGTACTTTAGAAGATTTGTGGAATATGTTAAATAATTTTTATAAAGATTTCATCTATTAAAATTAGTAAACTAAATCGGTATTTATAAGGCGTTTATGGTATATTAACAACTCTACTCAAACGTTTTCTTTAAAGTATTGTTTTCAGTATTTTTAGAATTTTTCTTTTAACTGTACAGATACATATAAAAATATAGAGTTTTTTCTGAATTTAAAGTTTCACTGTATGTTTAACAGCAAGAATGCTAAACAGTTCTAAATGGGAAAAAAATTATTCATTCATTTATTTTTCGCTCTGTAAAACGAATGATGCGTTTGGGACAAGATACAGTTTGTTATGGAATTCCTAAAGTTTCATTCTTCAAAGTTATCCCTAAAGCTAATTAGAAATATTTACAACTCTACTCAAATAATTTCTTTAAGGTATTATTTAAGAATACCTAAAGTTAATTAAGAATATTTACAACTTTACTCAAATAATTTGTTTAAAGTATGATGTTTAGTACTTTATAGAATTTAAAAAAAAAATGTACAGATACATATAAATGTAGACATTTTTTCTGAACTGAAGGTTTCTACTCTATATTTTTCAACAAGAAAATTAAACAGTTATAATTGGAACAGAAATTACTCATTTAAAAATATTTTTTCTTTGTAAAACGAATAATGTTTTTGGAACATAATAAAGTTAATTATGGAATTAAAAAAGTTAATTCCTGAAGTTATTCATAAAGTTAATTAGGAATATTTACAACTCTACTCAAATAATTTGTTTAAAGTATGATGTTTAGTATTTTCTACAATTAAAAAAAATGTACAAATACATATAAATATAGAAATTTTTCTAAATTGAAAGTTTCCACGCTATGTTTTTTCTACATCAAGAAAGTTAAATAGTTATTATTGGAAAATAAAATTATCCATTTAAAAACATTTTTTTTCTTTCTAAAACGAATAATGCTTTTGGAATATGATAAAGTTAATTATGTGAAGCAAAATTTTAAATTGTATTACTGCTAATCGATGTAATAAATGAAAGTTTTATTAATGACACTTTAAAGTAAGAGGTGTAACATTTGACTTAACCTTTTATTTCAATGCTATTTTCACGCTGCAGTGTTCATGTTTAAGTTACATTTTCGAATTTCCAATATCATGTTCACACATCAATCTTTTAAAATAGCCATTATCAGCCAAGGCAGAAAGCAAGCAAGTGGATAATCTGTATTTTTAGCGTGTAATGCACAACTCTGTTAGCAACTCTTGAAAAAGAAGCAAAAACTCTCTAAATCGATTTCACGTTGTTTCCGGCTAAAATCGTCCTATGCGAATTATGCTATGTTCGAAACTCTTTCTAAATGCCAGTTTTTTGAAGAGATTTATATAAATAAGAAGTGTTTCAATATTTATTTTACACTTTTAATGTATTTTTTACAACGCAGTAGACCAAGAGTCACTGCATATATTGGTTTGAGGAATAATTCTTTAACGTTTATGTTTCTCGCTATCTTTTAAAAACTAGTCGTATTAATATTGTATGGTTGCCTCTTTTCATCATTCTTTTAACTTATAAAAATGGAATGGCAAATTTGGAGAAATTAGCATTTTCGCTTTTATCAACTGGAGAAATCTCTACTTTTTGCCAAATACTGTAAACAATTTAATGAATAATATATTCTTAGTTGTTACTTACGACTTCCTCCAAAATTCAGAAAGTCTTTTGGTACACCGGTGAAAGAAATTTTTTGTTTTCGACGCATTTAATCGGCCAACTTAGATCCTCGATCCCACGTCAGAGTTGAATGAAACGCTGCTCAGATTGTTTGAGAGTAGTTGGAAAATACGAGAGATATAATAACAGAGAGTTATGCAATGCACTTTAAAAAATCAAGATTATCCATTAGTTTGTTTTCTGCCTCAGCTGATAATGGCTATCTATTATGGACAATGCTCGTCAATATATGGAAGACGCGAAGGACTTGCCTATTTAAAATTTCTATGAAGGTTTTTGTATAGCATTGATTATGTGAGGATCAGCTAGAGATCTGCACGGGCCGGCCCGTGGCCCGAAGCCCGAGCCCGGGCCGGCCTCGGGCCTATTTTCATTTACGGCACTCGGCCGGCCCCGGGCCTTACTTTTTTCTGAAGTCTCGGGCCGGGCCGGGCTCGGCCCTTACATTTTTCCTGAAGGTTCGGGCCGGGCCTAACTTATTTTTTCTGCACACACCCGGGTACTGGTTTCATTCTTAATCCTCATGGCCCAAAATTTTCATTCCTAGTTTTCACTCACCCCGTATAAATATCATTATCTCGGAATGGCCTGGTCCAGTAAAATTATCAGCCAGTAGGTCAGTAAAGTTAGGCTTGGCACAAATTTTTTGTCAAAAAATGCATACATTTTTAAATCGCCATTATTCTACAACTAAACATTCAAATTCATTCTTTTTAAAGAGTAGTATATTCCTACACTTATTAAAATATAGTAAAACGTGTGAAAAAGAACCTGTCTATGACGGAATCTTGTTTTAAACTGAAAAATGTGTTGATCCATGCAAAATTAATATACCACTTAATACTACGTAAGAAAATTTTAAAAATTAATAACAAACAAAATTAATATACTACGTAAGAAAATAATATATAATACATTTACTCTTGCTAAGAAGGGAACTTGTCTATAACGCATTTCTTTTTCTTTTCTATGCAATTCAGTCTTAGATTTTACTGTATAGCATTTTTCAGATATTTAACATTGAATATGGATTAACAATATTAATGATAATTGAAATATTTACATACAAGAAATAGAGATTCATTGAAAAAATAAATATAGCAACCTGCGGCACTTCTATAAAAATGAAGATTATAAACATGAAAAGAAAAGTTAAGATAAATATTTTTGGCTTGATCTCCTCGTACGAGAAAAACTTTAACCAAATCGACATGAAAATCAATGTTTTGTAGAAATTCACTCGGGCCGGGCCGGGCTCGGGCCGAACTTTTAACTTTTTAACCGAGCCGGGCCAATAAATTTTTTTCTACAGGCCGGGCTCGGGCCGAACTTTCAACTTTTTTACCGGGCCGGTCCGGGCCAATATTTTTTTGTACGGGCCGGGCCTGGCCGAATTTTTTTTCCTCTGAGTCGGGCAGGGCCCGGGCCTGGAAAAGTCGGCCCGTGCAGACCTCTAGGATGAGCGTTGTTGTGTTTGCATTGGGGATCGATCGGTTTTTACTTTATCGATGCATTTGTTGAATGCATAGATATATTTCCTCGTTGTTTACAAGACTTTCATATTCATAGTGAATGATACCTTTCTAATCCCGCTACATTCTTCCGAAGATCAAGTTCTTGTTTCACTTAGGATGTTGCTTGTTTAGTGAGTTGGGTCATATTTACGCTTGCTCACGCTAGTTAAAAAATATATTTTCAGTCAATAAAGAATGCTGTGTTTACTATTTTTCAATCCCGACAATTTAAGAACTTTCTTACCCATTTATATAGATGCCAACCTTCAACTAATCTTTCGTAATATGCCGGTTAATTTGATCCAGGTTTAATACATTTCGAACCAGAATGTCTTTTAAAAAGTCCTGAAATTAATAAAATAAAGATTCATCAAATAAGTTTTCTAATTCGAAACGTGGTTAACCTGTGTCAAATTAATCCACATATTAGGGTAGATTGGCAGCTATGCTCATTTATAATACACATCGATAGGGAAATTTTAAACCTCGCATCATTTTATGCAACATGTAAAAGTTCCAATTTCCCGTCTGTTAAAATATGAATGAAGATTTATTACGACATTCTCCAATATATACTCGTTCATGTCCACAGTATTTCTACCGCAGACAATATAATTATTCTCAAGGCATTTATTTTCGTATTATATCATAAAATATTTAGTATTGTTGAAGTTTCTTTGGCGTTATATTCTTAGTCTGATGTCTGTCTTCAAAAGATTGGAAATTTAAGATGAAAATGGTCGAATTATAGTTGATTAGAACTCCTATTGATCCGAATAAGTTTCCTTAGTTATTAGTTACTGAGTAGTTTTATTTTGTTAATATTTTACCTTTATCTTCTTAGTTTATAGTTTTATATTCAGAACATTTTTATTTAGAAGATTAATGTAATATTGCGCTATTGAAGCTTTGTATAGCAAATTTTAATTGTTCATAATTATATACAGTAATACTGACTTTTGCATAAATAAACCATTGATGAACTTCTGTCTAGATCATATGGGACTAACTTAGGGCACGTGTGCACGAGAAGGCACATAAGGAAGTATCTATTTGTGCGTAAGAAATTTGTAAATAATAAATTTATGGAACAAATTTACCTTTATGCTTGGTACAAACTAAAATTTTGCTTTAACATGCATAGGCTATTAAAAACAAATCGATTATATTTTGAAGATTTATATCATTGTAAATTTTATTGTAGGCACTCTATAGCGCTATTTTTCAACGTAATAATAACAATTCAACACCCATATATATGCTAAATCAACATGTATGTTTGTTTGTATGTGTCCTTTATTTTTCCGACTGAAATTTTAAAGAAGCTTCGAATAATACAATGCATTCACTGCTTATGATCAAGTAACTAATAATTACAAAATATGAATTACATTCGACATAGAATGCATACAACAAAGAAGAATATCACTGATAAGTTATTAATTCGTATTTCAGTGGAACATGGCTAAAATAATGAATTCATACGCCAATGAGTTAGGAATTGATTAATTGTAAACAAATTATTTCTTTATTAGATATTGTCTAAAACTTTTTCTGGCACGATAGAATATAGCTAAATGCGCAAAAGGTTCATCATCGCTGGTCCACACTAGGGATGTTTGATATATGTCTTATAAAGCTTCCCTAGTCCAGACAGACTAGGAAATCTATTATTTCAGACTTGGAGTTTTTTTTTTCGCAGTTTTTATTAATACACTTAAATAGTTCGTAAAAAATATGCACGTCCTTTTATACAGATAAAATATTACAATAACGATATTATAAATGATTAAAGTAATGCATTCAATACTCTGTTGAGCGTCTGTTTTATTATGTTTCCTTAATTATTAAAATATTTGTAAAAAACGAGAGGAATCACCTATGTGGTAATCTGTTAATGTAGGTTCAGAAATAATAGCACGGTAGGGAAATGACAGCAAAAAAAATAAAATAAAATAAAATAAAATAAAATAATAATAAATAAATAAATAGCGGGCCCTCCTTCAATGTGACAGAAGATAGCTTTATCTAGGAATTTTTGGTGCAATAACATACATGGACTTCATTTATCATAGGCAAGCAAATTTATCGAATTTAATAATGTTGTAAATTATTTCGATAGTTGCTTTTGTACATTTGTAGTTGGTAAAAAAAAAAAAAATATATATATATATATAACCATTATAGAATATTACAAATCATCATCATTTTTAAATAAAATTTAGAAATTGAGAATCAAGACATGATATAGACATTATATATATTAAATTGTACCAATAATTATTAAATTAACTAATCACTAATGAATATAAATAAATAAATAAATAAATAAATATATATATATATATATATATATATATATAATGTAGTGTGGAAATTAATACTAATTACTTCTTTTTTTTTTTTTTTCAATGAGAATTAAATTTAAAACATCTTACTTACAAGCTAGTGACAATTTTTGGGACAAGGTTTTAAATTTACTAACTATAAATAAATAAAAGACTTTTTTATATTTATTAAGATAAAACGAACAAAATAGTTTAGTATGAATAAAGCAAACCATGTTAATTATAACAATAATAATAAAAACATGACATATTACTAATATTTTCTTTTTTTCCCTAAAGGATGAAAATAAGTTTTAAAGTTATTTAATTTACTTTGTGATTTTTGAGGAAATAAGTGCGCAACTACTTTAAGTTATGTTTTTTAATTGTTATTTTGCACATTTTGTGTGTTATAAGAGCGTAGAACAATAACATATTCAATCAGATTTTTCGTAATAAATTATTTCACGCTCATGCTATAATTCTGTAAAATTTGGGAGGTACAAGCAGCTTCATTTAAAGTTTATCATACAATCAACTAATATTTCTTCAAAACTTAAAAAAATATATATTTGAATAAGAATTAGAAACATGAGATTTTATTATTTTATTGCATTAAAAGTAATAAAAAAAATTAAAAAATAATTATAGATTTTTATCCATTGAATTATTCCAATATAAAACCGACATAACAAGGCAAGCGTTTTGAAAATGTTGTGTCTAATATAGGGAGCAATATGTCAATCAATAGTTTAAAGTTTCAGCTGAAAAATGTCGCTAAAAAGATTTATGGCGTCTTTGTTACTTACAAAGGATGCCAGAGCTTATGATATTAAAGAAAAGAGGCCTGATTTGGGAAATGAATATCGGCCAATAAATAGCAAGAATTTTTTATATATAGGGTAAAAACCCCAGTAACTGACACCTTAAAGATTCTTTCTTGTTCAAGTCGCTATTACAAAGTTTTAAATCTATTTTATCATAAAATATACAATATGAACTTTAATGTCCTTTAATGAACTTTAAAAAGCTCATTGTTTTACTTAAAAGGCGACTAAAATAATAAAAGAGATGTTACAAGCTAAAAATCTACATTTTATTTATAAATTCTTGGTACTTTCGGATTATATTTCCCAAGCCCATCATCAGAGAATATTTTAATAACTAATTGCTGTTTATTTATACAAACATGTCACTTCGTTTTGAAATAAGAGAGCCAATAATTATTAGAGTTAAAAGTAGAAGTAGCAGCCTCTTGGATTGAACGTAAGTAAAGAAAATATATATTAACTGCAGTTCCATTTATTTTATTACATCACTTTGTTCTCATATGTCACTTTAAATGCGTTACCTGGACAGTCGAAGTGGTAGTGTTTCAGATTACATTTGCGTAGAAGAAAATTCCGTCTTCGACTGTCCATTTAAAATGAAAGTATCGTATAAGAACAATGTGATGCAATAAAATAAAAGGAACTGCAGTTAATATATATTTTCTTTACTTAAGTGAATCCAAGGGGCTGCTCTTCTACTTTCAAATCTAATAATTATTGGCTCTCTCAATTTCAAAACGAAGTGACGTATTTGTATAAATAAACAGCAATTAGTTGTTAAAATATTCTCTGATGATGGGCTTGGGAAATACAGCCCGAAAGTACTAGGAAGTTTTAAATAAAATGCATATTTTTAACTTGTAACATCTCTTTTATTATTTTAGTCGCCTTTTAAGTAAAACAGTGAGCTTTTTAAAGTTCATATTGTATATTTTATGTTTGAGTCAAGGTGAGATATTGCGTTTCGTCTTATGATTTTATTTATCTATTTTATCCTTATCTCTGCTTTTGAATTTGTAGTAGAAACACATTAAAGAAGTATCGTTAACAAAATTTTTAAAAGTTATACTTTTTATTATTGAAAATTAATTTTTTTTTTCAGAACTATTGTTAATTACTCCAGTCACTGACCCAATAACTTTTCTAAAAAAACAATATCTGAAAAGTAAGTTATAACATTTAAACAAATTAAGTTACCACTAGATTATTTGCAGAATTTTAAAAGAAAATGCTTACTTGAGTTAGACTTTTACTGAAGTGTCAGTTTCTGGTTAGGTGTCAATAAAAAGGGGCGTTTCACCCCATATATATATATATATAGTACACGTCGTTGATTTCTAAAAAATGCTAAGAGTACTCCTTGATGCACAAAGGCTGATTTTAACCACGGTTAGATAAAAAGCAATCTTACTGTAAGGTTTTTTTTTATTATTATATAATATTTTTGATAAATAATAGAAAATAAATCGTATATTTATTATCAATCTAATTAAACTTATTCTATAGGCTGCTGCTATAAACTGAAGCAAAACATACAAATTTAGGGTACACACTGTAAAAAAAAAAAGAATGTGTCTTAATCTAGAAAATTATAATATAACCACAAACGATAATATGTAATAACCTCTTCTATGTTACCAACGATTTGATATGCGTTTTTTTTATCTTTAGTGACCTGGGAAACTAATATGTTTTCTAGATTTAAAAAGTATTTATAAAAAAAATGCATTGTTTGCTGTTTATTGATTTTCGGGAATGTTTTGGAGTAGTTTTTATAGTGTGTTAATCAATTTTTTCCACCGGGAATATAGGTTTTTCGGGTTCTATCTATTCTCAGGGAAACATTTTCATGTTCAACAAACATGTTTCAGAGACAAATATACTAAATTATCAGAATTAACATTAAAATTAATATTATTTTGTTACTCTTGCATACATAATTCGGTTATGCAACTGAAAATGTTTAATTGACAATTGTCAGAATCCTTAAAATCGACATTCTGCTTTGAGAAAACTAACTAATACAAAAATTCTTCTTTAAATCTCAAAAATATATCCATTTTTGAGGTTACTAAAGATAAAGAACGCTTTTTGGAATTGCGGGTAACTTGGAAAAAGTTATTTTATATTTTCGTACATTTTTATATTGTATTTTCTAGATTAAGAAATATTTGCATTTTTTCACAGTGCACTGTAAGTCAGCGTTTAAACACTGTTTAACAAATTTCTGTGACATATATCATGTATCATGTGACATATATCATTCTATTTATGGAAATAGAAATTAGACAATTTATAGAGAACCCCTTATCATTTAACTGTTTTCAGAGAACAACTAAAATTCAGCTCACTCAATCACCAATATTTTTGTGAATTTTCACGATATTTGACTGGCTTTTTATATATGTTGCTCCATAGAATTGGCTGTTAAATTATGAAAAAAAAAAATTGTTATCGTGAGCAAATGCGTAGATAAAAAATATTTCTGACAACTGCTCATATTTCATCTAATGTTTAATGTATTTACATTCCAGGTGCACTATATTATTTCTACTATATTCTATTATATCTATATACTATTGTCAAATTTTCTGAATCCTTCTATATATAAAAAAAAGTTTTTATTTGGAAATGGACCAATGAACATCTGCGTAGATATTCCGGGTTGATCCGCATCCAATTTGAATGCTTAAACATGGCCTTTCATCGTTAATATTAAGAAAACTGTTGCATACAAAAATATGAAAATCGGTGGTATTATAGAAAAATGTTTGATAAACACGCTGATGCAGACAGTTTTCAAATCGAAGAATTATTTTAAGAGATATTTATTGCTAAAGTATGACAAAGTCGTTCCATTAAAAAAGTTTTATTTGAGCAAAAACTATGCATGAGAATTTAATCATTTTTAGATCATTTTATACGTTATAAGTTCCCAATGCGCAGATTGCATTTATTTTTCTTATTTGACGCATTTTTTGAGGTTTTATTTCTATTTTTAATTCAAATTTTCAGCATTTCGAGAGATGTTTTTTACAAATTTTAGAAAATGTCATGTCTGTTGCCAGTTGTATAAACAGCGAAACAAATTATCATATCAAATATTTCTTCAAATTAAAAATTTATTTACACGTGACTATTACAAACAGAAAAAAAAAAAACCTTTAAAATTAGAATTAAATGATTACATGTTAAAAGCAAGAAAATTACGTCATAAGAACCATATTTACACTTGAATTTTACGTCATATTTAAAATGCCCTAAAAATATGGTAAAACAATTTAAATTGAAAAATATATTTGCGCGAGATATTTTGAGATAATCTTTCCAACTATTATCGTGAATTCGAAGACAGTGCAAATAATATTTCCTTCTATCAACGAAAGTATTTTTACGTGAATATTAATAAGAGAAATAAAAGTTTGGTGTAAATTACGTCAGATTTGAAACGATACATTTAAAATGAATTATTTAAAAGAACTATCTTATAGCGCTGCTAAAAAATACCGGGAGACAATGACACTGTTTACTTAATTCATTTTACATTAGCTTATTTTCAAATAACTAATGTGTTTAATTAAATACGAAAACAGCCATTGTATCTCTTAACAGCAACAGATTTGGTCTTAAAAATCCCCAATCCAAGAAAAACGAATGGAAACACGTTTACAGAGAGATCGTTACTGTTTTTTTTTTTTGTTGTTGTTTTTTTAAATTCAATATTTTTAAAGCCGATCAAATGCTTGCAATTAGCGTGCTTTTTGGATTTTGGTGTGCCTGAACGGGGGTTGGCGAGCGTAGCTCGTAGGGGGCAGAGCCCCCTAGTATGATTTAAAATTTAAAAATACATGCATAATTACGTCTGGATTACTTAATAATTAACACAATTTACATAACTACAGACATACACATATTAAAATTTTATTAAAAACAGTTAAAATATAATTAAAAATACATATAAGCGTTTCGGCTATTTTCATAGCCCTCATCAGTAAACGAGCAGAATCACAAAACAGCAAGAGCCACAGCAGACGAAAAAACAGTTAAAATCACAATTTAAGTAGGATAGAATAATCAGCAAGAACCTGGATCGCATCGTTAATCGGCGATTCAGCTAAAACAGTCACCCAACCCTCAAGGAAGACATGACTAAAATGTACGGGGAAATGGAGGATATTCCATCTACGTTTTGATCACGTGGTCAAGCTAAAAACTTCTAGCGTAAAGAAGGGAAGCCTCCGTAGACGTGTCATATAAATCCCCGCTAGCCAATGAAACAGTTCATGAGGCAAAGCAGTAGTATCTTCCCTTCTTATCGGTTAGAAGTTTCTTGGATAAATTACCGGTATCACGTGACTTTTTTCAGCCTCGAACCCAGATTTGGAATATCCTCCATTGGCTTCCACAATGGAGGATATTCCAAATATGGGTTCGAGGCTAAAAAAGTCACGTGATACCGGTAATTTACCCAAGTAACTTCTAACTGATAAGAAGGGAAGATACTACTGCTTTGCCTCATAAACTGTTTCACTGGCTAGCGGGGATTTAGATTACACGTCTACGGAGCCTTCCCTTCTTTACGCTAGAAGTTTTTACCTTGACCACGTGATCAAAACGGAGATGGAATATCCTCCATTCGCGCATTCTCAAAATCGGGGACATGATCAAACTCAAGTGCATGTGCAACCAATCTTGGATTCAGAGTACCTTTATTAAAAGAATTCTTATGTTCCTAGAGTCTAGCATTCAGAGAGCGTCCAGTCTCACTAATGGAAATCGAGCTGCAACCTTTACAAGGAATTTTATAAAGACACCATTGAGGTCAAACTTCGAATATTTATGTTTAAAACTACTGAAAAAATTACGAATGCGATTTAAAGGAACATGAGGTGTTCTAACATTAACATCCTTGAGTACGGCTGAAATTTTCTCCGAAATATTACTGTAATAAGGCAAAGATATAGTTCCTATAGGATTGACACGCTGGTAAGGAGTATGGGATACTGGTCTGGTTTGCTCGTAAGTTCCGAAATAACTCTAAGACACCAACGACGTGGATAGTCGTTGAGACGTAAATCGTTCATTATCTTACTAATTTCATTATCAAAACTAACTCTGTCACCGCAAAATCTCAAGGCTCTGTTGTACAAGGATCTGACGACTGCAATTTTATGTGAAAGTGGGCAGTTGGATTTAAAATTTAAATATTGCCCGGAGGAAGTACTTTTTCTGTAAATAGAAGTTTCCAAAATAGAAATATTATTAACAATTTCTTTCTGGAACAAAACATCAAGGAAGGGGAGTGACCTGTTATTTTCAAACTCTATCGTGAACTGGATTGAAGAAGAAAAGGAATTCGCTTTGTTTAAAATCTCTACAAGTTTATCTTCTTCAGCAATTATCATTGCTTTCAATTTTTGCTTCAATTGCTTTCAAAGAATTCTTTTAATAAAGGTACTCTGAATTCAAGATTGGTTGCACATGCACTTGAGTTCGATCATGTCCCCGATTTTGAGAACGCACGAATTGTGGAAGCCAATTGCCCCGTATATTTTAGTCGTGTCTTCCTTGAGGGTTGGGTGACTGTTTTAGCTGAATCGCCGATTAACGAAGCGACCCAGGTTCCTGCTGATTATTCTATCCTACTTAAACCGTGATTTTAACTGTTTTTTCGTTTGTTATGGCTCTTGCTGTTTTGTGACTCTGCTCGTTTACTGATGAGGGCTATGAAAATAGCCGAAACGTTTATATGTATTATTAATTATATTTTAATTGTTTTTAATATAATTATAATACGTGTATGTCTGTAGTTATGTAAATTGCGTTAAATTTGGTAGAAAACCGTGCATGATATAAGCAAAAAGAAAAAAAAAAACATGGAAGAATTTTTTGAACTTAAAAAATAATCGATATATCTTTATGAATATACGTACTATTCTTACACAAATGAATACGCATATTGTACAATATTTCATATTAGTAAGGTATAGCTATAGATCATTTCGAACATTTTATTTTACAGGGTGATTCCAAATATTATTGTTTTTCTTTGATTTTTTCTTGGCCCCCTAATGATCAAATAGCCATTGATAAACATGAAGTCAAATATATTCTTCATAATCCTGAAGTTCCAGAAAAAATCGAGAAGCATATCTTTAAATATTCGACAAAATGTCTAAAATTGAAAATGTCTGGTGATTAATAGCTACATAGTGTATGCATAATACATGATATATTTCACAGAGATTTTTATTATATCTCGGCTCATATTTAAATTTACAGAAAGCTGAAAACCGATATTCTGTTCATAAATAAAGAAAAATAATTAGTAAATATATAAAATTTCTCAAGTAATAAATGGTAACTAACATATTTGAAACTTTTAAGTATCCGTTTATAAAATTTATATGCGCCATTTTCACTTTGCAAAAAACTAGCTTTTTCTAATAAAAAAAAAATTACATTTGACCTTCATGAAAACAAGTTCTTTCCAATAGAATGAAGTTATCAAACTCAGAAAATTCACTAAAAATGTACTTGTGCTAACATACATATGCAGTCAAAATATACAGCTTTTTTTTAACAATAATTTCAAATTATATAACATTTTTCAAATTATACAGATTTTTATACTTTTTATAAAATAGATTTAAAATTAATTTTGATCAGTCGTGGTTTAAAAAAAAAAAAAAAATCTTTATAAATTTTTTCTTGATGCTTTTAGTTGTTTTCGTGATATATTATTTATTTTTATTTTGACTTGATTATTATATGTTCACCCCTTGTAGTTTTATTTAATTTTAAAAAGTATGCACTAGAAATGGTTATTTAACTCCATACCTTGTTTACTGATCATGACGAAATTCCGGAGGAAAAACGTTTTATACAATTACAAAATGTATGTTATAAAGCACAATTTTATTTATTTTTTAAATTTCTGATGAGAATTCGAATTTTCTGAATTTGAACAAAGACCTTGATCACGTGTCACACTTGCGATTGATGCACAAGGCAAAGTTACTTTACACGAGTCATATTCGGGATAAATGAACAAGTGGTTAAAATGACATTTTTCATATTCAGATGAATAAATTTTCAAATGTTATTTTTTGCCTTTACTTCAAAAGTATTGTTTACGTCACCTAGAGATTTTCTTAAATTTGTCCTTGTGAATCATAAAACTAAATGAGAAATCCATAAAAAGAGTTGAAGCTCACATAATCGCATTACCATCTGATGAAAACTAACAAATGCTTCGGACAGCTGGAGATTAACTATATGCAATAGATCCACAGGTATTGCCAGGCCCAAAATGTTTGATTATCCTTCCGATAATACGAAATAGTAACTAATATCATATGATTGTACAACATCTTAAAACAAACTAAAACTAACATAAACAGAGTACATGAAGCTCTCCACCAGCTGTCTGCACTTATATGTACAGTTGTGGGAAAAAAAAAAGTAAACACCCCCTACTAACTCCTCAACAAATCATCGTAGAAGAAAGTTACCGGTACCGAACGATTAGAAATAAAGTCTACTTTTAAATGATGTGTACAAAATTTTCTTAGGGGGTCATCTACATATTAAAATGAATCCAAACTTCATTTTTTTTCAATGGCAATACCCAATTTTAACACAATATTTCAAAACTTCGGTTCAAACTATGCCCAGACACCAAATTTCAAGTCATTTGAATGATAAGTTTTTGAATTAAAACATTCAAAGTTTAGTGCTTCTAATGTTAAATTACATTTTCATATTTTTATTTATATCTCCTGAAATTATGCTCCTAATGTGCTAATATTTTGCGTAGCAATAATACTAATATAGCCAAACATAAATACGCTGAATTTGCTATTTTTATAATTTTATGATATGAATTATTAATTATGAAATTAATATTCGAAAAAACTATAAATTGCAACCTACAATTTTTTTGATGGATTTAGATTTATTATGTCTTGCTTTATGGAAATTCAAAAATTTCACATTTTTCTTCCAAGTAGTTTTTAAATTATGCTTAAAAAACGGCAAAATGATGGTTTAAGGGGCCGTCTATGATGGAAGTGAGTAGACATTTTGAAATTTATTCTGCTGTACTGTAATCAAACAGGTTTCATTGACGCTTAAACGTACCTTGATCAAGAAGGCGGCTCTCTCGGTTAACAATCCAGTACGAAACTTCAATTTTTATACAGCCCTTAAAATACGCTCGTTTTAAAATAATTAATTTCTCGGAAACTTATGGTACGAATTGCATAAAAATTCGTCTTTAGGCTAATTTAAGGGTGTAGAGTTCATTTATGCTGTCAGAATTGGGTACTGCTATTGAAAAAAAACAAAGTTATGGTTCGTTTTAATATGTAGATGGCCCCCGAAGCCAATTTTATATACATCATTTAAAAGTAGACTTTATTACCAATCGTTCAGTACCAGTAACTTTCTTCTACGATAATTTGTTGAGGAGTTAGAAGGAGTGTTTACTTTTTTTTTTTCCACGACTGTACATACAAAGAGAAAACGTTATTTATTATGTCACTTTACGAATAAGTATGCGATTTGCATTATCTGATCATATAGTTAGAATTACTGCGTTATTAATGAATTTTTTTCCCTTTACGTTTTCATAGCATTAGGCCGTGTAGTTCTTCTTACATGTTATAGATGTTTTTTTCCCCAAATTTCTGCCCACTTTCAAAATCTTTAATATTTACATAATGATTTTTATACAAATTGATATTTCCAATAAATACAGAAGTCATTAATATTTTATTGTAGTATAATTTTTCTAAGATTTCAAAAAATGGAAGGTAATAGAAAAAAAAAAGAAATCTTCATGTATCATCATAAAACATCTTCCAACACTATCTGAATATATTTACTATTTTTTTATAACGATGAAAGAAGATACATGAATAAAAAATATTAAAATAAGCTTTTTAGAAAATATTTGAGAATGTAGAAAGCACATAATACAGTTGAAAACCAGTTTTCATCAATTACCTCTCACAGACAATAATGTATCTGGATTCGTCAGAGTGTCCCTAAAAATGAATTATAAAAGCTACATACTTCATTTTCAACTAGCTAAAACACCCGGCGTTGCACGGAATTTTAAGAATGTTTATTTTGAAAACTTAATTTCAAAATTAAACATACAATATAAAATAAACAATAAAAGAAAGCAATAAAGTCATCTTTATTTCAGTTCATCACTAAGAATGAGCTCTAGGGACCTAAAACTTTGTGCAAATTCTGACATACAGGCATACACAAACGTAAATATATGGAATAGATTTTAAAATGGCGAAAAGAAATTCAGAGAATATGTTAAAATATGCCACTATTTCCATAATTGGGTTTTTATCACGTTTCAATGCGTTTTTTCAAACTCATATGACGTTATATATTTGCCTGCTGACGTCCATTATATTTCAAACATGAAATAATATTCCCTTTTTTAAAAATTCTTCAAACTATTTATTTCATTTTCATTTTTCACGTAGAAATCTTGCAAAAAAAAAAAAATGTCATGACGTAATATTAACTTTTTTTTTTTAATATTCGTCAAACTATTTATTTCATTTTCATTTTTCAAGTGGAAATCTTGCAATAGAAAATTATTTGTTGTGTTAAGAATTTGATTGTGAATTTTTAATTCTTGGCAACTACTATAACGAAAAATATTTCATTTTCATAGGAAATTGCTGTTAATTTGGTGGTTTTTTATTAATTAAAAATTAACTATAAATTATTTCCATTCCGGATTACTTTAGATGCCTCGGCCGTGTTTTAATAACATATGTGCGTAATATTTCACAATTCTGGCTTCCAAATTGTGGATTTGTATAGAATTACAGACAGACAGGCAAATTTTCATTTTAATATATTAAAATAGAAAACCGGTTATAGTAAATTTCAACAACGTACATAAATTTCGCGTGAATCCAAGTATATTTACGAAAGTTAGAATGCGAACATACAGACAGATAGAGTAACGGACAGAAGTATCAAAATATGCTTAAAAGATTCAAAAAGAAAAAGTATGCAAAAATTTCAAAAATGACCAAAATTTATGAGCACGAAACATGAGCTTCTATCACCAACACAAAAATTCTAATCGCATGACTGTAGTTAATTTAATCGTAAGAGCATCATAATTTAATAAGAAAAATTCCCAGAAATATTCTTTCAAAAAAAAAAAAAAAAAAAAAAAAAAAAGAAAAAGAAAAAGAAAAGTAAGAAAAATTATGCGTTAAGCATAGATTATGAAACACTTTCCAACACTTCCTGAATGCTTTAACAAAACGTCGTTATTTAGGGAAATAAACGTAAATAAGATAACCAAGGAAACATTTTAGAAAACGCATAAAACATTTGAAAAACTGATTTCAGCAGTTACCGCCCATAGCCAAATATGAATTCCAATTCTTTTGAAAAGCCTTGTATTTGATCTGTAGGTTGATATATGTACTATATAATGGGAAAATTTAGTTTAGCAAGAAAACGCATGACAGGTTGAAATTTCTCTTTCAGCAATTTATACTAATAGATGGAAACATACTTTACTACTTTTGTACAAAACTGTTGTTTACTTAGTACCTTTATTACGCGTCACTGTTTAGCTAAAATTTGATTCAAATTAAAACACTCTTAACGCTTTCAGGAGCGCTGTTTGCAATCTACAAACGGCTAATTTTAATACCCAAACAGTCAAATGGCACCAGTAATTTTTTAGTACAATTTTGATCTCATAATAAGCGTGAAGAAAAGCTTTTGATTATTTTGAAATAAATTTGTTCGTAAATTGCGGTGTGAATTAATTATTTGAACATTTTTGGAGCAGAAATGCCTTGCCCTGAAAGAGTTATAATTACTGAAATCAAATTTCCAGAAATTATCATTTATAGACGGCCATGCATACAATTCTTTGTGTGACCCTGTATATCATTTTATCGATATTCTAGAAATATTTCTTAGTAAACTAAATGCAGTTCAGCTTAAAAATGCATAACTCATTTTAAAACCACCTTTAAGCAATTTGCGCTCATACCCAGTAACCATTACGAATTCTTTTGCGTAGTCATGTATATGAATTATAGCATTTATACACACTATATACTATGCATAAATATAGTGAAACGTAAAAGTGAATATCATAATTAAAAATGCAATTCCAGCAATTATCGCTACTGTGCAGTACTTCGGATACAATATTTTATCTGAAATCTTTTGTGTGTCCCTGTAAATGCTATTCATTTCGTATTGTACATGAAATAAGTTGCAGTAAACCTCAGCGACGTATATCAATTTCATTATATAGGAAATAATTTAACATAATTAAATTACGGCGCAAACAATACCCTCCATTCCTGTATCATTATGTAACGGAATTCTTTTGTGTGGGCACGTAAAGGAATAATAACTATTCTTTGCACCGCATATTCTAAGGATAGTATATTTTAGTGCACTTCATAAATGCATATCAATTTTATTATGTTTGAAAACGTGTAATATCATTAAAAATCATTTTAAACGATTTTTCCCCATTGGCCGTAATGTAGCGGGATACTTTTGGCTGCCCCTGTAAATAAACTAAATATGCTACAAACTTCCTTTGAAATAGGAAACGTGCTATGGTAAACGACAATAACATCCAAAAATTGCAGGGTAATCCGAGTATATTTACGAGAGTATATTTACGCGGGCAGACGTATGGACAAACCGAAGTCATAAACACTTTTCAACTTTGTTGGAAAGTGTTAAAAAAAGAAAAAGTGCATACACATAGTTTATATTAGTGGTCTTTTTTAAACCCTTGTGCCTGATACTATTTTAACTGTGCACAGCTTAACATAAATTAAACTTTATAGGCAAATAAAGAAACTAAATTAAAAATTTCACTTAAGTTCAAAATTAATATTTATAATATCGTTTATTCATTTTGTATTTATGCACGTAGATAGGATTAATTCTTTAATGTAAACATAACAGTTTTAAAAGTAAACGGCGTTACAAGCTGTCTTGGGCTTTTTCTCTTTTTTTCTTCACACCAATACCTTTCTTTGTGATGAATGAAAAACAAAGTAGAGTTGTTACCTAAGTCATTAATTGAGGAAAAATTTGACAAGCTTACATTCATTCTACTATACCGAATTGTGTTCATGACCTACTGTTGGATATTTAATAAAGGTGAGTAATTTATCTTCAAAAACATGCATTGTCATTAAATGCATGTGTTAATAAAATATTTAAGACTTTGATACTAACATAAAATAAAATAGTATTTTTAAATGCATTTATTTTCTTTCAATTGAGTTGTTTTTAATAATTGAGTGAATTCGTAATTGATCGTAATTAAGCAACCGTGTTGATTATTCTTTTCAGCCGTCGTAAAAAAATCCTGTTGTTTAAGATAAACACTCCGATCATGGAAAAACAATTGCTCTGCTGATTGTTGTTCTGCAGATTATGATTATGGAAAATTCCTCATTAGTCAGCATTTCTTTCATTACTTAATAAAAATAGTTGTTATGTGTGTTTTTGATTTGAAAGTGTTTGTTTGTAAGCATGCATGTTTTATGACAACGTCAGCATACAGGAGGTTTCATAAAAGATGGGCAAAACTTTAAGACGTGATATTATAGTATATATATATATATATATCCAAACAAACAACTTTGATCAAATATTGCACGGTCGGAATTAAAACGCAAAGGTGCTAGAGGGGCCGAAGGTGATGTTGTTATACGAGGCAAAAGCACACAAACAACGATTAAGTGACAAAAGCAAGTTAGGAATTCGCTGTCCATACAATCGTTGAGCCTCTGAGCCATTTCCATTTGCAGTTCCATCGATAAAATGCATATCAGCCTTTTTCCTATTAGTGAAATGCAATATCTTCCGATACGTTTCTACCGCGATTGACAGTTGCACCTTCGGATCAGCGGTTTTTATGTATTCATCGACGCGAAATTTTGCATACGCTTTATTCTTCTTCCCCTTATCACAATCGCATACTATTAGTGCCGTTTTTCTTCCGATAACTCGCAACAGGAATAGAGCTTTAACGTTTGCATGGACCAAGTTGCCAAACGCGCTAGCATCTTTGCGTTTTATTTCCGACCATGCATTCTTTGATAAAAGTTGTTTGTTTGGATGTGTACTATCACCTCTTAAAGTTTTGCCCATCTTTTATGAAACACCCTGTATAAGTAAAACGTAAATATATAACATGTATACAGGGGCCGCAGCGTCCTATATTTTTAGGTACTTGATACCAATACAACTATATCCAAACTAATATCTTCGTGATATATTTATTTAGCATGGGCAATGGCAAGCTACCGCAAAAATTTTATTTTGAAAATTGTAGCGGTAAATAAAAAATAAAAATAAATACTGCAACTTTGTGTGTGTAAGCACGTAAGTCTAAAAAAAAAATTAATTGCAAATATATAAATGTAAGTAAAGAAATTCTGTATGTAAAAGTAGAAATTATGCATTAAGTATTGGGGTATTCCAAAAAAGGAAATAAAAAAAATTTAATTAGTTTTTAACAACTCTGGTGAATAAATAAAATAACCCAAATATACCAGTAAAATAGATTTAAATTTTTTTTGTCGCTAATGAAGCTTAAATTTGATCGAATCCAAATCCTGAGAAGTTTATCTAAGTGTCTCATTTTTTTCAAATAAAAATAAAAATGATAACAAAAAACAAAAGTCCTTTTATTTGTAATAAAAGATCTCCAATAAAGAAAAATTTAAAATCTACTTTTAATAGAAATAAACTTAAAAATATTTTTAATACATAAATCTGTATTTAAAAAACTATATGATGAAAAACCGAAAAATGAAAAATACAAATATAATTTAATACAATACTGTGATGTTTTCACCTTTATGGAAAATAATTGAAGGTATTCTGTCAAAATAAATAATAATAATAATAACAATGAAGATGTTAACTGAATCAATATTTCTAAAATTGTAATATGTTTTCGTTTTCAGGAAATTTTAAACTGCATTTGCAGGGCTTATGCAGTAAGCAGTACTTCTAAAAATAAAAATAAAGTAAAAACAGTGCAACGTCTACTAACTCTTAAAGCATCAAAAATAGTCTTTTCGATTTTTTATAAGGCAAATACTCTATGATTATATACTCTATATATAGAGATTATTTTCCTTTTATCAAAAACAAACAAACAAAATAATAATAATAATAATAATTATAACTCTTGAATCTTTAAATTAATTTTCTCCTGTTGAAAAAAAAAATTCGAAAAGTTGTTTATTTTGGAAGTTTATAAGAGCACTAATCCCTACACGTTTCAAAACAATCCAAAAGAACCCAAAGCTTCAAAAGAGATTATTATTTAAGAAGACATTAACTGTCTTTTTTTAATGACATTATTAAATAATTTTCCGATGCATGTTATTGTTTGAAATTGCGACATTTCCCTGTTATGGTTAACATTTTTCCTCTAATCTGTTACGCAATCCATTGTTTTTCTAATCACTTTGTATATTCTTTGGTTCATTCGAGTCGTTCCTAACTTTACAGATTCTACACAGTTTAAAGATTTTATTTTGGATGGCTGTGCGGAATTTTTATTCAGACGCTTTTAACCGTTGAGCCCTCGCACACTGGAATATTGTGGAAGGATCTAATGTTTGTAGCTTAAATTTTAGGCCTCATCCTGTAGCAATTTTACAAATTAACGAAAATATTTTCAAATATTAAGATTATTATTATTTGGAAATATTATATTTCCAATATTTCCAAGTAGTGTTTTCAATTATTTACTTTGTAATTATGTTTACTGTAACAAAGATCAGCTTTTTGCAAGCTTATTTCAATGTTTGAATGCGAATGTGAGAAAATCATTAAAATTTTCTCACATTTTCAGATAACGCGAATTTTTTTAGGGAAAAAATTGCTTTGTAAGGAAAAGTTTAAAATAGAAACGATTGTGAAAAAATATATAAAATCTTATTGAAAAAATTCTACAAGCTTGAGATCTGTTAGAGGAGAATTTCTTTCATACGGTTTTTCATCATCATAATTTAAGTGTATGCAGATTAAATTATGAGTGTGCCTCGGACGTTTAACTATGAATTCAAGTGTGACTTGAGGCAAACAAATTTGAAAAACACAGTTTTTATTGCATGGAAATGAGAATTTGGATATTTTTACTTTCTGTAATTATTTTTAAAGACATTCTTTTCAAGGCTATATGCTCACAAACAAGTGATTACTTTTGAAAATATAAAACCAACTTAATTATTTAAATTTAAGATTTAAAAAAATATAACCTAAAACAGCTAATAAAAGTTAAACAATCAGATAGATGCACAAATAAATTTATTTTGTTGCCAGTCGTACAAGGAAATATAGAAAATATGTTAATTGTTTCAAACTCAATTCGCACAATCTTATGTCATTAAGTTAAAATTTAAATTCTAATAGATTAAAACGACAAAATTTATTTTAAAATTACACAAGTTAATGATTTCAATGCATAATCGAAAGTTAGTATTGTCATTCATTTTGCATAATTTTGTACTGTGCTAGTACGATGATATTTACCTCAAACGGATAAGCTTCATTGACCTCATGTTTACTTTTCGCGAAAAAGAAAGAAAGAAAGAGATAAATGGTATGCAAAACGCTTAATTTGAAGATTCCATTCAAATACTCTGATAAATGCGATATTAGCATTCAAGGTTAGGACATCTAAACGCTTTATCTTGCATAAATTCATCTAAATTCGTCATTTATTACAATTTTCTATTCAGATAAACAGGACTGCAACAATTACACCCACTGACATACATAAATTACTCGTCTTTTCTCGTTGTTTCATCGAGGCATTAAACTTTGTTTCGCTTTCATTTTTTCAATTCAGCTAGTTGAATATTTTCTCTTTTCTCTTGTGTAGAAAATTCTGATGGTTACCATTCTAATTTACGTTTCAAGGCCATGCTAATGAATAAGTCTCGTGAGTTCACTGGTTAACCAAAATGGGCCCCCTACGTATGCTACCTATTGAGCTGAGTAATTTTAAGTAAGCTTTGCGTATGTTTAACTAAAAGAACGACTGTCTTCACCTTGGCCAAAAACCTTTGCGTAATAACGCTAAAAAACAGATCTGTGGCGTACTTATGTTACGATGGTAACGGATTATTATGGTAATCCGTTTGTGAAAATGCTGATGAAATAATTAAATTTTTAATGACTGCTACTAGAAGGCATTTCAAATTACCTTAATGTTATACGCTGAGAAAATATGAAAATGAAAAAAATTCTCGACCTTTTCTCCTTTGACTTCCATTGAGGTTGATAGACGTAAGGATGGCGACCCAATTACTGTTAGAAAAAAATTAAGAGTATCCTAACCTCAGTTCGAGTTAATGCAAGTTGGCCATATATGTATGTTTAATATTAACAGGCTGTCATATTTTACAAAATAAGGGCGAAATATGCATTTAATTTTTTTTAATATAAATCAGTGTATTTTAAATGTTGCTCTGGTAATTGATTGAGAAGATATGAGGATCTGCCTATCATAATCAGAATCTTATTATTTCTTCCTTAAATTAGAGGTGAAAACTAGTATACCCCTTCGAAGAAACTGTGCAGCACGACAAAAAAATATTTTAAGTCAATTCCTACTTAGATCAATAAAAGAATTTTTTTTTTCTCCCATTCTTTTTTTCCTTTTGAGTGGTGCTTAAAATGCCCTGATCAAGAAGAGGGCTCTCTCGGTCTTAAAATACCTTGATCAACAAGGGGGCTCTCTCGATTATTGAAAATTAATTAATTTAATTTAATTAATGAATTAATATTTGAAAAAAACTGGATTAACATCAAGTGTCATCCACTACAACTTAAAAAAAATTATTTGAGCTTAATTGGATGAATAATGAGTATTTTATTAACGATTGAAAATTTGAACAAGATATATATAGCCAGAGTGTGAGCTAATAGTAGGAATTGAAAAAAAATTGTTTCACATTGATGAGAAATAATTAATTAGTTCGCTTTTTACGTAGTCGGGTTTTTTGATTTTTTAAATTTAATTGTTTATTTTTAAATCGATTTATGTTTTAAAAAAAATTATAGGTTACAATAAACTTTTTGTTTTCGAATATTAACTTCATAATCTATATCTTAAAAGTTATGTAACTAGAAAACGGAAGTAATAGAGTATTTTTGAATACATTTTCTGTTTCAGTATTAAAAATACTTTAAAAATGCTCATTGACTTATCTATTCCAAAAATCATGTAGACTAGTATTATTTAAATGTCGTAATAATATTATTTGGAAGCAACCATAATTGATATTTTGATTTAAAATTGGATATCTTTAAAACTTATAAAGCGCATCTCTTGACTGATAAGATGAGAAAGGTTGATGAATAAAATTGTTGACCGAACTGTTGAGCACTTTCAAGTAAAATAATCAGAACTCGGCATGAATAATGTCATGCCATCAGGGGTGTAGTGGAGGCTATACGGGGGGTATACGCCGTGTACCTTCTGATTTTTTTTAAGAAGCTCCGTATACTCTCTGTTTCTCAATTAAAGCATTAGCGTAAACCCTATCTATGACCGTTCATGACGTCAGCGTATAACCCTCTGCCTATACCGTATATTCTCTGCTATTTTTACGACTACAACACTGCATGCCATCCGTGATAAGAACATAGTGGGGGGAGGGGGGGGGGAGGGGGATGGAATAGAAACAGAACAGATATTTCAATATAATCCAATTTATAGTTAATAAAGAACTTTAGAAGTCAAAAATCCTTTGCTCCTCTTTAGCCTATCTATTAAAAAATGTCATTAAAAAGAAGTTCTGCAACAAATTGAGGAAATTCAATTTACAATGATAAAAATAAGAATAATATGACAAAACAAATAAAATGCATTTACTTAATATAAGTATTGTTTTTTAAATTTAATATAAGAATTTTAATCAGTTAAGTGGAAAAAAAATGATTTAAATATTACATACTTTATGACAAATGAATGCAGAATGATTTAAAAAATTAAATAATCTAATTTAAAAAAATAGTGTTGGTATAGAAAGTTTTATAAATCTAAAGATTCCGGCCTATATAACGAGGAGATTTATAAAATTACATTAACTCGGGTCTAATTTGCCATATCCTTTTTTTGCCTGGCAAAAAGCAATGAGAAAAAGTAAATAATTATAGTAATTCTTTTTAAGGTGTATACTTAGTTAGAAGGCCACATATATGAGTTTTTCTTTCTTTAATAGGTAATACAAAAATCAGTCAAAAAATATCGAAGAATTTTTGTTTCTAACATGTCTGTTTATGATAAACCAAAGTACGCAGGCTGTTGAATTCATGCTACAAAATTTAATATACTTATTTACAAACATAAAAAACATAACATATTTTTTATTCACACTAAACAAATTATTAATTCGTAATCCGTATTAAAAAAAACAATACAAACTATTAGTGTTACATTTTCACGAAGTTTTATTGAAGAATTGGTATGGTAATCTTTAATCATGTAAAAATAGATAAATTAATGAAAGAAATAAAAATTCCTTGAATAAATAAATTTAAAACAGCTCTTAGCAAAACGTTCTGAGAAAACCTTGTGAGGAAAAAGAATAACAGTGGCATTTGTTTAAGATTTCTTTGGTTAAAAAGCTACACATCTGCTTTTTTTTTTTTAGTGTGTGTGTTGCAAAAATCGAAAAAGAGGGTTTTTTCTATGTCAGTTTATAACTGACAAAATAGGGTAGGCAAGTGATTGGATTCATACCTTAGTGTGGGATTGGATTCATACCTATATGCTTATTTACAATAAGAATAAAATTATTCGTAACGAAAAAGAACTCTTGAACATGTTTAGAAAACGGAACAACAGTCTTTATTCATGTAAAAATACCGATTAATTCGTAATAACAGGGATGTAGAGCAGTCCGACCCAAATGAACGCTTGCAACCACTAAATTTTAATGGTATTTCTCGCCTTATCTAATGCCAGAATTTCTAAGATTTAATAAAGAAAAGAATACTATTAAAATTTAGCGGTGAAAATCAACCATTTGGGTCGGAGCGCTCTCATCTCTGTAATGCGCATCGACAGCACAATACTAAATATCAGTACAGTATATTGCCTCTGAAAATGGAATTAGTACTAACAACAGGAAAAAATTAGGTTTTCGATAGGTTTCCATTTTAGCAGATACATTAGTATGATATTTCTTTCGTCTGGACCATTGAATATTTCTGTTTAAGACAGGATTACGTTATACTTAAGTTCAGGGTTTTCCTGCATTACATTTCGATAAAGTTTTAACGACGATCTGGTATGGTAAAGTTAAAAAAGAAAAATCAATAAATTAATCCGACAGCTCAATAAATGCAAAACATTCCTCTTCGCAAATCATTCTGACAAAAAAGTGATGAGAAAAAAATAAAAGTAGCATTTGTTTAACGTGAACTTGATCGGAAGGCTACACATCTGGTTTTTCCTTTCTTGAACTGGCGATGCAAAAATTATTGAAAGGATTCGTTTTAACAACTCTTTTCATGCTGACAGTAACCTTCAAAATAAACACGAAAGATTAAAAACAATATGGTATTTGGATTTAACAAGCCTTTGTCTTCTTTGGCGAAGGATGGCTCTTTTTTCCTGGACGAATCAGCCTTTATCTTTTGATTTAATAAGAGGAATACATTTATACATTATCAACAGTCCAAAAGTAATTACTGTTAATGTATTTCTACTATACATAAATGCGTAACATAAACGATAATTGAGATAGTGCTTTTGATGAATCTTAATTTATAAACGCGGAAACCCGAAACATACATTTGAAGAAGCACATGAAAGAAGTAAAAACATAACTGTCGACAAAAGTGTTACACAACAAAAAATAAATTTCGAGAAAATTCAAGTAAATTGCTTTGGATTTTTTTTTTTTTTAATTTATTTATTTTCTTTTAATAGTATGTTTAAAATGTTATGTAAACGTACGTTATGCAAGTGGTAAATTCTCTCAGAAAACTTTTAAACCTTAATTTGAAGAATGTTAAGTCTATTCCCTGAATAATGTACAACTTTATCCACCAATAAATAATGCAAAGGTGGAAGATGAAGCAATGGAAAACAATGAAAAATAAATTAGAATCTTAGTATTTTAGCTTTACCATATGATATATTACCTCATATTTTAATATGTACCACTTTTGACAAAAAAAAAAAATAAAAAAAAAAAAATAAAAAAAAAATAAAACGACTAACACTTATAAAAAGATTCATACGAATTAAAATTATACTTTTCCCTTTATTATGTCAATTAAAACTCACGTTACAACCAGTATTCGTTTATTTATTTTTTTCTTATGATAAACCCAGAACTGAGACCTAGTAGATTTAATTTTTCTACCTTTTTGAGATTTCACTCAACTTTGATTATAAGCATTTCACACCAGAATTTTTATTTAAAACTATTCAAAATATGTATAATAATCACTTATAAACAGATAAAGTTAAAAAATGCTATAAAAAGTGATAGAAAATCTTTATTAAGATTGACGATCGTTTCGTTGCACAAACGGCAACATTTTCAAAATCATTCAACGATAGAAAATATTTTCACATAATTTAAAAACAATAAACATAGTAAACAATGTCACACGACATGATGCAATAGCTAATCTAATCTTTTAAATTAATTTTATGTTTACAATGTTTTTCATTATGCATCATGTCGCGTGACATTGTTTACTATGTTTATTGTTTTTAAATTATGTGAAAATATTTTCTATCGTTGAATGATTTTGAAAATGTTGCCGTTTGTGCAACGAAACGATCGTCAATCTTAATAAAGGTTTTCTATCACTTTTTATAGCATTTTTTAACTTTATCTATTCAAAATATTTATTTAATGTGGTCCTCTGTGATTTTTTTTTTGTTTATCTGTTACTTTTGTAATATTTTTTCTTAAACGTACTGTATGGTCACTGAAATGTGTCTTTTTTTTTTTTTTTTTTTTTTTTTTTTTTTTTTTTTTTTTTTTTTTAAAGGGTTAGTCTTGGGCTTCTTTTGCCTTTGTAGCTTTTAATCTTTTAATCCATTGGTGAGCCTTACATTATTCCATTGTTCTGTGATTTTTATCTAACTTACTTTATGAAAAAATTTCTGGTTCGAATCGAATGAAATAAATTATAGAAACGGGTCGATTAGATCTATTCAGAATAGAAAGGTTAACACAGCCGGATCATTGACGTAACAATTCAAAAACTATGGGAGTAGCTCAAGAGTTATTTGGGCGATTCTCAAAAGGTGGGCACAGGACACAAGTCATAACTTTAAGCCTTTCAAACATAACTTTAATTATCATTGACTTTATTATTATTTTTTTTTTTTTACACTGAGTTTTTAATTCTATTCAGAGACAGAAAATGGCATAATTTATTGTAAAAGCTTTGTATAAATATCTTAAAATTTTATTATTTTATGCTAAAGAGCCCAATTTCGGACATTCATAACGTTAACTGCTCCAATGTACCACCAAGAAAAGGAGTTTTAAACTTTTTTCCAGGTGGTTCTAATGGTAAACAACGAATGCATAAAGGAAACGGATGATTTTTTGATAATTTCGTTAAGAGATGGCAAGCTGATTTATTGCTTTTCTGGAGATAGAAGGACTTTTCTATAAAGAATTTTTCTGCATTTTGTTATGTCCGAAAGTAACGTACGTAACAAAGTATTTGATTTTATTATTATTATTACTGGATAACAAAAAGTTAATTATACATATATATATATGTATACAGACACATTTACTATATTCTTAGTCTTAAGAATTTTTTAAATACTAAGAGCGACGTCCAAAATCTGTAACGTACGTGCGAAAGAGTGTCCAAAATTTGTAACGTACGTAACTGCTAATTAAATGCTTTAATCATTAGTTTTCCAGAATAGTTGCTGTTTGTGTATAATTTTGTGGACATACTATTATAAATTATATATATATTATATTTATAGACAAAATACTATACTATTAAAAAAAATGGCCTTAAATTTGAGAATTTAAAAAATTACATATAGTTAACGTTTAATGATCCCACCTTTTGAGAATATCCCATTTTCAAATAAATTAAACATTTCAGACGATTAATAATTAATAAAATACTTTTTAGACTAATTAACCGGTCAAAGTAATTATTAATGTCCTTATCGCAAAGCAGTAACCTAATTATTTTAGATAGAATATTTAAAATAGTGAGCTCCAGAAAATTAGAATTATCAAATTAATAAGACAATAGCGAAGGAGGTGAGGAAGTGGTCAAGGAGGCAGAATGGGAAAAAATTGATGGGATATATTTTATATAATAATAAAAACATATGCAGAGAAAAATAAACATTATTGAAGTATTTATGAGTATAGCCAATTTCGCGTTAAAATCATAAGAGTTACATATATTGAAACTAGTCTGAATTTTACAGGAAGTAATGATAGGATTAAAGAAAAAGATTAAAAAATCGAAATAAAGGATTAAAGAAATGAAACTGCGGGTCGAAAGTTTCATTGTATTTACCCTTTCGACTTGGGGATCTCTTACAGAAATTTATTCGGTTGAAACCACTTTTTTAAAAGAAATTTTTTTCAACTACACTATTTCGAAAATGCTGCTCTAATTAAGTAAGGCAAAATTTATTTTCCTTTATTACTGGTGCCAAAAATAAATTTTGAAAAAAAAATAGATGTCCAGTCAGATTGGACATACGAGTGCAAAGGGCTAAATAAAATGATTTTACAATAAAAATAAAACATGTAGGAACTCGTGTTGGTGGCCCTGGTCTGAGGATTTACTAGTTAATGCACAATAAAATGCTATAAAACGGGTGTGATATACGATTAAAGGCATAAAACTTCTTAATAACAGCATAAAGTAAGAAATGCAGTGAATTTTAATTTTTACTGTTAGTGACTTCTTATTACACAAGCCTGCGATGGTTGAGTTTTAAACTTTTGATAATTGATTTTTATGTATTTTTTAGAGCTGAATCCGAAAATGGCCTTCGTTTTTAAACATCACGTCAGGAATTTTCGCGAATTGTAAATTTCAATGTTAAAAAGTCAGAAACATGAAATCTGTTAAAGCAATTTGTCAAAGCCTTACCAAAAGAAGGCAAATGTTTTAAATACGTCTGCGACAAATTATCAGCCTTATCAACCGCCAAAATGAAAGAAGACACCGAGAATGATGAACCCCATAGAGAATATAAAAGGAAAAGTGCAAGGCAGAGCATGATCGGTTCAAAGAAATTTCCTCACATGGAATATAATTGTAATGATACACAATATTTTACATATTTAGCTGTAAAAATACATAGTATAAGCCAAAAGATGAATAATTTATTATAAAAAAGAAGTTTTACGTCTATTTTATAGTATCAGATTTTCTTAATACTTCGACTTTTTAAAAACTGTAAAATTTTCGATTTTCAAAAAAAGCCTGACGTGATGGTTGAAAATGAAGGTCTTTTTCGGATTCAGTGCTATAAAATACACAAGAATCAATTATCAAATGCTAAAAAAAATGACACAACCCAAATTTTGAAGGCTAGTGTTATTAGTGTTTTCTTATTTTCTCTGCATTTCTTATTTTTACGGTGTTATTAATATAATAGTTATGGCGTTATTTTTTGCCTTTAGTTAGAAATTTAATCAATGTTTATTGTACTACAAAGTTTATTATACAACATTGTAAATAATAGTCGTTGGAACCGCTCATGCAAATTTAAAACATTGTGCCCATGTGAATGGCTTATCATGCACAACAGCATGTATGCCACGCATGAAGGGCTGAAAACAATTCAGCTGGCAAGTTTGAAACGAAAGGAAAATTTGTTATCTATGTAAGCAAACGAAATGTATCCAAGTGAAAGGTGTGTTGTTACCTAACCACACACACATTTAAAGCAACAGCTGAGTTATTTATTTTGAGCAGATATTATTGAAATGAAACATGATTTGAGAAAAAGATTGAAATTCATGGCTTAAAACTGACTTTAAAACAATATTTTTGGAGCAATTTTCTTTTCTTTTTCTTTTTTTTTCATCACTGTGATTCTTCACATCTCTAACATTCTTCACATCTGCATCTTACTAAGTTAAATTCATGGATGATATTGCTGTTACCACAAAACTGGTTATTTTAAGAATTTTTTTTATAGTAAAGAAACACTTTCCAACTTAGTTGAAAAATGATTCCAAATTCGGTTTGTCTGGCCGTGCTCTAACTCACGTTAATATACTCGGATTGACGTGAAATTCTTACATGTTATAGAATTTCACCATGGCATGTTCGGTATTTAAGACGAAGTGTGTAACATTTATAATTAGTTTACAGGGGCATTCAAAAGAAGATTACATTATGGTGAAACATTGTTTGCAGTAAATTTTAATTTATATTACACCTTTTCAAGCATATTGAGATTGATATACATCACTGAGGTGCATTACAAGATGCTTAGTATAGATTATGGTGTGCATACAGTTTATCGTTCATGTACAGGGACACAGAAAAGAATTCGGTTACAGTACTATGAGCAATATAAATTTAAAAGCAACGTTAGAAACACCAGACTATGCAAACTTTGAGCAGACTAGTTTCGGTAGCCTATGTTTTCCTATTGGTTAATGAACTTCTCACTTGAATCCGTTTCTCCCCTATATAATTGGGCAAGTTTCCGTTATTTTTTGCACTGAGGACGGTACGCTAAAGGTAACCGAAACTAGTCCGCTCAAAGTTTGCATAGTCTGGTGTTTTTAACGTTGCTTTTAAATTTATATTATTCTGCGCCAAGTAGCATCTTAATTATTATGAGCAATAATTGCTGGAAGTGCGTTTTTAAATTTAACTTTTTTGCCTATTATTTGGTGGCTATAAATTCTATAGACCATATGCAGAACAGCATGAAAAAAAAAAAAAATCGAGTATAATTTTCGCTTATTGAGGAAAATTGCCAAAGGGGAATTTCAACTTTTATGCTTTCTCTAACTGAATTAAATTTTTCATACTATACAGTATATATACAAATCTATAAATCATATACCGAATTACACAAAATAATTCTTTTAACCATTTGGGAAAATGGTTATTGTCCTCGTCAGGGTAGGAAATTAAAAGCATATCTGAGGCGTTTTATTGGTTGAATCCGCATTTTATTCGTTTTCTGATTGGTCTATACAGTAATATGTATTTTCCCTTTACTTTCAACAAAGATGGATACTTCTGTTGCCACTACAACAAAAAAAGCAATCAAAACTACAAAAGAAAAATTAATAACTCATAAACAAATTGAGATACAGTTTTCAAACAAATTGCATTTAAAAGTACATTTTTTTCTCTATACGACGATGTAAAAAGTAATATTGTGGGATGTTTAGAAGTTTAAGAATGAAATTTCATTTAAAATTAGTCGTCAGATTTCTACGATGGAAAAGCCTTTTCCCGAACAGCCAGCGATGGCCACCTCGGGAACTCAGCTTTCGCTTTAGAGTGTTAGTGCAATCCCGAGGGGTAGATTCCCGAACAGCCAATGAAATGCTTGGATAATACGTAAGATTCAGGTGGATAATACGTAAGTTTCAGGAAATCTGACGAGTCGCAGGCGATTTTTGTCGCTTGTAATTTTTACCTGTAATAACACTATTAATGTTTAATTCATGGCGACGTAATGTAGGATCAACTCCGTGCGATTTTTTATGTCTTAAATTTTAGTCTTTAAAAAAATCATTTTCCAAATGGTCGTTGTAATTTGTCAAATTGCATTTTTTTTTTTTTAACTACAGGTAGTAATCGCTGAAACCGGGTTTTCAAATTGTTTACTTACACATCATTTTTAACATTATTAAAAGGTGAAGTTTTGTTACCGTGTTTTGAATGGAAGTGTTTCATAATCTATGATTGACGCAGGATTTTTCTTTCTTGATTTTAAATTTAATAACTTACCTTTTGTAGAAACTAAATTTGCAGAAGATCAAAAATCTTTATTTATATACAACTACTTTCAATACATGAAATAGATATGTCATCATAGAAAGTAACAGTGATTAATGAGGAATTTCCCATTACAGTTATTCAACTAAAATTAAATATATCTATGGAAAAATTGATACTGTTTAATTTTCATTTGCGATGAATAGTATACGGGAATGATTCATCAATATATTCTGCTCCATCACACAGTAATCGATACAACAATGATTTTGTTTCTTTTAATGTTTGGGGTGCTTTTATCATAAATAACATAACTTTTTTTAGCGTTATCTCTGTAATAATTGCCTAAGTCATGTGACTGTCATCAATAGTTCCGGGTTGACCGCTTCACTTTTTATATGCCAAACAGCCAATTTGGTAATTTAATGTTAGCCGGGCGCAGGTGATAAATCGCCAAATATTGTTCCATCGCCATCATATCAACAGTATTATAATAGTCCATCGCATGCGACTGTCATAAGCAATTTTTCAAGAGGTAAATTAAAACAAAGCTTTGATTTTGAAATTAAATGTCAGAGTTTATAGTATTATTTATTACTTTTTTTTCTTTTCTTTTCATTCTTTTCTTCTTCTTTTTTTTTCTGAGAGAAGTAAGAGAGTAAGTAAGTTTTTAGTAAGAGAAAATTGAGAGTTATAAACTTTAATCATTTCAGTTTTAAATTAAAGTTATGTGTTTTAAATAAAATGAGTGAAAGTAATGGAAATAATGAAACAAGAAAAAATACGACGGGTACAATGTTTGGCGATATATCACCTGCACTCGGCTAACATAAAAATACCGAGTTCATGATTTCTGTATCAGAATCTTCCGTTGGCGAAGGATTGAGCAAGTAAATTAAATTATGAATAAAAGTAACATGATACAATGCTTAGCATAGATTTAAAGGAGACCAAACTGGTCGCCAAGGGCGGCTAGTGTCAACAATAAGCAATCAAGTCACTTAAAAATTAGCGAACAACAGTAGATGCCGCTTGTAATACGAATCATCCGAAGTCTCTTATTCGGCCGCCTATGTCAAATGTTTATAGGTAGACGTAGCTCTATGAATTGCTAAGTTCTGTTTCGAATTAAACTAACTGAATAGTACAGACAGTCATGTCTATACCTGCACTGATTATTTACAAAATGCTATTTTCATATTGCTGATCACGTTCTTAATACATCATATATGTTTAGGGTTGCCAGTTTGTACGTCTTTTTCGTAAGTTGTACATTTTTTCAGCCTATTGTACGGTATACGCTTAAACTTTTCCCGTGAGAAGATTTCTTTCGTTTTTTTTTCCTTTGTAAACATGTCTGACTTTTATGACTTCAAGATTTTTTTATGAGTTTTTCTTTCCAATTTTCTTAAAAAATTTCCCCTTTGAAGTTTTTTTATCATAAAACTGTGGCTTCAAAATTAATTAAACAGCGTTATTAGAAAAATGTAATACAAATACTGTTGCAAAATAACAATTATAACAATCAATTAATGGTTTATTTTTAAGAAAAAATCTTTAACGAACACATTATTGCCACGTTCACCATAGTTCAGTAGGATTTGGAAAATGACGGCAGTTTTACAAAACAAAACAAATTAGTGTCAATAAAATTCTGCATGAGTTTTTTTTGTTTGTTTGTTTGTTTGTTTGTTTTAAGAGAGAAACCTGGCAATGCTTTACATGATACTAAAAGTAAAAATGGAAATGCCAATAACAAAAGGTTTCTATTATTATTTTTTTTAAATATCTTTTTTGAAACACTTTTTGAAATTTTAACCTCCTTTTTTTAACACGTTAAGATACTGAAACAAACACGTGCAGCGGCTTTATAACGGTTCCATCTTTTGTAGGCGAGGAATCTAACCTATAATTTTTTTCCGGTTATTATTATTTTAATTTTTAACCGATTGACTTGACATTACCTGAATTACGAGCATCTCTTAATATTACGCGAAGATTCCGATCTGTACGTTGACTCGATTTCTACCCACAGATATTCCCTCACACCTTGAAAATAAGCCATCTGCATGCTATTGACCACTTCTGGCAGGTCAAGGATAGAAATCCAACAGACTCCGTTAGTTTTACTTGCTGAGCGTGGGGAGCAGCAGAGCATGAAAGCCGCTGTTTTTCTAAGTACTGAACCAAGCCAGTTAAACTTTGTCTCAATACATTGCCCCTATATGATGAAATGCTAATTTATCGAACTTTCTGAAGCTACGGAATACTGTGTTAAGATATCTTGATGTTTCATTCCTAAGGATGTCTCATTATGTAAAAAAGAAGGCCTAACTAGATTGTATCGATGTAGTAACTGATGTCGTGTGGATGTTAAGGTTTTGAATTCTTTATGTACGTAGCAATATACTGTTGCGAAACTTTTAAGGATTGTCACAATTTCCGGGCCTAAGATTTTGTTGCGATAGATATGCGGAATGGTTGTTTACATTCGATATGTCCCATAATTAAATATATTTCTTAATCATTCCTAGAATTCATTTGAGAGAAAAACAAAGAACATCTGATATGGAGGATGTAGGGAGGGGATCGCTTATATTAAATCTTTATTATTACAATTTCCTACTTCTACAAAGTTGCACAACCGTGGCTAGATTTATTTTTATTTGAGCCAAAGAGATAATTAGCACTCCCCCACCTCCTTTTTAAAAAAATATTGTGGTTTTGGGTCAATATAACCTTTTTTTCCATTTAATAAAGTTACCAAATGACTCAAAATAATATTATAATAGGAATATAATGTTACATAAGTACATCACATTTTAAAGAAATGTTAAAAGACATTTAAAAAACGAAAGAAAAATGTAAAAGGAAATATATAATTTTCTAAATTACTTGATTATATTATTGCGCAAAAATGCAAAGATATTAATTTAATTTAAAAAACAAATTTTATAAATCCTTGTGCTTAATGCATAGTAGCATAACTTTTCTGAACTTTTTCATGCTAAATCATGTATGATTTTGTCCTTTTTATTTGAACTTTCGTTCTTTATTAGTGTTTTATCAATATTAGTGCTTTTATAAATAATTTTTGTGCAGTTTGTGCCACTTACCCATAACTCACCGAAGACAATTGTCTCCCTTTTTTTTTTTTTTACAATAATTACAAGCTCTTTTTGGGCAAATTATAACTATTACTCTTTCTTCGCCGTAAATTGACAGATGTCAAAGATGCTTTATAAATAACAAAGAAACAAAAAAAAAAGAGGAAGAAGAAAAATAAAAGAAATTAGCTTCATTGTTTACATGCTATAAATTTGTATAATAAATTAAATCAAAAACATTTCTGTGAGCAGCGCTCACCAAATGTGGTCGCCAAGTCATCACTGGTGACCAATATTTTAATTGGAGATTACATTTTCGGTACCTCAACTTTTTTTATTTTAATATTTTGGTGGAAAAATAATCGTAAAAAAATACTTGTTATGTTAGTAACTATGTAAAAAAAAAAAGTGTTTGTAAGGCTCCTATCAAAAGTAAAATGCCCTAAAGCTGATACTTTAACCCATTAACCCTCTTGCTGCGCAACCCGAGATATACTCGGGCATGCATTTTTCCGTCTAATTAACACTATTTGTTTATTCCCACCAGTTATTTTTTAGCGAAAACTTTGTCTTATTTAATCAAGACATTTTCCCCGATTACGATAGTCCAAAATTTCTGGTTTAAAGAACCAGTGATAAAATATTAAAAATTCTTTAAGAGACGCTTATCACGAAGAATTACTTACGCAACGAGAGGGTTAAGGACCAACATGTTTTACAGGAATTTTATTTAGTTCACACCACTTTTTATTAAACACTTACTTTTACTTTAAGAATCACTGGAATGTGTTAATCAAATAAAATAGATTTTACTTTTCTCTTTTACTGGTATCACAAATATAATGTTGCGAAAACTCAACGTCAGTCTTTAATGGGTTAAGAATACGCTTCAGTATTTTGACTAAGTAATGTCGTTCAAAATAATTTTCTTTTATAAAAATTATTTTAGTTAAGAACAAATGTTTTTATTATGATTTGCGTACTTTATTCGTTCAAATGGGGGTAATATGTATTTCGCTTTTATCATTTATGTAATTTTGATACGTTTTGTTGAAAACTTACTTTATCTTTTAAAACATAGTTATTTCCTCAGTTGAAGGGTTAAGGCAATTCAAGATTATGCCATTACTATGCTCGAAATTATTCCTTCTCAATGAATTCATTTTTTTAAAAAATGGCAGCGGTGTGTGTCTGCGTATGCGTGTTGAGCCCATTTGTAGAGCCCTGTTCTTGAGTAATGTTGACGTCATACTGTCAGTAGCAACGACCTAACGAATAAAAATAAATTATACTTTTATTGCAAGTTTTTTAACTTTTAAATATCGCACATTTTTAATTTTTACACCGTCAAATAGGAAAAAAGAATGTTCTTTCAAATGCAGTTTGTTTGAAAGCTGTATCTTAATTAACTGATTTTTTATTGTGTAAAATAATTTTCAAACATGATTTTTTAAAAATCTATCTCTATAGCATGAGGTCCGATTGCAAAAAATTAAACCGCTTGCACTTAAAACAATCTAAATAGTTCAGTATTTGTTTTCGGCTAATATACCATAACGGAATTAAATTTTTATCGGTAAAAAAAAAAAAAAAAAAAAAAAATATATATATATATATATATATATATATATAATAAAACACAAATTTAACATATACGTAATCTAATTAAGTGCATACACATTGAAATAACCAGAATAAAAAAGGCTGCGGTAAGCAGCGAAAAGTTTGGGGGAGTTATTTTCGGCTATTAACACTGAGAAAAAAAATATGGTTCAGGCATCTAGAATCTAAATTGTGGCTCTAGAAAAAATAGTTCCATGTCATCCTTATAAATTCTAGTTCCCTTTGCTAGGGAGTTCTAGAGTCTCCTACTAGAATTCAAGTGCGTTTTCCTATATCCTCGCGGTCAAACTTATTTAAAAATCTCTGCAAATAGATGCGAACACAAGAGGTGAGTTTGAGTCACTATAAATCTAGTTTATGAAACTATTTTAGAAATCAAGCGATAATTTCTAGTTACTCAAAAGATTCAATATCGTTTGGTCACCAAGAAAACAAGAGACTAGAAATTCTAGATCATTTCGTCTATTCAGCTTAGTCGTTTACCCTATTCGAATAGCTCGGAAATCTATATATCTAGTTGAGGGATTCATAAAATGACTAACTATTCATTCTAGGTGAAGGCGGTATATTTTTTTTTCTCAGTGAACTCCTGGCATGCGGCTCATACGAAAATATCCCTTTTAATAAATTTCAAAACTGTACTTCAATACATAATTTACATTTATCTTATAAAAATAGTTTTTGATGCTGTTAGAGAGTATATATAATATAAACTCTTTCTCTAATTATATATGTATGTAATGAAGAAAATCTTTTCGAGTTTTGAATTTAAAAAATGATTTTTAGCTATGTTCTGTACACCGGGCAGTACATTTTGAAAACCGGGGAGTTCGGATTGGATCCCCTGGTGTAATTCTTTGATGAGGATAAAGATGTGAGTTATACGTAAGATTTTGTCTGGGAACGAATAATTTTTCAAATGAGTATCAGCCGTTCGTAAAAAATTTAAATACTTAGTATATAGGAAGGACAAATTACTGAGGAGTTTACGTATTATGTATTAACAAGGAATGAAATAAGGTCATACGCGATTTTCCCGATCCGATGTATGAAGATTGGCCTTGCGGTTTTCCTAGGAAACTTTAAAAACAAAATACTGTTAGTATATAATAGAAATGAATGTAATAACGGTTTGGTTTATGAACTCGTTTTTGCTCATTAATTCGAAAATATCTGTAATTACTAAGTCAAGTTAAAAGAATAATTGTTATTTTCGCACATTTATTTTAGCGTTTCAGGATGAATGCTAAAGAGCGTATTGTAAAAATTATTTTTCATAATATGATTCAAAAGATACCACAACGTTTATTATTTTTCATTGCACATGTATGTTGAGCTAGACTGAAAAATGTCTATTCAGTTTCTACCAATGCTTAATTGTGTAATTAATTAGATACATGTACGATTAGCATATTTCAGGGGTCATTCATTAAGGGGACCTGGAAAGCCCTATCTCCGCCATGTTAAATCCACCAACTTTATGTACCTTTTTCACAGAAATGGTAAATGATAGAATTCTATATTTTTAGAGTAGTTAGAATAACATGTTTTACGTATTTTAACAGACCATTTTCTTTCTAAGTGAAACTGAAAATTAATTATTAATTATTTATTGAAAGTCATTTTTAAATTGGTATTTTTGATAAGATTTCACTGCCTAAAATAAATAATTTTCGACAAATCATTAAATCCCTGTGTTAAAGTATACAATATAACATAATAGAAGCATTTAAAAAAATCTGAGTTCTTAAATTTAATAGATATGGAAAAAAGGAACACAAACATGAAAAATCCAAGTTTTGAGAAAAAGGTCAAAGATTTAAATGGCCATTAAGCTGTGAAATACTCTTAGAAAGGAAAATAATTCCAACACTTCTTTTTTTATATATATAAACATGTGAGACACATCGTTGGAAAGATAAAAGTTTAAACTATTTAATGATATAAAAAAAGTAAAAATCGATTTTTTCCTCAAATTTCGCTTACCTGGTCCCCTTAATTACGTCATGCAAACTTCGTGGATTTCATTCATCCATTCTGTGCCATATGTAACACGAACGATAAAATTTAAAATTTCGACTTAAAAACTCAACTAGTATTTTTTAAATTATTGTCCTCTTTTACACTACTCAAAGAGCATCAAGTAATGTTTTTCATAACAACAGAAAGAATCATGCACTCCACTTTATCTGAATTAGCTTTCTAATCAAGGAGTTGTCTCATTTTTCTACCCAATTTCATGCTTAATTTACTTAAAATTATTACGAATCGTACAACTCGGTCTTTCCTAAAAGCAATAGACACATGTCGTAAGCAAATACGAGCGTAATTTATCTCTCTTTAACAATCGACATTCAAACTAAGAAAATCTACTTCATACATGATCAACAAAATCATAAATATCCTAACGCTTTTGAGAAATTCGTGTCCCACTTGACATCAAGAACAACGCTTTTTTGTCCTTAGACAATAACCATAGCTTCAAATACTGATTTTCTTAAGAGTCCTTAGAGGAAAAAGTTTTTACTTCTGCTTTTTATAAAAATAGGTGCAAGTTGATTTGTTCTTCACAATCACAGAGTTTGTTCTACAGAATCACACTTATTTCGTACACACTTACCCCATCACCCTGGTTCAAGCAAGTTGTTTTGTGCCACTTCAAAATCTCAAGCGAAGACCAAGTCCCTTTGCGCCTTTTGCGAATGAAGTATGAAAGAAAAAGGCAAATAAGTTTTCAATATTTTCAGCGCTATATTATGTCTATCAATATTTAAATGTGATTTTTATAAGTTTTCAAATGAGTTGTTATGTCTTTATAGAGTTTGTTTAGATCTTTCACAAGTAGGGTTTTTTTTTTCTTTTTCTTTTTCTTTTTTTTTTTTTTTTTTTTTTTTTTTTTTAAGAAAAATATTGTTTGAGGAAAATATATTTAACGCATTCGTATATATAAGTCACAATATTGGAAAAATCGGAGTCCAGAAAGAGAACTCTCCAAAACGAAGAAAATTTCTAATAAACCAGCACTATTTTCTAAATAAACAAATTAATTATTAATATACAGGATGTCGCTTTTTTATGTCGCTATTATTATTTTTTTTTATAGCAATAGCTAATTCCTAAACCGTTAGTTCTAGATGTATGTAGTTCAGATAGAAAAAATGTTTCTACTATTGTTCTTCATCATTGTGAAAACTCATTTATGTCAAGATAGTTATTTGTTAAAAGTTTCGAGTTTTAAATTTTTATACGGTCCCAAGCTTATATTTAGAATCCCTTTCTCCATGCGCTAACAAGTAAAACAGTAAATATTCCATACTTCTTCAACCAAAATCCACCGTTTTATGATACTTTGAATTTTATGTATTTTCAGCGTTCGCCGAAAACGAAATAAATAGTAACGAAATTTTCCCCCGGAATCAGCATAGAAAAGATACGTAAGAAACAGACTTCACAATGAAGAAAGAAATCTTCATTACAGACCTGTGTTATTATAAAAATAAGTTTCTTAAATAGTAACCTTCCTAGCCTTAGTTTATCAAAATGCAAAATGCGTGTATCCCAATAAAACTTTTTTGGTCCATTGTTGACGGTTTGTAGAAACCATTGGGAAAATGTTTGGAAATGGTAGGGGACAGAGACCCCTCTAATTTAAAACGTATCTGAATAGGAAACTTACACATTTCGATGTCTGTAATTTGATGAATTTCTCTTTTAACTGAATCTGGTGACGACTTTTCAATTTTTTTTTCGGTCTGGTCAAATATCGGAAAGTTGTCAGTGTTGGAAAGAAAGTGAAAGGGCCACGGACGGGCACGCGGAACGCCCCGCTCCACGAATTCTGCTGAGGTTGGACTTCTGTTGGACCTTTGTTGGCAAATGGTTCGTAGGCCATTCGTACAGCAGGACGGACATTTCTTACTGTGAGACAACATTTAGCCAAAGTCGGCCCAGCCATTCTATGCTATTTGGGTTGCCATACAGAAGAAGCCTAATCTACGCAATGTGTAATTGCCATCATCAGTTATGAAAGTCTAATTTTATCTGTTTTGATGCTATTACAACAAGTTGAAGATATTTTATAAATGTGAAAAATCATAGTTTATTATTTATTATTTTCATTAATATACTCAACTTAATCATTTTCTTCCTATGTTTTTTTTTTTTTTTTTTTTTTTTTTTTTTTACGTCGCTATTATCCAGTTTAAAATATATTCACATTTCATTACAAAAAAAAAAAAAAAAAAAACGTGTATCGATGCTTTCTGTAAGTTGCGCAAAGTAACAAGTAAGTTCAATGCAACTGCTAGCTTATTATGAAATTTTTGCTATGCTTGAGTAATTTCTACGATGTGAAATGAACATCGACAAAAACATCTAGGTTTATTTGTCCAATATTTTATTTTCATTTTTATTTCAATATCTTTTTAGTTCTAATTCTAGATTTTATAAGTGCATCATTTGTTATATAGCTGTTTGGCAGTGAAAACATGATGGTGTTAAACAAATGTGAACTAAAAGACTCCGCTGTCAATTTTCCTTAGTTATTATGGTTAATACATACGCTTTGTAATTATGTATAACCTGTTTTTATATGTTGCGTTGCATAACACTAGCTACAGTCAGGTAAAAATATAATCTTAATGGTATTTATTTCAGCTCATTAACGACAGCTAGAAAAGTTTTTTTTTCTTTTAGGGGAAAGGGAAAATAGTAATTGTTGAAGTTGATTTATAACTATCACTGTGCAACTATTATTGCATTGCACTTATTTTTAGTCACGTTTGTGAAATGACTCACTAAAAATTATATTACTATTAACTTCTTTAGGATCAAATTTGTGATTTTATGCCTTTACGTTTGCAATGGATTTGAGAATGAAAACCTTTTATCAACTGAAAATAGATAAAATTCCTTTTTTTTTTTTTTTTTTTTTTTTTGAATCATTGGGACTTGTGAACTCTGACCATGATCAAGAATTTATTGTAAAAAATACTATGTCCTCTGAAACCTTTTTTTACATCATTTTATCATTTTTATTTACGCCTGTTTTATAAATATGTTTGCCTTTTTATGTAACTCAATTTTATTTTATATTGAAGTTTCTATATTCCCAGATACATTCCATATTTATTTCGTTCTGCCATTATTAAATAGCACTTAATCAGGTTAACAAAAAAATATTTTGTCAATTAATCTGCAGCAGCCGATATCGATAAATATTTAACTTTTTACGGGATGATTTTCATATTTGATACATACCAATAACTCTCACATATAAATCTACGACGCATATATCCCCATGTGTCGTAAATTTATACAAAACGAACCTTGTTCTATCCCAGAAGAGACGTTCGTCTGGGACTAGTTGTATCAATCCGACGGTCCGACGGCTAGTTATGTCAATCCGGCTAATTATTTATTTTATTTATTTATTTATTTATTTTTTACAATGATATATTTAGTCGAATCAAGCACTGGAGGCTAAACTTTTTTTTCTATACTTATTTATAAATAATCAAAAATATAAATGTAAGAAGGTAACTGGTTATTATAAGGTCCTTATTCATTTGATTATTCATAAATAATTTCGTGTCACATCTGTCAAACTGCTTTGAATAGATATTGCATTTCATCCCACTTATGCAACGAACAATAAAATTGAAATTTTCGAATTGATGTAATATTTTTCATCATTGACTACTAACAGTACACATGTATGTCATTTATGGTAACTAAAGAAGAATAGTTTTTCTCCTACAAATATTTCTTAATAATATCCTTTATTGTAAGTTTCTACTAGAAATATATCGAGAAAAATCTTGTATGGAAATAGTTGTAAAACAAATAGTAAAACACAGTCACCTGGGGCAATCCTGTACGAACTGGTGAAAAATAAAAGATTGTTTTCCAATAATAATTATTTTAATAATTATTTATTCATTTTTTATGTCCGTCAGAGGGTATAAGTTAACGTTTCCGTAAAAAAATAGAGAAAAAAAAACATCCAGTAAAGAGCTGGTATGAATTGGGATCTATCTGTTTAGTGTTCATAGACATTTTATGAGATTACAAACAAATTTCATTGTCAAATGATTCAACACAATAAGATTTTATGACTCCCTCTTCTCTTAAATTCATAATTTATTTAAAATTGTTTCTACAATTGTTTTTCTTTTCTTTTCTTTTTTAAGAAGCTTTCCGGAAACACACGTGTGTGAAAATGATGACAGATTGTTGACTGGTTAATTTGAGAATTCACGAATATTTTTAAAGTGTATATGCCTACTAATGGGTAGACTCCCTGATTTGAGGGTGTTGAGCCCATAGTTCAATGTCTCCAGTCAAGGTGAAGACCGTTTATAAGCACGTGGTGTAAAGATGGTCCGGATATGAACTCATGTTTGACCTCAAGTAACTCAGAAGCGAAAGGTTAATGGTCCGAAGCACAATCAAAATGTAATGCAACATCATTTTTAACAGTGTAGTTGGTTAATTGATTTACTTCCACATTTTAAAGAGGCATTTTCTCTAAATTTGCAAGCAAACTGTTTAAGGGGTGTTATTTTGATTTTTCTATCTATCTCTTTTCTTTTATGCAGCACGGTAATCGTATCCGCCTCTATCATTGATTAATCGAATTCCATATTACTCGATTTATCGAATCATCTCGTTTATGAATCAAACCATTTTACAAAATGTAAATCACAATCCCTTCTCCCCCCCCCCTCCCACTCATAATCAGGTGCTTTATGGATACAAATTCTGGTGCGCAAGTTATTTAGTGATTTGAGGCAATTGTTTAGTGTCGGAAAGCTCTCAAATTGCAATTCAAAGTAGCACATAACTCGGTGAGTTTGGGGCATAGAAGAACAGAACATTTACAGTTTTACATGTCAAAGCATCTGTAATTTTTTCATAAATATAACTTATAAGACCCTCGGGCCGTGTAAAAAAATTAAATTTGGTATTTTAATATGACTTTAAAAAAATGCCATATCTAAAAGTTTTACTTAATTTATGTAATTTTTGTAATTGGAAATATGTTTCTATAATCAGCGGTTTAATAGATATACGCCATATTTCCTATTTTGAACCACTCGGTCTATATTATTGCAATCAGAACTGCCAATAACAGCAGTTATTTCTTGAGCGCATTGCTCTTAAATTGAGGTACTCCTTTAAATTTAATCAAACAATAATTTAGAAGAATAATTTAAAATATATATATTAGTTCAAAAGTTTTAAAGTATTTTTGACATGGGTATTTTAACGCATTTATTATAAAGAAAAGTTTCGTCAGAAAATGCAAAATTAAAACTGATTTAACTATTTCGCAATCAGCGCAGCGTTTCGAAAATGAAAAGTTCTACTGGTGCTAGGTTTCTTGAGTGCAGTGAAACGTTCAATGGCCCTGGCATTTTTAAATATTGAACCTACGAAAGAAAAATTTCATATAAAGTCGGGTTTCTACTCAAATACTTTTTTGATTTTAGCGTATGCCTTTTATTGCTTTTTATAAATGCCTAAAAGCCAGACTCAAGTGAGATAACGGAACTTTCAGCCATTTACAAAAAAAAAAAAAAAAAAAAAAAAAAAAAATCTGTGGGGATAGGAGAGGAATTTCAAACGTTACTGATAGGAACCAACGGAATCAAAAGAACTAGATGGTGATCTTTTCCGAACCTTCGTGGCCCAGAAGCCATAATAAAACGCCAAATTTGACTATTTTTCGAAAGATCCCCTTTTTTACAGGAAAATGGAAAAGACTGTTTGATTTACTGGTATAATGTATAAGCAAAGTTGCGAATGTTATGCGTTGCGTACAGGAAACAATAGAAACAACGAAATCAATTATAATCAGAATTAATTATGATCAATTGCTAATCGAAATCGATAGCGATCTTTCCCGAACTTTTGTGAAAGAAATCATTATAAAATGATAAATTTAACACTACTTTCCGAAAGATCCTTTACTGTTACAAGAAAATGGGAAGCACTGTTCGATTTACTCCTTACAATGAATACAGGATTGGCACAGGCGACTTGTTTTATATTTTGTTCCCACCCCTATTCTAAAAAAATACATCTTGTATTATCTCTTGCAAAAGTTATCAAAGCGTATATGAGATTTTTGTTTTGAAAAAGCGGTGCTAAATAGAATTAAAAAATAGTCACATGTGGCAGCCTTGTGAATAAGCAAAGCCGCAAATGTTGTACGTTGCGTACAGGAAACGTTGGAAGCAAAGGAATCAATTATAACAAGAATTAATTGTAATCAAGTGCTCATCGATGGTGATCTTTCCCGAATTTTTGTGTCCCAGAAATCTTCATAAAATGCTAAACTTGATACTACTAGCTCAAAAATACTTTGCTTTTACAGGAAAACAGGTAACACTATTCGATGTGTTGGTGCAGTAGAGTCCCGATTATCCGAGTCAATATGGACCAAGCTCACCTCGGATAAGCAAAATACTTGGATAAACCGGATCGGACAAATCGGATCTTGGATAAACAAATCGTCACCAACTAAGGAGATGAAATATAAATTTTTACTTAATCCATTAATTTTTATGGCACTAGTAACATTTCTTTGATGTACAGTCGTGGGAAAAAAAAGTAAACACCCCCTACTAACTCCTCAACAAATTATCGTAGAAGAAATTTACTGGTACCGAATGATTGGAAGTCTACTTTTAAATGGTGTGTATTAAATTTGTTTAGGGAGCCGTCTACATATTAAAACGAACCCAAACTTCATTTTTTTCAGTGGCAATACCCAATTTTAACACGATATTTCAAATCTTCGGTTCAAACTATGCCTAGATACCGAATTTCAAGTCATTTGAATGATAAGTTTTTGAATTATAAACATTCAATATTTAGTGCTTCTAATGTTAAATTACATTTTCATATTTTTATTGATATCTCCTGAAATTATACTCCTAATGTGCTAATGTTTTGTGTAGCAATAATACTAAAGTACCAGGGTTGCTGGCTTTTAGCCAGGCCAAAAAAAAAGCCGGCCGGCTTTTTTTTGGTTTTAACCACTTAAAAAAAGCCGGCTCTTATTTTTTAAAGTTGGTTTACAGTTAATTTGTTTTAAATTTGGATCAATTAATTTTTAATACACTTATAAATATTTTCTACTAAAAAAAATTATAGATTTCTATTAAATTTTGTCAAATAAATAAGTCTATAACTTCTAGAAGGCAAATGTGAAGGCATTATGTCTGAATATATATATATATATATATATAAACATTGAAAATAATATAACTTAGGCTCCAAACTGGTATTTTGAAATTCTATATTACATAGCTCCACATACACTACACATTTTAAAGATTATATTTAATTAATGACAAAATGTAGCACATCAAAATGGAAACATTCTTGTGTGTCCATATGGAGAGATTAAGTTATAAATGTTAAAAGAGAAATTAGAAAGGATATAATATTTGAGGAGAGTGGTACATAAGTGTATAAAAAAATAGAGCATTTAAACAAGAAGAAAAAATTCTCTAAATAAAATTTTGAAAAGCTTGTTAAGCATATTCATGCATATGTTGTTCGTAAATGTTTTTAATAGTGGGAAATGGTGTTTTTATTAATATGACTATGTATAATTTTAAATGTTTACTAGAAATAAAATAAGACTTGTATATTAATAGCTCTTAAAATTAAGTAATAAAACATGTAGCTAATTAACCATTGTCCTCTTTAACTTTATAAAGCAGTAAAAATGAAAAAATTGGCAGTTAGTATGGCCCTTTTAAAATTTAGCTGGCATATTTGCAATTCTGACTACAAATCACTAGCAAAACCATCTAAGTTTTATTGCAGTATTAATGTCTCATTATTGAGAAATTGGGTTACTTATTAAACTCTAAATCAATTAAATGTCATTAAAACTAATTAAAAACAATTTAAAATGTGTAGTTTATAATTACAATGCTTCATTTTATAAATGCCAATTATGGCCAAAAAAGGCCAATATTGGCCAAAAAAAGCTGGTTAAAGCCAATAAAAGCCACCGGCCTGGCTTTTTTGCAACCCTGTAAAGTACCCAAACATAAATACATTGAATTTGCAATTTTTATAATTTTATGATATGAATTATGAATTATGAGATTAATATTGGAAAAAATTATGAATTGCAACCTACAATTTTTTTGATGGATTTAGATTTACCAAGTCCTGCTTTATGAAAATCCAAAATTTCACATTTTTATTCGGAGTAGTTTTCAAATTATGCATAAAAAAACGACAAAATGATGGTTTAAGGGACCGTCTATGATAGACGTGACTAGATATTTTGAAGTTTCTTATGCTATCCTGTAATCTAACAGTCTTTCAATGAATGCCTGAGTGGCGCTTAAGATGCCTTAATCAAGAAGGGGGCTCTCTCGGTCAGCAATCGAGTACCGAACTTCAAGTTGGATACAGCCCCTAAAATACGGTCGTTTTAAAATAATTAATTTCTCGGAAACTTATTGCACGAGTTGCATAAAAATTTGTTTTTAGGCTAATTGGAGGGTGTAGAGTTCATTTATGCTGTCATAATTGTATACTGCTATTGAAAAAAACTAAGTTATGGTTCGTTTTAATATGTAGATGGCCCCCTAAGCAAATTTTATACACATCATTTAAAAGTAGATTTATTACCAATTGTGTGGTGCCAGTAACTTTCTCCTACGATAATTTTTTGCAGAGTTAGTAAGGGGTGTTTACTTTTTTTTCCCCACGACTGTACATCTCAGTTACTTAAGAAAAAAAAAAAAAAACGGGGAATGTAGTTGTTTATTTGGAAAAGCCCCTGATAGGTTTTTGTTCGTTGAATGTCAATTTTGTGGCAGTATTTTTTTTTTCCTGCAGTATTACGCTACTGCCTATCTACCAATTTCTAAGATTTTTTTCTTACCAGTAAATTTTGCCTAATTCATTCGCCGCAATCTAACAATTGTCAACAATTAAATATGGCAAAAATTTGCATTAAATTTTAGAGGTAACAAAACCCTACAAATTGACAGCTATGTGATTCTATTAGTGTCATGAAAATTGCAGGTGTAGCGTCTTCTTTCTGCTCAAAGTATTAAACAGTTTTTTTCAATCGAACTTATAACTTTGGAATGAATCATTTTCTTCTAATGGACTGATGGTTTCCATTATTATGAAACAGCCATTATAAATGAAGTGTTAAGTGAAGATGAAAGAGCAGTCGTAAAAAGTTAGAACTCTGTTTTTCTGGTCAGAATGGGGGGGAAAATTGTCATAATTTTTTTGGGGAAAAAATTATGGCCCCTTTTTTCCACATTCTAATCAGAAAATTAGTTCTAACTTTTTACGGTGCTCTTTCATCTTCACATAACACTTCATTTATAATGGCTGTTTCATAATAATGGAAGCCATCAGTCCATTAGAAGAAAATAACTCGGTTAAAGCGGAAACTCGGTTAAGTGGGGCTCGGATAATCGGGACTCTACTGTATAATGAATAAGCGAAGCCGCAAATTTTATGGTTTTTTGAGTAAAAATGATTTTTTGATGTGTTAGAAAGTAGCCAGTCTGGACTTGAAAACGGCTTTAACTACTGTTGCCAGGTCCAGTGTAAAAAAAAAAAAAAAAAAAAAAAACTGGAGAGAGGGAGACCAAAAAAGCGGGACAGCAGCTTCTAAATCGGGATATTAAAATATAGTAAACCCTATGATAAAGGAAATTGACTATAACAGAATCTTGTCTTAAACGTAAAATTATCATTGTTTACAGTAAGAATGTCCTACAATTATACTTGCTAAGACGAAAGCCTGTTTAAAATGGAATTTTCTCCTGTCCCGTACAATCTCGCCTTAGTAGGTTTCATTATATTAAATAAACACAACACTTTTCTGAAAAAAAATGTTGAGAAAGCGGGCCGAAACAAGATTGCAATTTAGCAGATACAATTCTGTAACATATTCCTATCGTAGGGACAATGAAATGTTTCTTTTTAAAGTGGGATTCCGTTATAGAGAGCTTCCGGAGATGTACACTGGAAGAAATACAGCAAAACTAGTGAAAACAGAATCACTAGGGACCGTAAAAAATTGCATTTTAGGTAGATTTCAGTCTAGGTAGGTCGATTTGTAATGTATTCCTTTGGGAGAGACTTTAAAATTTTTCCGCTATAGACAGGGTGACCCAGATAGTAGTAGTTGGTCAAATAAAACCAGTGCTACAGGGTTTTTATTATATTTCCTTCCTTTTAAGTTTTAGAAGTAAACTAACATGATTGCCACAACCCTTAAAGAATGTCCCATCACGGACAAAAATGAAATTTGCTGAAATTAAATAACAACAAAATTATAAATAAATTGTTTTTTTAATTGCCATTTTCCCAGTAGTTGATCAGGCGAAAGAAGTCAATCGAAAATCTAAAAATAAATCTTTAAAATGTCATCCTTGGGTTGTGATTAACAATAATTCTTATAAAACTGTTGTTTGAAATAAGCAAGATGGAAGTGGATTATTTTAACTTACCATAATTGTCTCCAATTAATCAAAAACTAAATTTTTGCACTTCCTAATAAAAAAAATCCAAAAAATGGCTTCTCTTACTGCAGGCAGCTGACAACAATGTGACAACAAGTGCTTCAACATTGAAACAAAAATATTATGTCTAGTGTCACGTGTAAAACTCAATTCCGCCTGAAATGGTGCAATATTTCAAAAATTTGATCAACCGCTGGAAAGGTATCGACTACTGGTGGGTCGCCCTATGTTTTGCCTTCACAGGGTTTTTTTTTTTTGCGTTACGTTCTACTCGAATCAAACTAGCAAATAGTACAAAAAGAAAAAAAAAAATGTGCATCATGCAAAATCGGGACATTGGCGTCCTGCACTGTGGTTATGCGGAACAGGACTTGAAGCCTCTGAAACCCGAGACATATCGCATAATTCTGGACACCTGGCAATTTTAACTTTAACACACCATTCTGAATCCCTGACTGTGAGTTTTGCATAAAGCGTCTACGTGTTCATCAGTAACAGTTATTATTTTACTGAGCGAAAAACAACTTTCAACGACTTAAAAAGAAGCCCTTTCTGGCATGTTAAATGAAAATGATTCAAATAAGCAAACTTCATGAATGAGAATTATTGCTGAAAATAGTAAGGGTACTTCAAGACAACATAATAAGTTACGTCGGTGAGTTCAAAAGTTTATGAACCATTGAGCTAATTATTAATCCACTGCTAAAGTCATCGCCTCTGAAGTTTTTCTTATGCGCTTCTGGAAAAAAAAATCTAATATTTAACTCTCTTTCTTGGAGGTCAACGTATACAAAAGAAGATATTCTTTCTTCGGGAATAAGAGAAATATTGGTGTTGAAAAGTGAAGCCGGCTCTTACCCTTTCTTTATTTTTCTTTACTTTTATTCCTGTTGACTGCGCGTATGTAAGAAAAAAAAATAAATATACGAGACCGTTTCTTTCCTCTGTTTTCAACTGAAATATTTCACTGAAGTAAAAAAAAAAAAAAATACTAGATTTCAGTGTAATAAAATTTGGTCTTCCTTCATTTTCTTCCAAAGGAATTTTGAGCATTTCCATGTTATTAGTTATTAAATGATAGATATGCTTATTGCTTTTATTCGATGCAAACATGTAGTGTCATTTATGATAAGAGAACCCCGGTCATGGGAAAAATCCAATGTTTTAGCGGTTTTTGCAGAGTGGAGAGAAATCTATCACCGAATCATTTCTGTGTACCAGTATCTTCAAATAAAAATTAAACGTTATGAACTTTTTCATCAAACAGTTAGACTTATTAAATTTTAATTAAATCGGGATTATAAAACTCATCATTACTCACTATTAATTTCATTCATTGAAAAAGAGGTTCTGTTGCATATATGGGCACCCAAAAAGGGATCAAGAGAGGTCAAATGTCCCTCCTTTGATATTGGAATTTAATTAACTCATTTTTTCCTTTCTCCCATGATTATAAAATAATATATTATGTCCTTATTCTTCCTTATTTCATTTAAAATAATTAAACTTTAACAGAAAAGTAGAGTACTGAGGATTTTTGGTCTGGAGACTGTGCTGCTTCCGTGGAAAACCAGTATTTTTAGTTCTGTTTGTCGGTTCATGTGTTAAAAAATTAACTTAAACCAGAAGATGGGGGTTTAGGGAGACGATCCCCTTAACGACAAGAAAACTCGGGCCTGACCCGAAGGTCCTGGGGAACTCCTGGGCCTCGGACCGGTCCGGCAAAATGAACACAAATTTTCAAACGAGCCGGGCCTATAAAAATGTTAGACGAGCCAGCTAGGAAATAAGAAAATATTAAGAGCGCCGGCTGGCCCAGAATAATAAGTTTAAAAGGATCGGACTAATCTGACAACACATGAACAATTTTCCTTCCTGGAGCGATAATAAGTTATAAATGCTAACATTAGACTAATATAGGCTATATATTCTATATATTATAATATTGAACCTCTTATAATGAATCTGAAAAGAGAGTGCAAATTATTCGTTATACGCGTACTTTGTTATGACCGGTTTCCTTACAACATGTTGCGATTTGCATGGAATTTCAAAAAGTTTGATTCGTCCGATACTTTGATTTAACCCCTTAAAGGGCAAGCAAAAATGTCTCTTAATATTGAATTCTAACCTGAATAATCGAAAAATTTTATTTTTAAATAAGGAAAAGCAATTTTTCATCGATTTTCCTCCAAAGTTAAAAATACAAAATTTAGTTAAAATTTTCTGGTGAGAATCTTGTTTAAATTAGGTGGGATATATTTTATCCTACCGCCCCTCAAGGGGTTAACAGGGCTCGTATAATCCTAATTCAACATACTTAACTAAGGAAATAAACTATACTGAAAGCCGATTGCTGAAAAATACTCAAGACAAATGTACCTAGTACATAAAACAGTACCGGCAATTTCACTTCTAATGTGTTAATGTGTACTTTTATTTTTTAGCATTAACTAACTATCTTTACCCTTTGAGGGCAAGCAGTTGCATTTGTATAATGCTGAATTCCCACCTGAAATTTGAAAAAAAAATTATTTCAATACAAGGAAAAGCAATTTTTAAGTCTCCCCCCCCCCTCCCCCCGAAAAAAAAGTTATAAAAGTAAAACTTAATAAAAAGTTTCTGGTACAAATCTTAATTAAATTTAAATGGGATATAATATACCCTACCGCCCCTCAAGGGGTTAAAATATTTCTGTTTATTTCAAAATATGCATGTGTTTCTGTAATATTCTAATCTTTATCAATTTCTTGATTCCAAATTGCTTCTTAAAAATAGCTATGGTAGAGTTTTAAACCTTTTTATTAACTGAAGACGCTCAGAGAGGTTTTTTTGCAATTTTTATTACTTCTGTTTTTTTTTATTAACTTTTAATATAACTTACTATTGACATACTTTTCCAAAATTTTATTGCAAATCCTTTGAAAATAGATTAATGGGTTGTTATTATTACAAGATTTCTCTGCCTAAAAATTTAAAATTACGGGCAATCTATTTTCATAGTACAAAATATATTTTATGTTTCATACAATCCTTTTATAGTTTTGGATCAGATTAAATTCTATTGTTTGTACGAATAAATTTTACAAAATTCAGATAGCATGTTTTGATATTTGTACAATATTGTATAAAAATAATTATCATTGTTATTGACTATTATCTACCAATAATATAAGAATAAAAATTATGAAAAACGAGCAGTACCTTATTTAACTCTCTGATGCCCATGGTAACATATATGATACACCAGTGTTTCCAATTTAGTGAATCTTTTAATTCAGATATTCAAAATAGTAGAGGAGAAGGTCCAAATACCGGCTAGGGTCCAAATACCGGCTACTAAGTGTTCTGAGAACTGATCGCAGCGCAGCCTAGCGGCGATAGGTAGATTTTGTAACTTTAATTGAGAGAAGAATGTTACGAAAAGTACGTCGTTGAAGTCTGTCTCATTAACATACAGTGAAAGCAAAAGTGTCGAAACGACGTAATCTGGTACATCAAAAGTTTTTCAGATATGTGTTTCTCATTTTTTTTAAATATACTGATCGTATATTGATTTGAATCAATGATTAAGTTATTTTCTAGACATATTTAGCTCTCAAATGTCGCGAACACATTATTGGTATTTTAATATATGAAGTAGTAATATCGGTTTTAACTTAACCATAGCAGTGGTCCGAATACCGGCTACCTAGAGTGGTCTAAATACCGGCTAGCCGGTATTTGGACCTCTCTCGGTTGATTTGCTTGAAGAGTATGAAAATAAATTAATTTAAATAGTTCCATAATTAATCAAATAATTTAAATGGTTCAGAAATAGTTCCAGTACCATTTCGCAATATGAAAAAAAGCAACCGTGGCCGTAATTCTTCAGGAGCGACAATGGTTACAGGACCACTTTACAAAAAAGCGCTGAAAGACACTCCAACATTATCTGCAATAAATGTGAAGAGAAGGAAAAAATAATGACGTAGGAAAACAGGAGAAAAGGGTAGAAATTGGATTTTAATCCCTTGAAGGGCACGGGTATATATAAAATACCACTTAATTTTAATTCCCAAATACCACATTCACACCAGAATTTAGGAACTAAATTTCGTTTCATATAATGTACGCGAAGAAAAGCTTTTACTTAGTTTCATATAAAATTCTTCATAAATACCGGTGCATATCCAACATGTTAGCAACAGAAGTGCTTTGTCCCTGAAAGGGTTAAAAAAGTAAAAAGGGAAGCTATGCAACAGAGGAAGATATGATGCAATTTGTGTCTTCTGCAAGGTGCTTTCTTTACGGACAATAATGGGGGATGGTATTCTGGGTTCAGTGTTAAAAATGCGATATGTGGGCCTATAGTGACTCCACAGACGCAGAGAGTGACATTGTTTGTGATTTTTTTTTAGATAAAATAATTCTCATTTCAATAAGCAAGCTTTATTTTGTTTTACACGTTAAAAAACAAAGCTGGAAACATAATGGAAAGAAGACTGTGAGAGATAGTCTTTAAGAATTTTATAAATTTGGCAAAACTGCTTCTTTACTAAAACTTGCGTATTTTGTCAGTGCATAAGAAATGTTATTAATCAATAAAATTTATTAAAACAATATTCTTATTGCTTAATAATTGTCCCTAGTTCTATTTGTATGATCTTTTGGAAAAAAAAACTTAGGTAGCCGGTATTTAGACCCCGTTTTCAAAACTCAAAATTTGAAGACTTTCGGAATTTTGATTTTTATAAACAGAAAACGCCTTTAAAACTGATTTTTTTTCTTCTCTAAACAGTTGTAAAACATGTCAAGATATATTGCGGTCACTTTTTCTTTTACTAATTTTGAAAATTGTACGATCTAGATTGAAAACAAAAGTGGTAGCCGGTATTTGGACCTTTTCCTCTAATATTTACTTTATTTAATAACAGACATTGGGTCATTAAATAAAACGAAATTTATTATTTATATTTTCTAGTATGAATTCAGATTATGTAGAATTAGAGGATTAAATGACAGCCCAGAAAAAACGCAGAAAATAATTTTTTTATGCTCCTTAGTTGCAGCAACCGGCGGATAGCTTATTTTCTTTTCACAAACATTAAGTAACACGAGAAGTAATAAAATTTAAATTCTACTTAACTGGAGAGCCAAGAAAATGCAAATTTAAAGAAAATTTAAAGGGTTTCAAAGAAAAGTGCATAATTTTATTTTTCTATGCTTCTTAGTCCTTTCGGGACGAGCGTCTTTTACAGAATTTTTAATCTTTTATCACCGGTTTTTTAAAACAGAAACTTTTGTTTTATTGAATCGAGAAAATGCTCGGATTAAGTAAGACAAAATTTACAATAAAAATTTACTGGTGAGAATAATCGCGGATTTTGAACATTTTACGCGGCACGTATACCGGTCGCTCGTCCCCAAGGGGTTAAATGCGTCAACCGGTGGATGGTTTGTCTTCTTTTTACAAACCTTAAGTAACATGGGGAGTAATAAAATTTAAATTCTGCTCAGCAAGTGAGTAAAAAAATGGCCTTGTTAGGGTTTCGATATTTTGTAAAATAATTTTTTTTATGCCTCCACCATCTAAAGAATGGTTTTGCGAAGCCAGTCTTTATTGGAATATTATTTTTTGCTAGTCAAGATCTGTCTAGTGAAGATCAAATTTCTTGCTGCCCGCTTTTGTCTGAAGTAAATTATGCCTATGAATAAATCATCGTCATTATGGCTTCCTGGAACATTTAACTCATTTGTTAGTTGAATATTCATCCCCAAATACTTTCTGATGTCTACTGATTACGAGCGTCATGGAACAGGAGACTGTCCTAAAAACAAAACGCATTATGAAGAATATGCAACAGAGATAACCATAGTTATCGTACACCGGACAATTTTTTAAAAGCTCATTTGAAAAACAAATGGCATTTGTAGCTAAATTAACTCTGTTTTTTATTGATAGTCTTATTCATATGTATCAGTTATTTATTTTTGCACGACTGTTAGTTTTTTACCTATCCCTAATAGAGATAAATTTCCAGTGATGATTTCACCGTATCTAATTTAAAGAAAAGTAAGAAAGGGAGGGGCTCGTGTGGCTCAACCTCACCCAATTCAAATTAAGGCAATTTTAAATGTCATAGGAGCTCTGACATAGATCCTTATTTTCTGTCTTCAGTGTTTCATAAGTCATCTCTCTCTGGGAAAGCGAGTCTGTAGTCACCCAGTGGCGTGATCAGTAGCGACAGCTGCTGCCACGGCGGGGGCCCGGGTTCGAATCCTCGAGTAAGACATGGATGTAATTGTGAATGTTCATTTGTAGTTGTAATAGAAATGTAATGGAAACAGATGTATATGTAATGGAAAAATAAAGTGTAAGTTGTTGTTATTTCTGTGTATAATAAAGATCATTCGAGGCGAAAAGCCATAGTTGCTATAGGCCTCAAAGCATGTCCAAAATGAGACTGTACATAAAGCAGAACTAAACGTATCAATTACGTGTAAATTTGAAGATCGGGAAACTCAACGTTAGCTCTGCCAGTAGAAAGTTTATTTAATATCTGACCTGGATAAATGAATAATCACTCCGGAGAATAAAGCTTTTCTCTACAGCTTTAGAGGAAGACTGGGGAGTGAGTGTGATCACACATGTCACAATTCAATTACATACAGTTTCTTATTTTATTTGACATTCGTAGATACAATTTATAGCATTTGAAACTTCCAATCCACCAAACATTTCTGTCCTGTTAATATAACTCAGTAATTCTATTAGATTTAAAATACAATATACATAAATAAACAACGTATTCGTGTACTAAGTTATTGTTTTTATGTGTTATCGTTTAAAAGTACATATTACAGCCTGATTTGAAACTTTTAAAATAAAGATTATCTAAGTTTCACGAAATTCCACTAACATTAGTGCATGAGCTAATTTAATTCGTGACAATCCAGAAATATTAACTCTTAGCGAAGGAAGGCCGCCATATTCCCGACAACCAATTTTTATTATCCAAAAATGCTGATTGGTCCTAGTGGACACTAGTATTTTTGCACAGAAAATTTCAACTTACTTAATTTTAAAATTTCAGCAATTAAATAGTAAAATAAAAAATTGTCGGAAAAAGTGATGTGAAAACATTAAACGTGGAAAGCAGTACATTTGGGCAATAAAAATTGGTTTTTCGCTAATATGGCGAGATTCGTTCGCTAAGAGTTAAAAAACCAATTTTAAATTTAATTTTGCATAATAATATAAAGATTTTTGTCCGATTTGTCACATTTCTTTTCGGATTTTTATTTTGTTTTCATAACAATTCGACGCTGTCTGACCAGCAAAATGGGATCCCTTATTTCGTGCTTTGCGCATTAATCGAAATTCTTCCTGCATTAATCGAGAGATCGCGAAAAAAATTACTGCACCAACCGGAAATCGCAAACTGAAACTGCATACAAAGAGGGAAACCTGTACATTTTACTAGTTAATGAAATTATCTCCAATATCGTACCTAGAAATATGAATCTTTAACACATATTTTTTTTTCTAGAAAAATACTGTTATTATATTCCGCTGTATTGTTTTTCGTACATCAACAAACTCATAAAGGTAAAACAACATTTACAGGCAATTTAGAATGTTCTGGTTTTGATTCGCCGGAAAAGTAGCATAGTGGGGGAGATATTTCAAAAATATTGTGGTATTACTTAAACCATAATTTTAGTTATTAAAATAACAGTGGTTATCGTAGCTAAAAGTACAAATCTGTAACACATTTTTCAAAAGTTAGGTGAATGTGCTATTTTGATATTTCTAATAATTTCTGATAGACAGAATGAATGAATTTTCTATTCGAATGAATCATTCCGGCATGCGCCCATAAAAACTTAAAAATTCTTTTTATCTTCAAAATTTCTGAAGATATTTTATTAAAACCTTGACAGCTGCGATTTTGTCCCCCCCCCACCCCTTTTTTTTCTTTTTACTAAATTTCTGGGCGTACTAAAAATATATACGAAGGTTGGAAACTATGTTTTTGCGCATGCACGAATAATTCATGCAATAGTAAAATCAATCATTCTGACCATCATTATTTCTAATAAATTTATTTTCTGACAATAAGAAATCCGTAAATAAAAAACAAATTTTGCTGGGAATGTTAAAATTTCTTCTTATAATTAGCCAGAAGTTTAAATTGTTTAAAATTACTTTGTAGGATAGCTTTTTATTAATATTTAAAGTAATTTTATTAGTTCGTAGTACTGTTTGTTCCCTTTCACTACGCACAAAGAAAATGAACAAAAAAACTTCATTTTTAAAGTCACTTTTTAATTTTACTGGGTAACTGGAACGATTAGAAAATCAAAAAGAAAGAACCAATTATTATAAAAGTAGAATAAAATAATAAATAAAATTGAATAGATAAAACAGACTAGAATAGAACTGATAAAAATGCTTTAAATTTAACAAAAATTTATTTATTTATTTTTACTATGGCATAAACATAATTCGTTTTAGTCGTTACATTTTTTAACACACCCTCTTTTTCGCCGAGGAATGTTTTACAATGAATTCAGATTACAGTCTTATAAATAAGTTTAAAAACTTTCATCTTCAAATAAAAAAGCAATTACTTTTAAATAGTAACTCAAACAAATGTTAAACATTTCATTACAATTTTGCTGTCTAATAATAGGAATTAAATTTCTCGAGAATGAAATTATTTCCCACTGTTTCTAGCTATCTAAAAAGGTATAACCTATCTAAACTTTCGCGATATTAAAATCAAAAATTTTAAAAATTGCTTTTTGAGAAATCATAATAAATTGACAAATGACGTTAGAAATTCGAAATATGGCACACTTTATTTTAAAGTGCATTTTTTATTCTATCCACCGGTAAAAATGTTTCAGCAGTTATAAAAAAATACATGTAAGATAAAAAATAGATCACATTAGCAAAAATTCAGTGCAAGGAACACAAGAATCTTTTCTTTTTTTCTTTTTCTTTTTCTTTTTTTTTTTTTAATATTCTTTTTCGAGTTTTCTTAGATTCTCTTACCCAATTTCCATCATGGTGGCTTTATATCATACGAGCAGTGTTGCTGAATCTGGCAGATTTGTTATTTAAAAATTCCCAATTCTCACCAGAAAGTTTGAATAGTTATTTTGGGGTTATTTAATTGTAGATATTCTGTGAATTAAAAAAAAAAGTTACTATTCGAAATTTTCGGGTATGAATTTCCAAATAAAAAACTGTCAGATTTGGCAACACTGCCTACGAGTAATCTTTATTTAAGGTAGTCCGGGTACGAAAATTTTGAAAAAAAAAAACCCACCTATCTTTTTCAGCTTAAAACACCCACATTTTATAGAAAGAAAATTACAAACTGTACGTAAATGCAAACACCTCTATATTTTATAGAAAAAAAATTACAAACTGTATGTAAATGCAAACACCTCTATATTTTATAGGGAAAAAAATACAAACTGTATGTAGATGCAATATTTATATGAAAAGATATTACGCTTTTTACATTGCACTGTGTGTATAGTTACCCCGACTTCTTCCGAGATATAAATGCGTTCATCTCAGATTGTATATTTTCCCCCAAGTTTCGTCATGTATCGATGTATTGATGTATTGATTGTCATGTATGTTGTATCATATATTGATGTATTTCAATTCCTATCAGGAGTGATCCGGGAACTTGCTGCCGTATTTTTAACTGCTTTTGGCGATTTTTTTTTAGATTGTACTACGATTAGTTAATCGTTGATATAGGATATAAAAGTTTTGATAAAATAATGTACTAAGTTCTTCACTTTCTAATGTGTTTTTTTATTTTTCCTCTTTTTATAGATGTATTTGCAAAAATATGGTTACATGAATGAATCTAGTTCTAATTCCGCTTCTCTTATAAGTGAAGAGGCTGTATCAATAGCTATTAAAGATTTTCAAAGGTTCGCTGGATTAGAAGAAACAGGTAAGTTAAACAGATTTACAAACCTTTCGTTGGATTTTTATTTGCTTCAAAATACAGTTCCCAATAACAATTAGTCCCGGAAAATGTGTGTTTTAGGAAAACGTGCACAGAAAAAGATTCTTAGGTATGAGGTTACCCAATTTGGGTTCATATGCCTGTTTTGATTACCACTATGTATCCATTCTGTGCACTGTTAAATACCCATTTTGAGATAATTGTTTTTCTTTAAATCTTAAAATGGGTATTTAACAATACCCAAAATGGATACACAGTGGTAATCAAAACAGGCATATGGATTCAAATTGGGTAACTTCATACCTAAGAATCTTTTTCTACCCGTTTTAGGTCTTATTTTTTTCTGTGTATTGGAGGAAATAAAACAAAACAATTACATATAATTTTATTATTTTACCATAATCATATCTTGGTGCAGCATGCCTCAATGTAAAATTTGTGCCAATAAAATAAACCAATTCACACAATCATATTGATTGGTAAATAAATCATACGAAAAAAGGAGTTTTAATTTTTTTTTCCCCAACTGGAAGGAAAAGTGTTCCAACCAAAATTCGAGCCCAGAACCTCTCGCTTGATTGTATGGGTTCAACTCCTGGTCTGGGCACTTTGTAACTTATTTGGAAAAAAATAATACAGATTGCGTACTTTCTATATCAAGCAGTATGGTTGTATTAAAAAAATAAAGTGTAATTACGCATCCATTGTCTATTGGAGTTTATTTATGTGTTGAGCTGCTTTAGATAATAGACCATATGTTATTGACAATAGGTTGTTTGAGTGAATTGTGTCATCTGGGTGTCGTCTAAGTGACACAATTGGTAGAGTATTAGCAATTCAAGCCGGAAGTCCTGAGTTCGATTCCTGTCCTGGAGACTTTTCGAACTCAGTTGGAGAAAAAAATTACAACTTGTATAATTACATATCAAATTTGTATGTTTGAGAAATGCATGTCTTCTAACTCCATCTTATTGGTAATAGCCGAAAGTGAGTTCATCCAACTGGCTTACTGGATTTGACACCACCTATTTCCAGTGGAGACATCTAAATCAATAAACTGGATGAGTTAAAGGAGAAGATCCATGCGGTGACTCGAAAGATTCCGCCAGCCACCTTCAGAAATATGCAATGTCGTAGTTTTTGTTTTGTTTTGTTTGGAAGCTGAGCTAGGACATTTTCAGTACAACCCCCACACCCTGAAAATCTTATTTTTTAAACATATAGCTATGACGTGTAATTGTTTTGTAACATTAGAGGGCGGGGGAGCCTGCGCTGATTATAAGTTTAGTTCCAATTGATACACAAAAAGAAAATATATATCCATTTGATTCATGGAATGTTTTTAATAAATGCATATGAGGCATTCTTACAAAATTTTAACTTTCAGGAATAAAAATCTGGTGAAATTAAACTTAATAAAATAACATTTAAACTTATAGACGAAAGCTTTGCTTTAATGATTCAAAATAAAGAAAAAATGGGCAGCAGCGACGATTTTTTTTATTCAACTGAGGTTTAAGTTAAACTTGCGAGTTTAATTTTCCTTACCGTTTTACCTCTCTAACTTTTTATTTTCTTCTAAATATTTACTTATAAGGAATTTTCATAGTACCCACAGAACATTCAAATAAGAAATAATAACAATGTAGTATTTTTAGTGCAAAATTTTGGTATAACATTGTCTTAAAGGGATGTTAAGGAAGGGACGGTAAAGAAAATTACCACCTACTTTTAGGCAAATCATGTTAAGACTATGTGATAGCCACAATGTTCATTGATTTTTAGCAACAGTTATTTACATTGGATTAAATTTAAAAAAAAAAAAATAATTTACCTCGAAAAGTGCAGGAATAAACCTTGTAAGACTATAAATTATAAAGTCACAATGTTTGAAATTGAAATTTAAATGCTGATTTAAATTCTGCAGTAAATTTTCCGACAAAGAATTTTAGTCATTTTTTTCTCTAGCATACTTCTGCATGAGAAAAAAAAAATGAAAAAAATTCTATGGCTGCATCTGAAGTGATTTTCTGTATAATTTTAACAAGAGGGACGGTAAGGAATCTAAAATTCGGGGACAGAGTTCCAAAATTAATAACAACCGTTAACAGGGTTGCCACGATTCAGGGAATTTTCCAGTCAAAATATCAGTATTTTTTTATAGAAAAATATATCTAGATTAACCGCACGAAATTTCGCCTGATTTATACAGTGGTTCTTTGTAAGAAGGTACTGGTGCCGAAGAATTTCCTTGTCCGGAAATTCCCTGTAGCGTGGCAACCCTGGTTAAAGTGTGTGCAGGTTAATTTTTTGCTAGACATTTATATAAAATACAGGAATGAGAGCGCTCTGACCCAAATGACTGATTGCCACCACTAAGTTTTAATAGTATTTCTCGCACTAGTTAATGAAAGAATTTCTAAGGCTTCATAAAGCAAGAATAATGTTAAAATTTAGTGGTGATAATCAACCATTTGTGTCGGAGTGCTCTCATCCCTGAAAATAATAGTCCAAGTTTCGGGAAAAAAAATTACATCGAATCACTGTTATTGAAAAAATTTATACAGACAGCTCCAAACTTAAAAATCAGCATCAGGGACACGGGACGGTAAGAAATTTCCTGGTATATTTGGACCCCCAACATCGTCCAGAAGTTATTTATCTCGTTAATACTGTCATGCAGGGGGATGTTTTCCAGTATAAGAAATTTTAAAAAAACCAAGAATATGTACTAAAATAAAAATTATTATTCAGGGACTTAAAAGTCAAACTTATGTGCCTCATATACGGTATTTTTGTCGAAAGGAATGAATCATCTACAGACCAAAATTTCATTATATATTCAAGATCAGAATATAAAAAAAAAAAATGCAGGAATAGCAATTTTCATTAGTTTCAAACAAGTGTTTAATGAAACATAAAATAATAAAAATTGAACCAAAAAATGTTAACGATAAATATCAGGTATTTAACCATGGATATCAAATGCGTTATGAATTTTATTACTTTTTGTTTTTCGTAATACTTTGTGAAGTCTAAAAACACAAGCTTCGCGCACTCCTTGGAATTTCCAACGAGTTTTACACCACTATTACAGATAAGAAAATTACCATTTATTTTTTAAAAATTCAGATTTTACAACCATTACGTTTATTTATAATAGTTTATCTTTTCTGCTGTTAAATAAGTTGATTTTTTTTTTTTTTTTTTTTTTTTTTTTTTTTTTTTTTTTTTTTTGTGGTACGGTTGCGCGAAAATTGCAAACATAAAACGCATGCCTATATATTTATGTGAAAAAAAATGGCCATAATTTAAAAAATATATGTAGGGCCATTTTTCCCCCATTCTGACCAGAAATCAAAATTCTAACTTTTTACGACTGCTCTTTCATCTTCACCTAACACTTCATTTATAATGGCTGTTTCATAATTATACAAGCCATCTGTCCTTCAGAAGAAAATAACTCGGTTAAAGCGGAAACTCGGATAAGCGGGACTCGGATAATCAGTACTCTACTGTAGTTCAGTTTTAAGACTTAAAACACGCGATTTTATTTTATATAAAATGACCTCATCCACATCCGATGAAGAATTCCTCATTTGCGATCCAGTATTAAACAACATCTACAGTAAAGTACGCATAAGACGTCACTATCGCTGAATCCAAAAAAAGAGATTTCGTCATTCAAGAAACTCGACAAAAAGAAATCGGCTATCTAAAGATTCACGGGCCTTCATTTGTTTGTAATATAGATACTTAAAATTAAATTTAGTTTATAATAGCTCCCTGTTTTATCAGAAATCATTCATTTATATTTTTTCAAAATAGCACGTATTTTAAGTACATTTTTTTTCTTCAGTTTTTATGGGAAAATGGCAACAAAAAGATATAATTACTATTTTTCTTTTACTTTCTACAGAAATGGAGTTCTTTCGTGGCCAATATTAAGAAAATGGCTCTAAAAACTACAAAAAAATTAATATTTAAAAAATAAATGGAGATGCAGTTTTGAAACAAATTGTATTTAAAAGTAGTATTTTTTTTCAATACGACGGTCTAAAAATTGAAAATGTGGATGCTTAGAAGTTTAAAAAAATTGCTGTAGAGTATTTAATCGTACAATGATACACCTGCTTTGTTTTACGGCTAGCTTATACAACGAAACGTTATTTTTGGAGACTACACAAAATAAACTGGGAGAAAGAAATAGCATACCGGGGGCTAATAAGATTATTCAAACACTTAAACTATAACTACCTGTGTATTTTAGAAATATTTTGCCAAATAAAAAAGAAAGAAACATCCTTCAAGAAGAGCATACATAAACTAGTTGGATGTGCCAATCCCAAAACTTTCTTCTATCTTATGCATCTTAATATTTCAAAACCTAGTTACACATGTTAATACTTCAATATTATTAGTTCAATACTATACCAACTTTGATTTTCATCTTAAATTTCTGCTCAAGTCAATTAAACGTACTAAAAACGAGTTAATCTATATCATGATATTTGTTGAAATTATTAATTTTTCCTTATTCTGTCGTTATCAGCTGTTTGCGAATAGCCGGCATAGCAGGAAGCGAGTTCCCGCCGCTGCATGAGCCGCCGATGCACAATAGAACTACGAAAAATCAAGAAAAGTATACAAAAATCGCTAGCACGGAGCCCCTTTACCGCGCAATATTTCCAAATTCAAGGAGAACCTGTTGGCCAAAGCCAAAAACAAGCACAAACATTTTTGTTCAATTGTATGCATAATTTTATACGCTGTTTGATGGTACAATAATGAAAATGGCACAGAGATCGGAATTATAGCGCCCCCTTCTTTCGGAATTTTTTCAAGTTCAGGGAGGACTTGTTTGCCATAGCCAGAAACATGCACAAAAAATTAGGTTCAATTATATGGATAACTTCATACACTTTTCGATGGTACAATAATGAAAATGGTACAGACATCGCAATTATAGTGCCCCCTTCCGGCAGAATTTTTCCAAATTCAGGGAGGACCTTCGTGACATGACCAAAAATAAACACATAAAATTTGGTTCAATTCTATGCATAACTTCATATACTTTTCGGCGGTACAATATTCAAAATGGCACAAAAATTGTACAAAAATCGCTATTACAGCGCCCTCTACGAGCGATTTTTTTACAAATTAAGGGAGGACCTCCGTGCCATAGCCAAGAACTTAAAATCTTTTTTTGGTTCAATTCTATGCATAACTTCATACACTTTTCGATGGTGCAATATTCAAAATCGCACAAAAATCGCTATTACAGCGCCCCCTAACGGCGAATTTTTTGCAAATTCATGGAGGACCTGCTTGCCATATCCAAAAACTTCAAATAAAAATTTGGTTTAATTCTATGCATAACTTCATACACTTTTGGACGGTACAATATTCAAAATCGCACAAAAATCGCTATTGCAGCGCCCCCTAACGGCGAATTTTTTGAAAATTCATGGAGGACCTGCTTGCCATATCCAAAAACTTAAAATAAAAATTTGGTTTAATTCTATGCATAACTTCATACACTTCTGGACGGTACAATATTCAAAATCGCACAAAAATCGCTATTACAGCGCCCCCTACCGGCGAATTTTTTTCAAATTCAGGGAGGACCTGCTTGCCATAGCCAAAAACTTAAAATAAAAATTTGGTGCAATTCTAGGCATAACTTCGTACACTTTTCGATGGTACAATATTCAAAATCGCACAAAAAACGCATTTACAGCGCCCCCTACCAGCGAATTTTTTCCAAATTCAGGGAGGACCTGCTTGTCATATCCAAAAACTTAAACTAAAAATTTGGTTCAATTCTATGCATAACTCCATACACTTTTGGATGGTACAATATTCAAAATCGCACAAAAAAAATTGTTATATCAGCGCCCCCTACCGGCAAATTTTTTCCAAATTCCGGGAGGACCTGCTTGCCATAGCCGAAAACTTATAATAAAATTTTGGTTTAATTCTATACATAACTTCATACACTTTTTGATGGTACAATGGCGACAGACAGACGGACAGACGGACAGACGGACGGACGGACAGACGGACGGACGGACAGACGGACAGACAGACATTTTCTATAAACATGTTTTTTGGAATCTCTGACCCCTAAAACATGCAAATCCGTCGAAAACCGGAAGTCGAAAAAAATTTCGATTACAATACTTTCTTCTATTGAAGATAGAAGAAAGTAAAAAGAAGGTAAACATCTTAGTTTTCAATCGAGAAATTTTTAAAAATACGGGTTTGATTCAAAGTCTATAGGTTTAACGTTAGTGAGGGGCATTTGCGGTTTGACTGATAATAAGCCTTAGACACAACAACAAACAATTTTCACATAGGGAGCCATGGTCGCAATCCATTTATTTTGTCAAAAATGCAGGGCTTTTCACTTCAATCCGAACACAGATTTTTACTTTCTTCTATCTTCAATAGAAGAAAATATTGTAATTGAAATTTTTTTTTTCAACGGATGTACACACTTTAGGGGTCTGAAATTCCAAAAAGCATGTTTATAGAAAATATTTGTCTGTCCGTGTGTCCGTGTGTCCGTATGTCGCCATTGCAGCATCAAAAAGTGTATGAAGTTATGCATGGAATTAAACCAATTTATTTTATTTTATTTTATTTTCTATTTTTTTTAGTTTTTTTAGTTTTTGGCTATGGCAAGCAGGCCTTCCCTTAATTTGAAAAATTCCGGCGGAAGGGGGCTCTGTAATAGCGATTTTTGTGCCATTTTCATTATTGTACCATCGAAAAGTGTATGAAGTTACGTATAGAATTGAAGCAAATTTTTTGTGTATGCTTTTGGTAATGGCAAGAAGGTCCTCCCTTATTTTGAAAAATTCCGGCGGAAGGGGGCGCTGTAATAGCGATTTTTGTGCCATTTTCATTATTGTACGATCGAAAAGTGTATGAAGTTATGCATAGAATTGAACCAAATTTTTTGTGTTTGTTTTTGGCTATGCCAAGTAGGTCCTCTTTGAATAAGAAAATATTCCGCCGAAAGGGAGCACTGTAATAGCGATTTTTGTATAATTTTCTCGATTTTTCGTAGTTTTATTGTACACCGGCGGCTCGTAAAGCGACGGAAACTTCGCATCATGATAAGCCGACTATTCGCAAACAGCTGATGTAAAACAGAATAACGGAAAACTATTGATTTTACTAAATATCATGATCGAGGTTAACTCTTTTTTACTCCGATTAATTGACTGAACCAGAAATTTAAGATGAAAGTCAAAGTTGGTGTAATATTGAATTAATAATATTAAAATATTGACATTTGTAACTAAATTTTGAAATATTAAGATGTATTATTTAGAAAAAAGTTTTTGGATTGGCATATCCAACTAGTTATTCTAAATTTTGAAAATAGTGAAAATAATTTATTCCGAAATTACTAATCTTGCATGAATTGTGATTCTAGTTTATTATAATTGTTGTGTGTACTACCATCTACCTAATGTAGTTTTTTTTTGTTTGTTTGTTTGTTTGTTTGTTTATTTTCTTTCGTACTTCCACCTCTTAAAGATTGTTTAATCTCTTTTTTCTCCCCTTTTTTTAAATCACTCTGTGTACATTTAACAACATTCATTTGTAAAACATTCTATTTCGAGTCGATTATTTCTATTGCTCAATATTTTTTTGTATCCCAATACATACTATTACAAAAATATTTTCATTGAAAGACCAGTAGTATTATGAAACTTTCTTCCATATGCTTGTAAATAAACTTTTCTGTAAGTCTTCTTTTTCTTATTACCCCTTCTTAAATATATCATAATTAAAAGTTTTTCTTTCTCTTTCAGGATTATTAGATAATACGACGCTAAACATGATGAACATGCCTAGGTGTGGCGTCAGAGACAAGGTTGGACACAGCGGATCGGCCCGGCGGAGGAAGCGCTATGCCCTTCAAGGTAAACGTGCTTGCGTCACCAATATAACTGACGTAAGATAGGTCAACAAGTTGTCAAGAATAGAAATATTCGTTGAGTTTTTTTTTTTTTTCTTTGACGCATCGATATTCTAATTTCTGATCATCGTGGGTTCTTGGTATTTAATATTGCTATTAGTGACGTAAGAATGAACGGGGAAACCATCGTGGGGAAATTGACATGTGAAATCCCCTCTCGTGTACCTTGAGGCTGTTTTCAAATCCAAAATGGCTATTTTCTGACACATGAAACCATTTTTTATCTTAGACGCGTGAAATTATCTAGCGCTTTCCTTCTGAAATCGAATAGCGTGTTTCATTTTTCTATAAAGGTTTCGAAAAATTTCACCAAAGTTAACATTTTGAACTTTTTCGTGGGATGAGACAGCCAAAAAAGTCGCCTGTATACAGCAATCACTAAAGTCAAAATGCAACAAATTTATTTAAGAATTGAAAAATGCTGTTCGTTTCCAAATCATTTCAATAGTCATACCTGCAAATTTCATGCTTTTATGCTTAAAAACGAGATCGTGAATGTTTTAGAAAATTTTACCTTCTCCAACAGAGAAAAATATTTTTTGTTAAATCGGATTTTTATGATTTTTTTTTCCCTGAGTTATAATTCGGGATAACTACCAATAATTTTAGGTTTCAAAATCAATTAAACCTTTATATGCTAACATAATCTATTATTTTAAGCTTTAATTATTTCGTTAGAAATTACAGCAGTTATAAAAGCTGCATTCATTTTCATTAGAAGTATACAATAACGTTGCATAGATTAATATTTTGTAATAATTATCTGAAAACTATATTAAATATTACTGATATTTACAGTTATTGAAATTATTAATAACTGCATTTAATATTAAATTGTCAACACTGCTTAGAATTAGTAATTATTATACAATTAGATGTAAGTAGGAAAATAATATACATTTTTATGCTTTAATTATTAAAATAATAATTAATAATTTAGTATTCATTCTAGAAAGAAAAAGAGCAAGGTGCTAGTTCCCAAAAAAGCACTCGATCAGTAAAAAAAGAGCATACTTCATGAGTAAACATATCAGTAATGTGTTTAATAATGATATAAGAAAAAATGTATATAATTTGTTAATATGATAAATAAAGTGACATTAATTTTTAAGGATTTTATAAATTACAAATTGAAAAATGCGATCAAATAACGACATGATTTAATAATATCCTTTTTTTTTTTTCTAACGAAATAAAGCTCTATAATTCTTGCAAGATCTTGCGCACTTGGATTTAGAAATGTACTGTGGTATGAATAAGTTTTTTACAAGTAACCTCTGAATAAAACTAAAGGTGAATTTCACTAATTTTTTTTTAAATCAGGATGCATTTTGCAAATTTTAAAAAGTGGAGGGTGCTGCAATCTTAAAAAATGCCCTAGAGGTAATAGTAAGTAATTATACAGTTAATAAGAACTGCAAATAAGAAATAAGTATAATTTCATCAGTTTGTAGCACAAATAACAAAAAAAGCAAATATTATTTGCAGCTCGTTTTGGATTGCCTAAATCTAAACTTACACACATGTGTATGCTAACCGAAAAATTATGAAAATGAATTATACCAATTCATGCAGAAATAAAGACAAAATACGTTTAAGAATAGCCAGTTATATCTAAAATCCTCAAAATATTAAATAGCAGCACCATTACCACTCAGTAGGGGTTATTAGCATTCAGTGCTTCAAAAAAAAAAAAAAAAAACTGCTGCCTTTTCGGTCTCTAATTTCTTTATTTGGTGTATATAAGTTCAAAAGTATAAAAAAAAAAGAAAGAAAAGAAAAAAAAATCAACCTCTAAAAAAACTTTTTCTGATCTTAACATTTTTATGCCAATTAGTTTTTTTTCTCTTATATATTATTTTATAGTAGTTGTTAACAGATGTCATTTTTTCATTCTTTTTTTAGCCCCAATTTACTATAAATTTGTTATTGCAAAAGTAGAATGAGAAAATAGCATACTGCCTACTTATTCTTCTACTTGCAGAAATTTAATATATTTGCTATGCTTATTTTATATAAAAGAATGAATAATTTGATTAGTTAAAGGAAATTATGACATTTCGAATTATGTTAGATTTAAATATCATTTTTAAGTGAAATGCTTTTTATGATAGATAAAAACTTTCTTTACACAACTTACTGTACTTAATTCTTTACAAATCTAAGAAATAGTCGAAGCTTAGAAACAATTATCTAAAACTTTTTTTTTTTTTTTTGTTTATTCAAAAGTCAAAATACCTATAGAAACTTTCCAAATTATGTTCATCTTATATTTTAATAATTTTTTATGTATCTCTAACCATTAGGAAATTTATCCTTTTAATCACTGATTTTTTATATACGTGTTGATTAAAATCATGATTTAATCACTGATTTAAATCATTTGATTAAAATCGTTGACACGCTAACTGCAACTTTAATTTTCTGCTGCATTGTTCTGCAAAAATGGCAAAACTGTAATTCTGCTGCAATCTGTTCCAAAAATAAAAGTTTTGTACTTTAAAATTCCGCAAACAAAAATGGAATAAAATAAAAAAATAAAATAAAACACAGAGAGAAAAAATATATACGAATACGAATAATATGAACATTTCTACATTAGAAGTAATGTCGAACTGGACACGCTAAAACCATTTAAGACAATAAAGTTTTACTGTTGAATGGCGAATGGATTTTCAGTTTCAGAGCTTAAATTTATGCTATGATAATATTTATGAATGGATGCTTATTAAGATCAGTAAAAGATGTAGACATGGATCTAAATATCTAACGGAAAACTATTCTCTGGTTTGGTCTGTAATTTTGATATTATTATTTTCGTATAATAATGTTCGTTGATATTTCTGATTTCTTTTAACCTCTGGAAATAATAAATTCATAAAATTCGCATCTTTTTCATTAACTTCCAGATACCTCGGGCCACTGAAAAGGTAAAGAATATGATGCAATGATGTTCATGACATTTTCCATTCCACCCCTCCCCCACCCCCCATAGTTACGTCACTGATTAATAACAAAAATTAATACATTTTACTTATTTTCTTTTTCTATATTATTCATTCTGTTTTTGTATTTCTACCAATCATGCAATCAAAATTTTGATTAAAAGTAAGCTTTCTTTGTCAATCAAAATTTTGATTAAAAGTAAGCTTCCGTTTTATTGTTAGTTAAGCGTCCCATGCTAGTAAAGGGAGTCTCGAAAGTAAAAATGCCCCCCCCCTTTAAAAAAACTGCAATTAAAATCGCAAAAATACGAAGGTACCCGATTAGACATTAACCTCCTCTATCATATCCCCCCCCCCCACATTCACACACGCAAAAAAATTTAAATATTAAAATTCAAACGAGAAATTTGAAAGAAATGTTTTCATTGGTTTAACATTAGCTTGCGAAAGTCTGCACGTTACTAGCGTAGGTTCTTAAAACCAGAAAATCCCATAACTCATTTTGCTAAGTTTTAGGTAAAAATGGAATAAGCCATCCATACAAAAATTTGGTCATGAAACGTTATCGTAACTATGAAAATTTTAAAAAAGAAAAAGGGTGTAATCATTTTATTTTATCATCTAATCATACTGTTGTATAAAATTGTATTTCTGATATTTCTGTTTGTCTGGTCATTGTCCGATGCTCTCATTAAAGCTATTGAATAATGTATTGTAATCGAACTGTTGCTAGTATGAAGTTTGGTGACGTACTCAAACTGCTGGTTATCTTTTTAAGAAAGCTGAGGTAGAATTTAACCAAAATTATCGAAAAACAGAAATTTTGTTCATATTTTTTGCATAACAATTTTCTTTATTCCGCGGATATTAATATCGGAGAAGAAGGGGTGTAAAGACGATGAAACTTATGCCCTTTTAACTCAATTGTAAGAAAATGTTTGAGTTTTATGAATGAAAATGCACGTTTTTGTAAATATGATATCGATAAAAACATTTTTTTTTTTTTTTTTTTCAAGCGAAAAGTCAGAAAAAATTACTTTATTTTGAGTCAGTCATAGCAATTGCTTTTTAGTTACTTAAGGTCTTAATCTCAGTTCTAGTGAAATTAAGCAGTGGACTGAAACATCAATGAAAATGCTATCAAGCTGTCGCAATAATAGTAAAGTTTCAATTTTATAACTTACAATATGTTTTCTTTTAAATAAGATGTCATTTTCTACAGTAAAAGCCTTTCATCCATCTGAGATTAATATACCATAAAAATACAAATAGTAGGTTTTTTGTTAAACAGGACTTCATTGTCACAAAAGAGAAATTCTTAGTAGCCATATTTTTAAATATTGTCAATTAAAATAAATACAAAAATGTACTAAAAGTCACCAAATCAACATAATTTTCACACAATAAATCAATTTAAAAAAAAATTAAAAAATCAATATAAAAATTTTAAAATTAATGTAATTTTCACCCCATTTTTATCAAACACACGCATACTATATGGTGCATTGCAACAACCAGGCAATAACAAGTCAAATTTATTAACATTAGCGAAGGGAAGCTGAGAGCTGACTGATCAACATCTTTAAGATGAAAGTATAATATTTCCAGAAATCAAAATTTTAATTATATAATTTAAGAATTGTTTAAAAACAATGATATATTGCTAAGTTTTTTTTTTTTTTTTTTTACATATAAAATTTCTGGTGGCTATTTGAGTACGAGATGTTCTAAACTATTAATTTTATACTTGTGGGGAATTGAAAAGATATTTCTTAAATCTATGTTTAATTTAATATTTTATTTGTTAAAACCTGATGAGCAGAGAGTAATACTTTAACACTTCAAATTAAATGAAGTACATATTTTAGAAATATTTTGACAACCAAAAAAGAAAGAGATCCTTTAAGAAGAGTAAACAGAAAAAGGAATTTAAAAATATTAATTTCCGGATGAAATATTTAAAAAGTAAGAATGCATTCTATGCCTAGGTTTAACATTAGCGAAGGAAAATTGAACTTGGCTGGCAAACATCACTAAGATAATATAACATTTTCAGAAATCAAAATTTTAATTTCCTAATTTAACAATATTTTAAAAACAATAATATATTGCTAAATATTTCTTTACACGATTTCTGGTAAGTATTTGAGTAAGATCAGTGGTGGAAAATTGGCGCAGAGGCGGAGCCTATTGACACCACTATATTTTTATGGTATTATTCAGTTTAATAAAAACTCAGAAATTTGATCATTAGATAAGAGGCAAAATACTACTATAATTTAGTGGTGTCAATAGGCTCCACCTCTGCGCCAATTTTCCACCACTGGTAAGATATGCTGGCTAAACTCTTAATTTTATTGTGACAGGCAAATAATTTTAATTTGCTTAAGGTTAGAAAAGTACACAAATATTTTAAGTGGAATGTTATTCATGATTCTTTACATACCAGTTAATTTGTTACGCCTTAATATTCCCTTGAGATTATAATTAGAATATATTTTTTAAAAGAAGAAAAGAAAAAGAACCTGTAATAGTGTTAGAGTTTTTTTTCGTAGAACCTCAGTATATATTGAATTTCTTTTAACTAAAGAAAAATGATATCTCATGATATTTTTATTTGAAATAACCTTGAAAAACTAATTTTCTTCTACCATCTCGTAAGTTTATTTTACCTTATGCACTGAATTTAATATATCTTGGGATTATTCTATTAATCTAATGAAGACATACGATTTCAAGGTGACAAGTAAAATATTTTAATTAAAGTTTAAACGATAAACTCAATTATAAGTATGATATTAATTTATATGATTTTTTTAAATATAAATTAGCGGCTTATTACGCTATCTTACAAAAAAAGTTATATGATTGTGACACAGCTAAAATTTGCAATACAGTCATTAATGATATAGTCGTAGAGTTTGGAAGTTTATTGGAGATGGGGCACAACTCGAATATAAATCTTTTCCACACAAATACTTGTATGTGTGTGTAATAGAGATAGATCGATTGCCAATTTAATGTTTCTTTTTGAATTAACTTTTGCAGAAGCTAAAAATAATAGTGCATTGTTAAATAAATAACAAGTTAAATAAAACTTTAAGAAGACGATATAAAAATTAGGATGCACAGCCTCGTTTATAAGCTAATATACTCACTGTTATTCACGAATCCTTTATAATAAAATCACAACGAAAGTTGATTTTGAATAAAGTCTTTTTCCGTAACATGGATTTCTTTTCATATTTTTGTTTTTTATATGGCCTTTCGTCTACAAAGAAAATAATTATTAACGGAAAAAGGGCGCATTAAAAATTCGATAAAATATTACACAGTCAGAAAACTAAAAACTTTTTTATATTAAAGGAGGGGGGGGGGGGGGGAAGAATCCATTTTAGAAATTATTTGTGTGGTTTGAGCCCCGAGAGCCCATACAATTCTACGCTTATGAATATAGTATGCATGATTAACAAAAATTCACTATTCCAGAAGGTACACATTTTTTTCTACTAAACATTGCCATCGTTATTTGTTTTACTGATATCTTTCAAATGGTATATTTACTTCGTTCAGCTTTTTATATTAAAATTCTGCATCTCGGTCACAATTTCTATAACAGTTAGGATTATACAGAAAGGATATACCAACATATGGCATGCTATATATATATTTTTTTTTATGTTGTAAAATTTAAAGACAACTAATGAGTCTTTTCAGTTTTATTATTTTATCACCAATTAATTCTGACGAAAGGATAGAAAAAACGTTTTGAAGAAAGCTTTCATAATACGATTGGACTTTATTCTAAGGGGCAACAACACTTTCGAAATTCTGTAGAAAACAGCTGATATCCAAGTACATTTTTGCTCCAGAACCACTGGGGTGATTTCAATAAATTTTTTAATACTCGTAGTTTCGGCTGTAGCTAAACTATAAATTGATTGTTTGAGAATAAATAGAAACTAAACGCAATTTCGCAGGGGGGTTGTTTTTCTTTTCTTTGTTTTTCTTCTCATTTATTAACATTACTAAAAAGAAATTGATTTTCCAAAAAAACAAAACGATCTAAAAATATTTTTAATTATAAGACAAAGCATATATATATATATGTATTGAAATCGCTTCAGTAATTCCTCAGAAAAAGCTACGTCAATATCAAATGTTTTACATAGGATTTCAAAACAATCGTTGTCTCTCTAAGACTATTTTAATTGCTATCAAACATTTAAAAAAAATTAAAGCACCATGAAATTCTAAATATTTTTTATTTTATTCTAATTTAACACTTAAAATACAATTGGATAACCGTTTACTGTAGTGTGGACGTAGAGCATCAGTTATCTAAAAATTGGTATTCTGATAATCAGTTAGGAATGTTATATCATCATCATGTGATTCTAATAGTTCCATTTTGTTAAAGAATAACAGATTGTAATCTAACTGTATTCCAAAAAATAAAAAAATTACTCAAAAAGCGCTGAAAAATAATAGTTTTACTATAAATTGTGACATATTTGCGATCTTTTTTGTGAAACATTTAAAATGTTATTTCCCCTGAACGTTGATAAATCTAAAATATATGTATATTTTTTCAATTAATTTTTTCTTCATTGAAATAATGACCTTTAAAGAAACTCTTATTTTTTTACTAGTTTTTTACTGGAGAAAAATAAGAATTTTTGAAGATCAAATATCCATATATATCGAGGAAATATGCATTGATTCAATTTATCACTGAATACAGGCATTAATCAGTTATCCTAAATATAGAGATGCCAGGCCCCTTGCGTTTCCAAATTAACTAATATAATTGATGATCTGCTATACAACTTATATTTTCAAAGTTCATTCTTTTTTTTAATCTAATCATAATATGGTTGATGATTATCTCATTTCGCTTATACTATTTCCCATAAATATGAAGTAGCTATAACTAAATTATCACTAAAAATCAAGAATGAAATCTAAAATTCACAATCGACCAAAAGGAAAATAAAAAGAGGACACCGCACAATATTCTTTCTTCCTTTTTCTTTCTTTCTTTTTTTCTTTATCGTATATAACTAAGATTTATTCTTTGACAAACTTCTAGCATAATAATATTCATACTTTTTATTTTGTGATTTTTTAAAGATTAAATTTAATGAAAATCTTACGCAGAGAACTCGTTTTAATAAAAAAAAAATAGATGGCATTGGATAACCATGACATTGTCTTTTAGGTATAATGGACCAAAAGGACAAAAAAGAGAGAGCATCTCATAATAACTCTGCTACAATTTTTCATATAGAAATGCGTCTGGTGCCAATCGAGTATTAATACTGTTTACTAATTAATGCTATATTTAAAATTTGCTTAGAGGTTTGTCTACCTATGGTAATTGTACAAAACTTCTATACTCATGACAACTAATTTTGACATCATATTTGGATTCTTCGGTATATTTTACCTTAGGATACTGAACAAAAGAAATTACTTACTAAGAAATTAGAAATTATGCACGTTTAAACTTGTAACTCCTAATTTTAAGTTCGTTTTTAATCCTTGCAAAACTAATTATAATGCGAGTAGTTTTTTAAGCATAACTCAAAACTATTTATAGAAATAAATTGTAATTTTGGATTCCTATATTTAAAGCTTCTAGAAATCTTTTTCTATTAAAGAATTTATAGGTTAATATTCATATATATTTTAAAATTTAATTCTTAACTATATATATTTTGAAATTAATTTTCGGAAAAAGAATATTATTTGTAAACTATAAATTTTCTCACAGAAATCGAGATCTAGAAGCTTCGAATATGCGAATCCAAAATTAGTAATTCCAACCCTTTAAGCCGTTATAATTCCCAAAATACTTGACCGAATGACTTTTCGTTTGGTATCCTAAGATGAAAATTTTGCGGAAAATCCAAATATGATGTTAAAATTAGATGTTAATATTGAAACTTTTCAAGTTTGGTACAATTTCTATATGTAGATGACTCCCTAAGAAAATTTAAAGTATAGCAATAATTAGTAGACAGTATTAGTACTCGATTGGTACCGGTCGTATTTTTATACGAAAATTTGTAGCAGAGTTGTTATGAGGTGTACTTTCATTTTTTTTTTTCCTTTTGGTCGATTGTACCTAACCGCCAATGTTACAGATATGCAACACCGTCTATTTTTTATAAACATTAGTCCTATTGCGTTTAGGATTTCCTTTAAATTTAATCATTAAACGATCACAGAATAAAAAGTATTAATATTATTACCCTAGAAGTTTGTGTAAGAATAAATGTTAGTTATATACGATAACGAAAAAAGGGAGGAAAAGAAAGGAAAAGAAAGAAAGAATATTGCTTCTGATGTAATGCTTCATGGTTGCATAATGTGCATTTTTTATGAAAACACCCTCATTGTATGATAGATATGAATCATAATAATTAGGACTTTACGTTGTAATATATAATATTAAACAAAACAGATGTTGCTATCCAACGTAAACTTTTTTCATAAATTAAAAGATGATATAAAAAAAATACATGAATAAAATAAATCTCAACTTTTCGGTTTAATCTATGAATCATTTTTATTGTATTGTGATAGTTTCTCTATTACATACTTCAAGTGTAAAACCTATAATCAGGATGCAATGGTGGTTAAACCCACAGAGAATATTATGCAAATTACAGTTTAGAATTTCAACTTCTCTTAGACATAAGTGAAGTTCCTTTTATTTATTTATTTATTTATTTATTTATTTTTTTTTTTTAGATAAAAACACCACAGACCTGTGAAATTATCTAAAGTTTTAAACTTTTGCAAACATTTTTGAGGTTGTTTTTCCATTTATATTTCTTTGTAATGCTGCAATATGATACGTTTGTGAAACGCATAAAAATATATTGCAACTAGTGTAAACGCCCGTCCTGGGACGGTGGGTAGAAATCGTGGTTTTCCCTTAAAATTTTAAATAATTGATAAAAATATTTATATACTATTATTCCGTATTTGAAAGTACACATTCCCTATCCAACGGTATAAAATTTAAAATTATGTAATGTTGAGAAGTAATTAAGTTTGCAAAAAAAAAAGGGGGGGGGATGGAAAATGGATTAATGATTCATCAATTTTTCCAATTTAAATTAAGCATACAAATATGAAACAAACAAACTAAAGACTATGTTAACATTAATACTCAGAAAATAGAATACTTTTATGTTAGCTTGGCGATGTGATAAATCGCCAAATAGTGTTCCTATTGACATCATTCATATTGCATTGAATTCACTCAAAATATAAACCTTTATCCATTTCATTTAAAAAGCATAACTTTTATTTAAAATACAAACATTAAAAATGCATCTTGCATGCAATTAAAATACATGCCTTTCACTCATTTCTTTTAAAATACATAACAGTAACAATAAATACCATAGTATTTCATTTCAACTTTAAGGCATCGTTTCTAAACTACACAGGCAAAAAAAAGTAACTACTATTGGCGAAAAAAAAAAAAAAAAAACCTGTTATTGGCGAGATTTACCCCCGGCTAACATAAAAGTACTGAAGATAGACTTGAGTTTTTTAAGACTTCGCTTTTAAATTAAAAACTATTTTTATTGGTTCATAGGCGAATGACGTCAAAGCCATATATACTACAGGAGTTACAATACTCAATGAGCGAAAGTTTTTAAATTTTTATCAATAAATTTTCACAAATGAATGACTCACTACACATTGTTTACATTTGTAAAATTAATCGCAATTTCTGAAATGTTCGTTTGTTTATATCGGTAATCTCTAATCGATCTTAGCAGAAAAAGTCCTTCCGGCCAGTGCCGGGAGGAAGAGGTAGCTTTCATAATCCTTATTTAAAAAAAAGCCAACTTATATCATGCAAACACACGAAGCTCAATTTAGTGGAAACCGAATATAGGAGATTCAATACTAATTTTTATCAATATAATGAATGAGAATTTCGCGAAATTAGTCAGCTTTATTCAAGCTGCTTTTCTTTAAAGTAACTTATATTTGGCTGCCAAATTCGGCAATTTCTAAAAGTGCCTGTCATTTTAAGACAACATGCTGGATGAGGCTAAGCAGTGAACTTGGTCGAGACCTTAGTAATTGCTGTGCACATGCTCACTCACATCGGAATCGGTTAATATATAGGAGTGCTGTCGCATGCAAACAATCAGATTTTTCAAAATGTCACCCACAATAGAAATTAAAACTGCTATATCTGAGCCATTTTTTAAGGTAAAGACAAACAAAAAATGCTCCTGAATCCTTATATCAAGATAAAATACTTAAGAAAGAAACCTTTTTCAATTTCTAATTTTTTTGCACCTCACTTTAAATATATATATATTTTTTAATTTAATGGCCGCCATTTTGAAACAAGATGGCTGATGAATCTGGCCAGCGAACTTGGTCGAGGTGTTGATGTATACTATCCACATGAATTCTTACATCGAAATAGGCGAATAAGTGTGTTATCGCGTGACAAATACAAGATCGTTTCAAAATGTTAGCCATGCTAGAAATTCAAAGTGCTATAAATCAACCATTTTTTAAGATATCAACAAAAGAACAAATTTTCAGAAACAAAAACTGCTCCGGAATCTTTATATCAAGGCCAAACACATAAAAAAAATCTTTTTCATTTTACAATTTTTTAATACCTCATTTTGAATTTTAAATTTAATTTTTTTTAAATGGCAACCCTTTTGAAACAAGATGGCGAATGAAGCTGGCCAGCGAACTCGGTCGAGACATTGGTATGTACTATGTACAGACCAAGTTACATCCAAATAGGTTCATAAATACGCCTGTTATCGCGTGACAAATATCAGGTCGTTTTAATATGTCAGCCACAAGAGAAATTCAAAATGCTATTACTCAGCCATTTTTTTTTAGATATATACGAAAGAAAAACTGTTCCGGAATCTTTGTTTTAAGGTCAAACACATACAAAAAAAAAATCTTTTTCATTTTCCAATTTTTTGGTATCTCATTTAAATTTTTTTATTTTTTAATTTTTTAAATGGCCGCCATTTTGAAACAAGATGGCGGATGAAGCTGGCCAACGAACTCGGTCGAGATATTTGTATGTACTATGTACACACCAAGGTACATCCAAGTCGGTTCATAAATACGCCTGTTATTACGTGAGAAAAATCAGGACGTTTCAAAATGTCAGCCACGCTAGAAATTCAAAATGCTATAACTCAGCCATTTCTTAAGATATAGACGAAACAAAAACTGCTCCCGAATCTTTTTATCAAGGTCAAACACATAAGAAGAAAATATTTTTTCAATTTTCAATTTTTGGTACCACATTTCAAATTAAAATTTTTCTTAAAAATTTAAATGGCCGCCATTTTTAAACAAGATGGCGGGTGAAGCTGGCCAACGAACCCGGTCGAGATATTGGTATGTACTATGAATAAACGAAGTTACATCCAAATCGGTTCATAAATACGTCTTTTATCGCGTGACAAAATTTCGGACGTTTCAAAATGTCAGCCACGCTAGAAATTCAAAATGCTATAACTCAGCCATTTTTTAAGATATAGACGAAACAAAAACTGCTCCGAAATCTTTGTATAAAGATCAAATACATAAGAAAAAAATATTTTTCCATTTTCAATTTTTTGGTACCACATTTCAAATTTTAAATTTTTAAAAAAATTTTAAATGGCCGCCATTTTGAAACAAAATGGCGGATGAAGCTGGCCAACGAACTCGGTCGAGAGATTGGTATGTACTATGTACACACCGAATTACATCCAAATCGGTTCATAAATACGCCTTTTATCGCGTGACAAAATTCAGGACGTTTCAAAATGTCAGCCACGCTAGAAATTCAAAATGCTATAACTCAGCCATTTTTTAAGATATAGACGAAACAAAAACTGCTCCGGAATCTTTGTATAAAGGTCAAATACATAAGAAAAAAATATTTTTCCATTTTTAATTTTTTGGTACCACATTTCGAGTTTTAAATTTTTTTAAAAATTTTAAATGGACGCCATTTTGAAACAAAACGGCGGATGAAGCTGGCCAACGAACTCGGTCGAGACATTGGTATGTACTATATACACACCGAATTACATCGAAATCGGTTCATAATTACGGGAGTTACAGTGTGACATAGGTCAGATATATATATATATATATATATATATATATATATATATATATATATATATATATCAATTTTGAACGGAGGGTGGTTTCGGGGTCTGGGGGTCATGATCGGTGAAAATATACCAAAATTTTTTGAAATCGCTTTCCTCCGAACGGCTGCAATAGGTAGCTTTTTTGTAAAGAAAGCTACCTAAAATGCAATTTTTTACCTCTCTAAGGCAGTTTGTCTAACAATTTCCTGACAAATATTTTTCGAGCTATTAATTTTTTCAGTAACTTCAAATGTTTCATTTTCCGAGATTAATCTGTGGCAACGATTAGCGAAAAAGACAGTCGTCAGCGACGCATAGCTTTTTATTAAAGAGGATGGAATTTGCAATTAAATTTCTCATCGCTATTTAGTTTTAATGAGAAGTCTTGTTTGATTGTAACTTATAAAAGTGTTATTTAAAAAACAACTTCTCTTAGAGGATCTATAGTCTAATTATAATCATACCTTAGAAAATAGTCAATCTACAAAACTCATAATATTAAGCTATTTGGCTTCATTCAAAGAAATTTAAAGAGGTGTATAAGGCCTTTTAAACGCTTATAACTGCAAAATATGTGAAGATGAGTAAATAAAATAAATTTTCGAATATATTCAAATAAAACTCAAAGTATGAATTTGTATGTCTACGTTCTTTTGATTAGTTATTCAATGTAAATTAATACGTAGTAGAACACGTTTTATATTGACAGTTAACCACGCCTTCTTAAAATATTTTTGATTCAAGGTTACATTTCTTAGAAGCATATTATTTTCTTGGCTCACTTTTCTTTATCATTTTCTTATTATTTTTTTCTGATTAATAGTTAACAGTAATCGCTTTCTTATAGCCATGCAATATCATTTAATATGAACACTCCCTTTATCATTGTTTAATTAATTTCCATCTTTTATTGCTATTCTATGGAACACCTTAAAGAAAATTTTAGTAAATTGCTCTAAAGATCTGAATTATATTTTACTGTGAAAAATGAAAAACAAAGGTTACATACTTTTATTTTAAAAGATTTATATAGTAGTAACTTAAAGTTGAAAATATTAAAAATAAAACAAATTAACTTGCTAAAATATTTAATATGCAAGATTTATATTTATAGTCCGAAAAAATGAGTTTATGAAGTAGCTTGCCTTTCATCATAGGAACTGTGATGAATTTACTATCAACTAATAGCTATGAAGAAATCGAGACTTTATAACTCAGTTGAATGACTTCGTTAACTTAAAAATTTTACAGATTCAAGAAAACATTTAATACAAATAAAAGGAATATTTTTTTAAAGCTTCTTATACAATGTGTTGCAATCCCTTAAAAATGCATTTGTTTTCTGTCTTTTTTAATGTAAATCATAATTTTTGCAACACACTTGACACTTTTAGAATTATATATTAATTCATAACACCATCTTTATATGAATTCTTTATATAAAATTATTTCATTAAATATATTTTTCCAACCCAAAATAGACCTTCATTCTAAAGTTATACATGAACAAGCTCTTAATGAACAAAGCACATTTCATTTGTAGAATGTTATTTATTTGCATAATAATAAAAAATTAAATAATAATATATTTGTTAATATTCAGTGATAGTTCTAAATTGAACTACTGTAGGGGATATTAGGGACGGTTGACCATACCGGAGGCTTGGCCCACCCATCAATTTTTATATTTAAACGAATTTTAGAATTTTATCAATAGGTGTTAACCACAGCTACTTGAATGCTCTAACAATAGTCTTCGTTTCATAGAGATAATCGAAATAGGCGTGGAAAAAATCAATTGTGAGGCGTTTTCAACCTAAAAGTTGTGTTTTTTAGAAATATTTTGTAAGCTTTTTTCAGATAAATTATATCATAGAAATTTAAGTAAGTAGGTTTAAAGTAATGCTGAAATATCGAGCTTTCATTCCAGGCATAAAGATTGTACTGTAAGTTAAGCTTAAGAGAACAATGTGCTGTTCTTTTGAAAAGGTCTATGTAGGGAGGCTTGACCTAATCAATGTGAGGGAGGGTTGACCAAATGCCCAAGGCTTTCTTAATTAAGTGGTTTCGGAAATCTTTTTATTATACACTGTGCATGAGGAAAAGTTAATGGTTATATATGAAAAAGAATGTAAATTTTCTAAAACTACAGTAACATGATGTGATGGAAAAGAAAATGTCCAAAACTGACTGAAGAAAGATATGATAAATTGCTAGAAAATGGGAAAGTTGATCGGGACTTTTTTCCATTTAAATATTACTTACAATAGGTAAATAGAAACAGTGGGAAAGACTAGAAGGGACTAAAAAGGATGAAAGCAGTAGTCTTAACCCTTTCAGGGGCAGTGATATATTTATAAAAAACACTTAATTTTAATTCCGAAACGTCACAATGGCACCAGAATTTTGCTAAAATCTTTTCCATTTAATATTATGTGTAATAAGCCTTTTTCTAATTTCCAAATAAATTTGTTCGTAAATTCCAGTGCTGGTTATTTATTTCAACATTTCAGTATTGAAAGTACTTTGCCCCTTAAAGTTTTAAATCAAGTTAATAAGTTAAGTGCTCATGCGACTGCAAAAGAACATAGCATCGATCGAAAAACTTAAGGAAGGTATGTAGGCAAATTTCACCGGGTGAATATAGTGAGATGAAGCCAAACTATGTGACAACTGGGTTGTCTGGTCGAGTGTCACAAAAAATAGGACAAGGAGACAAAAAAAAAAGCGGGAAAGTGGCTCCTAAATCCGGACATAATAACATGAAACACTATGAAAACGGAACCTGTCTCTGCCTTAAATGTTAAAATTTCATTTTCCATGCTGCACAATTATACTTGCTCAGACACAATCCTGTAATCCTGTTTAAAACAAAAATTTTCTCTTCTGACTTGCGATTGCGTTTGAACAGGTTTGTTTAAGTATCATATTTTAAAAAATTATTTTTTATAATAAATTAAAGCATGTAGCATAAAGTTATTTTGCTATTTTGTAAAACTGATTTTATTCCTCTTCACAAATATTGCAAGATAAAACAAAGTGGGTCAACCCTCCCATATGTGGGGAGCCTTGACCCATTATTTTTCATGATTAAAATCAATCATTTTTCAAATTTCTGATGTGTTACACTTATGTAGCAATTTTATTTTGATAACTGATTGTATAACGCACAAAAGGATACATAAAACTTTATTCTACGTTTACTATTTAAAAAAAAAAAATCGTTTTGTAAAAAGTGGGTCAACCCTCCCTAGTCCCCCCTATATTTTCTATTTTTGTATGCAGTCCCCGCAGCGTATAGGAAGAATTTTATTGTTGCTGTCTTTTTTTCTTTTCTTTTTTTTTCTTTTTTTTCTTTTTTTTTTTTTTTTTTTTCTTTTTTGATTACCTTTATAGTATAATTTCTATAGCACATGATGTTAAAAGAATTTATCTTGAAGATTATTGATTAAGGATACTGGTAGGAAGAATAAAATTCCCCCTATATGCTGCGACTCCTGTGATAGATACTCGCATCAAAATATTTCTAACCTTAATTTTTCTTCGGCAACAACAAATCAAATAAATAAGAGATTCCCAAAACTATATGAGCAGTTTCATTCAATGTCACATGAAACGGCTTTTCATGTGTGTTTTTTGAACAAGAATTTTGAAAAATTTTTAGCCAGAATATATTGTGACATTACAGAATTTTTTGTAGTCACTAATTCGGAAAAATTGACTTACATGCATGGAGGTTATCTAGACATATCAATCTATACAAAGGAATATCCATAAAAGTAATAATTCCACAAAACGTGCCTGTAAATAACCCTCGAAATTATTTTTTCGAATAGAAAATCACTGTACACTGTAAAAAAAAAAAAAAAAAAAAATCCTTTCGCCATGTGCCGGGAGGAAGAGGTAGCTTTCATATTAGTTGGTTTTAAAATTTTGAAAGTTTTACTCGAAGCAAATTTTACTCATATTTTAAGAAGCTAAAATGTCTCGAACCCGATAAGGGAATGTTCGTCAATACTGAATTTCAATGAGAATTGCGCCAAAATTAGTAAGCTATAGCCAAGTTGGCATCATTTATGGTTATTTATTTTTGGTCGCCAAATTTGGTGATATTTGCCAAGTGTCGCCAAGCTTGGCGAGAACTTGAAGCTAACAGATATTAATAAAATTTAAGCATTGCTCAGCAGTGCACGGCGCAAATGGCCGCCATTTTGAAACAAGATGGCGGATGAATTTAGCCAACGAACTCGATCGAGAAATTGGTATGTATTATGCATGCAATCAATCTAATCCAAATCTGTTTATAAATACAAGGATTATAGAGCTACAAATATCAGATTGTTTCAAAATGTCAGCCACCCTAGACAAACTGTTATATCTCAGCCATTTTTTAGGGTTCCGTACTTACAAGTAAAAACGGAACCATTATAAGATCACTCCAGTGTCTGTCTGTATGTCACAGCCATTTTACTCGTAAACTATGGAACGTGGAAAGTTCAAATTCGGCGAAATAATAAAGACCATTGACCCACATATTTTCAGATTAATAAACATTCATAAATATATTTAGTAAAAAAGTAGAGGGGCTAATTATGCCACTTGAAAAAAGAATCTTTTCTTTGTATATCATGTGGGGTATCCTGTGAAAGCTTTTGTAACGCTGAACTCAAAAATACATTCCTTTTAATTTTAGGTATTATATTTTCAAAGATATTGTTGAAAATGTAGCGCAAAAATATGCCCCCCCCCCCCCCATCTAATTCCGAATCTACTGAAACTAAAATTATGAAAAAATTAGAGGTAGTAGACGTTAATATAAACCTTGCTGGAAAATTATAGCGATTACCCTAGGTCACATAGTTTTTGAGTAATTAGCATTTTTCTGTTATACACAAATTTCGATTTACGGGCATTCAGAAAAATTGTTGAGCATCGCTGAATATACCTATCGTTGCAGAAGAATAAAAGCATTGTTGATAATGATTTTCGAAAAAAAATCATCGGTAATTAGCCGAGATATTAACCCTTAAACGTACGGTCAGTTTGGACATACATAAGGACAGGGGCGGCGTATTCTATGCCTAGTTAACAACTTTTAATGATATATATGTGTAATGTAATGTCCAGTAACAGTATAAAAGCAATAAACGTCAAATTGTTAAAAACATACTAATTTAAGGCGTCTCGGGACTCTAAAAAGTGAAAAAAAAAAAAGAAAAAAAAAGACCATTTTCAACATTTAATGTCTTAAAATGTATATGATTTTAAAACACAATTTTAATTGGGATATAAGTATGTTCTTTCGTTTCATGTATTTAAAAAATTGCAAGATACAGAATTAGTATTTATAGGGGGCTCGGAACTGTTAGTCATTTGTCGAACAAAAAATTGGCATAACAGTTTACGCGCAGGATTACAAAATAAATATTGCAACTTGAATGAAAATTTTGGTGCTTACTTATACTTCAGATTGTAATAATTTCCCTGAACTTAAATAAATTTGTATTTAAAACATTTTTATATTTTTAATGCAATGTTGCATTTAGCTAATACAAAATTTTGAAACTTTCAACTGCAAAATCACCGAAAAAACATTTTTTTGAACAAAAAAAACAGGAATTTTAGGTTCAGTTTATGCAGACTAACATGAAACATATGTTTTGAAAATTTCACGAAAAAATATTCAGAAGTTTTTGAGGTATCCTGCGCGTTATGCCCAAAAAACGCCATTTGGAAAATAATGACTTTAAAGTTTCGGAAACGCCGTTTCAGCTATTGAGCGGGTATAATCCTAAAAGCCAAAACTTCTGTTCTAATGGGAATTTCAAGGAAACAAATATATCAAAATACTCAGAAAAGATAGGAGTTTAACATCTAAAAAAATTAAAATTTATTAATTTTGAAGTTTTAAGAGGCCTGCGACCACTTAATCCTTTCCGGCACGGAGTAATTCTATTTATGAACTTATGAAATAATGAACTGACACCAGAATTTATAAACGAATTTATTAGAAAATGCGAACTTGCTTATTTTCACATACATGATAAAAGGAAAATTTTAATTAAATATTCTTGGTGCCGTTTGTCTGTTTTGGAATTAAAATTAGGTGTCCGTTTTTTAAGAGCATCGCCCTCGAAAGATTTGATTAGAATGAATCGCATAAATACAGTAGGATTCGCGATAGCTTGCATTGATTGTATCTCTCAATACGCCTCGAGTGACTTTAAAATTTAATTAAACACCTATCTGGAAAAACGCGGCACTGACCAAGGCGGCGTTGCAACTTTGAGACCTCAGTTCGAAGCGGGCTTAGCGCAATGCCAAATTTAAACTTTGAACAAAGGTTTTGTTTTACCTACACTGTAGAAATAAAGGTTATTACTACGCTGAATTTAGTTTCATGAAATGCCAAATGAAGTTTAACTATGCACTGTTTTTATTGTCAATACCGAATTAAATTCATCATAAACAGATTAGGATAATATTAAAAAAAGAGTTATACGAATAGCTATATTATATTATTTAGGTTCCATATCTCTTTGAACTTTCATGGTATACTCATTTACACTTTTCTAATATATACAGTTATACCCAACCCTACGCTGTATAGTTTTTTCCAAAGTCTTAGTATTATTTTAGCAACTTTTTTTTTTTTTTTTTTTTTAATGATACAATTACAAATTCATATATTTATTCTACGGAACCCTCTGTGCGCGAGTAATGCTCGCACTTGACCGTTTATTTAAGATAAAGACGAAACAAAATACGCTCCGGAATCCTTGTATTAAGGTCAAACTTTTAAGTAAAATATATTTCCCAGTTTTTAATTTATTTGCACCACTTTTTAAACTTTTAATTTTTTCAAATTTTTTAAATGGCAACAAGATGGCGGATGAAGCTGGCCAACGAACTCGGTCGAAAAAATTGGTATGTACTTATGCATACAATTAATCTCATCAAAATCGGTTAATAAATACGAAAGTTGTCGCGTGACAAAAATTATATGTCAACGAAGAGTGGTTTTGGGGTCTGGGGGTCATGATCGATGAAAATATACCAAAATTTTCCGGAAGTGCTTTCCTCCGGACGGCTGCAATAGGTAGCGTTTTACTTTTTGTAATGAAAGCTACCTAAAAGACGGATGTTTCTTAATCTACAAAAATATAATATAACCTCGAACGGAAATATACAATAACCTCTTCCGAGTTACACACGATTATGAAAAAAGTTCCTTATCTTTACGAGCTTCAGAAACCAATATATTTTCGAGATTTAAAGAAGGATTTATAAAAACAAAGCTTTTTTTTGCTACCGCTGATTTTCGGAAACGTTTCCGAGTATTTTTTATCATCAGTTTTCTCAATATCGCTTTTCTTTTAGGGTTTTTTTGGATGCTATCAATTCTCAAATAAATGTTTTCATGTTCAATAAACATGTTTTATAGACAAACATGATAAATTAATTTATCATGTTAGCATTGAATTTAGCATTGAAAGTATTATTATTTTGTTAATCTTGAATCTATAAATTCAATTACGCAGCTTAAAATGTTATAATGAGAATTAATACCATCCTAAAAACCGATATTCCGGTTTCAGAAAGTTGATTACACTATTAAAAACGACTCGGAAGCGTTTCCGAAAACTAGTTTCAGCAAAAAGAATTTTGCTTTTATAAATGATTCATTAAATTTCGAAAACACATTGGTTTATGAGATTTCTAATGATAAAGAAAAAAACATTTTTCGAAGTCATGGGTGACTCGGAAGAGGTTTTTGTGTAATTTCATGCGCAGTTGTATTGTATTTTCGTAGATTAAGAAGCGTGAGTCTTTTTTTACATTTGTTTCCTGTTTCTTGTTTTTGAGCGTTTAAGAAAATGCGATTCACACGACCCTTAAAGGAAACGGCTTATATAATCGTAATTATATGGATAAAAATTTTATATCAAATAAATCTGTAACCATTTTCAAGAATTATATAACTTTCAATAACCAAATGCGATAAATGACTTTTGAAAATCTGATACAAATCTGCAACAACAATACTGCTGGTTTTAGATATGATCCTTAAATATTTCCTTGCTCAATATGTAAAATCACAGACAAAAGGGCTACGATGTTTTTATATACCTGAAATATTGTCTAATTATTTAAATTATTTTACGAAAGTTCTAACCTTGAACTTATCTTCCATACATTTCACAGTGTTTTCCTCAAAAACTAATCGCTAGTATTATTTCATTTCATATTAACATATAAACATCATTAGCTAATCACCGGAAACCTACTTGTCAAGTTCAAGGAATATCATTATCACCATCACAAAAATAATGCTTTTAAATATAACCTCTGAGTTTATAAACCAGTTTTCCTCTTCTGGAAAATCAATGCAGTATTGCGTAGTAGCGCAACATTTAAAAATTATTAATCAAGTTATTAATCACTCACAGGCATATCGGTAAATTTCCTTTCATTTAAGATTTCACCTATCTTTCAGAAATCGGTAATCCAACCTCCCACAACACACGTTTTATAGAAAACGTGCAACGGACATCCTTGTAGAATTATATAATAATGCGTAAGATCAACCATTTTTACCCCATTCTTTGTTTTTATTCGAAAGGGGGTTACTCTGAGGAAACATCTCCCTTTTAAAGACCTACGAACGACCTTATTTTTCATTTCTTTATTTCTATTTTATGACGTCATATTAACTTCCGTTGCCATTCTCAATTGTCATCTCATTGTATCTCTATGGGTTTGATGACTCATTTCCAAAGGTCGTTGTTTTTGTTCGGAATTTATCTGGATTATTTGACGTATGAAACAGAAATGCGGAATATGAATTAAAGGGTCGTTTCTCTGCATCTCCTATGTTAACCTATGGGAAAACTTAAATACGTGGTTACTCATTACCTAATATAAATATAAAAATACAGTTTGCATCATCAGGAAGTAGGCTTCAGATGCCGACAAGGTGCTTTTTTAATAGTGTCTAATTAAATTTTAAGTATTTAAAGAAATCCCTACAATTTTTGAAGTTTCCGCTTGATGAAATTATATTATCTTCTTAAAATTACTTAAACTTAAGGAGACAATTTTTAAAAGCGCACTTCGTCGGAATTTGACGTCTACTTTTTGATGGTTAAAACTGTATTTCGATAATTAGATAAGGAATAATCACGTATTTAAGTTTTATCATAGGTCAACATGGTGTTTCGCAATCGTCGGGGAAGAGTAGAAATCCTATGGGAAAAAAGCTGATATTTGTGTACTTTTTCCCAGAAACTACTTAAGCAATTTCTCTTTTCTTTTAATTTTTTTTTCTAATTAACTGTATTTCGGCCGTTTTGTGTTTCTGTAAAAGTATTTCTTTTTTAATATTAATTTTTAAAAATTAAATCTTGAATTATAAACGAGTATAACTATTGCATTATATTTTTATTTTTGCCGAACAATCAATTTATAGTGTAGCTGCTGTAAAACTATATATATATATTTTTATAGATACATTAAAATTGCTTCTGTTGTTCCCGAGGAAAAGATATTTCAATACCAATTACTATTTTTAATAGGATTTTGCAAGTTTTCGTGCCCCTGTCCCTTGAATCAAAAGTTGTACTTCTGGAATAGTATAAAGACAAAGGATGGCTGACAGTACTGTTGTTATATACCGACAAATTTTCAAAACTGAAAAATCATTTTGAACTTTAAAATTTGAATTTTCTTGTTTCATCTTAGCATAATTTTAGATGTAGTTCAAAATCAGCTGTACTTTAACACTAGAACCGTCGTAGCGGTCATTTTGACCGGTGAAAAACGAAAATATTTCGATTCGCACCAGAAATTTTTTTTTCTAAAATAAGTTAAATATGTACTACGGAGAGATAAGTTAAATATATAAGTTAAATAGTTTTAAATAAAAATTCTGGTGTAAAATAGTTTTATAACGCTTGAGTAAAATTTCCGGCGATTCTAGTGTTACAGTAGTATCTTTACAGTTCAGACGAAAGTTATACTTTATACTTCTGGAATATTATAATGACAAAGGATATCTGATAGTACTCTTGTTATGTACCCACAAATTTTCAAAACTGAAAATTATTTTGAACTTTAAAGTTGAATTTTCTTGTCTCATCTTAGCCTAATTTTAGATGTAGCTCAATATCATATAATATATTCTTTAAAGTAGTCTCTATACAGTTCAAACAAAAGTTATACTTTATACTTCAGGAATATTATAATGACAAAGGATGTCTGATAGAACTGTTGTTATGTACCCACAAACTTTCAAAACTGAAAAGTCATTTTGAACTTTAAAGTTGAATTTTCTTGTTTCATCTTAGCATAATTTTACATTTAGTTCAATATCATATAATATTTCTTTAAAGTAGTCTCTTTATAATTCAAACAAAAGTTGTACTTTATACTTTTGGAATATTACATTGACAAGGGAAATTTTGATTGTTGCCATCGTTTCCTGCAGACTTTTAAAGTAGTCTCTATACAGTTCAAACAAAAGTTATACTTTATACTTCAGAAATATTATAATGACAAAGGATGTTTGATAGTACTGTTGTATGTACCCATAAACTTTCAAAACTGAAAAGTCATTTTGAACTTTAAAGTTGAATTTTCTTGTTTCATCTTAGCATAATTTTACATTTAGTTCAATATCATATAATATTTCTTTAAAGTAGTCTCTTTATAATTCAAACAAAAGTTGTACTTTATACTTTTGGAATATTACATTGGCAAGGGAAATTGTGATTGTTGCCATCGTTTCCTGCTGACTTTGAAAGCTGGAAAACCAACATGAATTTCAAAGCTTGAAATTTCTTATTTTCATCTAAAATCATTTGTATTTGTTTGAATAATTGTATGAGAAATTCCCAATTGTCTGTGTTTTAAAATGTTTGCAGTTTTCATATAAGCAAAAATATAAACTTTGTGAAGAATATGTTTATCAAATTTCACCCTCTTTATTCTGTAAATAATTTCATAGTAGATACTTGCATCATAATAATAATAAAAATAAAATAAAAAATAGAAATATATATCCCGAAATCATTTTTTAAAGCAATGATTGAGCTTTGATTGTCAGTCTGTCAATCAGTTCACTTTTTGCTAAAATAAGAAAACTTTTTACCATTTTTAATACAAACATTTTTATATAAAATGCAGAATTTCGGAGCTGATTAATCAATCTTAGATCATGTAAAAGTTATTTATTTTAAAAGAAGTAAAATATTTCGTTATTTATTATTATAGTGGATTACAGTTTATGTAAAAATTTCATTCTTCATCTAATTAACGTTGAATATTTATTTCGTTACTTTACTATTTTGAAATTAGCATAAAATTTGCATGCTTTCTATGACAATAAACAAATAATAATTCTCCATTGCGATAAAAAAAATCTCATTAGCATATCATGAAAATTTATGAATCTAATGTTTTAAAAATATAACAAGAATATCATTAATAGTTAAATATAGTTAAATTAGATAAAAAAAAATATAGATATATTGTTTATTTAAAATTATAAATTTATAAATCTTTCATTCCATATTAAAATGCGTATCTAATTTAAATGAATTATATGTTTTTAAAATTCATTCCTTTTTTATATTAAATAAAATATTGTAATTGGCAAAAACATATTTTCCAGATCTTACTAAACTTGGCATATTTTAGAATTATTTGACTAAAGTCTTCTAATCTTAAGAATAATGGTGCTTATAATAATGTAACTTTTATAAGTGCTGATATAGAAGAAATATTTTTAAATATATATTATTAGTAAAAGGTTATAATTCCTAAAAGGGATTTCTGTTTATTCCCATGATATTATATTATAGTTTAAATTTCATTATTTTTTACTGATGATGAGAGGAATGGTAAATGCATGCAAGTCATTTAATATTAAGTTCTAAATTTTGATTTCTCTTATAATAATTTTGTTATTTTCTTTATTATATAAAATTCTAGAGAAACGTCTCGTTTAAAAGCGTCAAATAATTTCCCCCTGAGAATGGTTTCGAATTCGTTAGGTGATAGATATTGCATTTAATATATTTTTCTAACTATATATTATTCAATTTGTTTCTTCTATTTATTTAATATGTAACTAAAATGTTCATAAATTAAATTTCTCTACTGAACCGTAGAGAGAAGTTATGAGTAACGAAGAAAGATTTCTACGGGCTTCAGAATAACTAAACCTTTTAAAATTATTAGATACCATTTTTCTTGCACCATTTGGCCTCGTGCTCCCTTTAAAATGCATGACCCCTCCCGACCCCTGCCCCTCCCCCCCCCCCCAAGTCAGATGCATGTGGCAGGACGGATGCACACTGGTGTTTAGATTATAAGGGTCGAATATCTTGTTCAGACTAGAACAGCTGTTTTGGGAGCATCCTACCCGGAACTAGTCTTAAGGGGATTCTTCATTCACTTGAAAACACCCGTTTCGTAACGTTAAACCTATGGTCAGGTTGTTTTCGGATTTCTCGTTTAAATTCGAATATTTTTAAACGATTTTTTTTTTTTTCATAGGATAGCTGAGGTCGATCTCTAATATGGCTATTTTTTACTTTTTCTATTTCGGTTGCAGATTTTTTTAATAAAAGTATTTTCACTTTCGGAACCGGTTCCGAAAGTGAAAGTACTTTTATATTAAAAAAAAAACCTGCTATCAAAATCGAAAAAGTGCAAAGTAGTCCTATTAGAGATCGAGCTCAGCTATTCTATGCAAAATAATCGTTTAAAAATATTCGAATTTAAACGAGAACATAGGTTAAACATAGGTTTAACGTTACGGAACGGGTGTTTTCAAGTGAGTTACGATTCCCTTAACTTCTCCATGCATCACTATAGTATTTGAGAATGTTAACTTAAGAGACTTAAAATTAAGTTACTTAACTTCGCTAGTCAGAACGGGGTTAAACGCTGCAGCAATTCTGTTTGGCGCCTGCTGCAAAAAAGTTTGTTTCTTTTCTGCTGATCGTCATGCACGTGCATCGGCACTGATGGCTGACTGCATCAGGTAAGCTGTAAGCTCCTATCCGATTTGACGCCTGGTGCCGTCGCTCCACTCGCATCCCTTTTGCTGCTGCTCTGCAGAGTCCCCTTTACGAGATTGAGAAATCTTTAAAACCTTTGAAATATACAATTTTGATCTCCCAAAAGTTTGCTCGCGCCCGCATTTGCTCCCTCGGACCTTTTTTTGGTTTTGAAAGTAACTTAGGGATATTTTTTTTTTCCTTTGCGTTACCCAGGTTCTTGTTAAGATAAAAAGTTAGGTAATAGCCCTATGACCCATTTCTCTCATAAATTTATCGACAACTTAAACTACCTACATACATAGAATTGTTTTATAAGCGTCAAGTTGTGGTGTCAGATTATATACATAAATACACTGTAACAAAGGGCAAATGCTTATTAATCTCTAAAAATATAATATGACCACAAACGAAATATACAATAACTTCTTCCCTGTTATCTCCAATATATTTCCGAGACTTAAAGAAGCATTTATACAGGGTGACCGGTCTCAACGGTGTCCAATGGCTAATTCCTAAAGCGTTAGTCATAGACATATAGTTCCAATTACAAAAATGTTTTAAATCAGGTAAAGAAATATTTTAAAAGCGATTTGGGTCAATAAAAACATTTCTTAAAAAATTACGAAATTTAAATTTTTATACGGTCCCCCAGTCCTATAAGTTATATTTAGTAAAATTTTCCTTTTACACTGACAAGTAATACAAAAAAAGTCCCGTTGTTCTACGATTAAAATTGACCAAGTAATACCTGTTTAAAGTTGGAGCATATTTTTTGCTGTAAATTGGGGGTCATTCACAAATTTAGTTGAAATATAATTTCGTCAGATATATTAAAAAATGGTTGAGAGTAAAATTAACATTGCAATATAAATTTGAAATCTTTAGTCATTCTGACATATTAATGCAAAATATACAATTTGTAATACACATTTAAGAAGAAAAAAAAAAAGAATTTTTGTTAAATAAAATGATGCTAAATTAACAGCCTCAATTCTTTACAAAATGATACGTATTTTAAAATGTTATTAGATTACACTAGCCTGCAAAAGTTGGGTCATTTCATGTTTTTTAGCTTTTGATAATTGATTCTTATGTATTCTGTACCGCTGAATCCGGAATTGACCTTCATTTTTAGCCATCACATCAAGATTTTTCACAAATTGTAAATTTCAAAGTTAAAAAGTTAAAAGTTAAAATTTAATCTCCTCCCCCATCTCATCACTCCACCCAGCTGTAAGAATCCCAAAATAAGCAAAAATATCGAATACGTTATTGAATCAAATAAAATAAAAAAAAGTTTTACATATGTTTTATAGTATGAGATTTTCGCTATATTTTAACTTACACATTTGCAAAAAAATTCTAACGTGATGGTTAAAAATGAAAGTCATTTTCGGATTTAGTGCTAAAAAGTACGTAAAAATCAATTATCAAAAGTTAAAAAAATACAAACATCTTCTCTACTTTATAGCATCCGATTTTTGTTATTCTTTAAATTCGACAATTTATGATTTGCGAAATATCCTGACATGATGGTTAAAAATTAAGGCAATTTTCGGATTCAGTGCTAAAAAATACATAAAAGTTAAAAAACCCAACAATCTCCGTCTTGTATTATCTAATCTAAAACTTTTTCTTAAACTTCTTGGCGGTAATCTATCCGAAATTTTTTGTGTTATCCTATAAAATAAGTATAAATGGTAACCACCGAAAATCATAATAATATTAGATTGTTATCGGATTTGAGCCAGTATGTAAAATGTAATCTCGTTCGGATATTTGAAAGTGGGTTAAAGTTCGAATACAAATTTTGAACTGGAAAAACATATATAAGATCATTGAAGTAACATAAAACTTATAAAAATAACATAATTTTATTAAAAGAAATCATAAAAGAAACAGTCTCAAATCCTGACAAAATAAAACATATGTTATTTCAGCCAATCTGAAACTTAATAAATGTTAACTTAATCGTAATACTTGTACGATTTTTTTCAAAGCGCAAATACACATGAAATGAGATCTTCGAATACTATAAGCACGTGGAATATGACCCCTCAAAGGCAAGCCGAACTCATTTGTTTTCAGAGCAGAAAAGTGGCATAAGTCATGCATTTTTAAAGTTTCATAACTCGCACAATTTTAGTGTCATATGAATGGGACTTTTTTTTGTCTTACTTGTCAGTGTAATAGGAAAATTTTACTAAATATAACTTATAGACCGGGGGACCGTATAAAAATTTAAATTTCGTATTTTTTTAAGAAATGTTTTTATTGACCCAAATCGCTTTTAAAATATTTCTTTTATCTGATTTAAAGCATTTTTCTAATTGGAACTATATGTCTATGACTTACGGTTTAGGAATTAGCCATTGGACACCGTTGAGACCGGACAACCTGTATATATATTTATATATGTATATACGACAAAATTGGATGAAATAACGCATCTTCTATGAATCAACCCACAAGCTCCTCTGAAAATTCTGTGGGTTATTCATAGTTCCTTATTTTACATACTGGTTTCCTATGTTCATTTCTAAATCATCTTTGGAGCTTTGCCAATTTGTTCATGTGTTTGTGATTTCAAATTTATTATATATATATGTGTGTGTGTGTGTGTGTGTGTGTGTCTGTGTGTTTATTTTGCCGGCATTGATTTTCGGAAGCATTTCCAAGTAGTTCTTTTTATAGCTATTAATCATTTTTTTTTTCAAACAGGAATACAGGTTTTTCGGATGCTATCAATTATTCAACAAACATAAATTAACAGCATTAATATAAACATTAAAATTAATATTATTTTGTTACGCTTGCTTGGATAATTTCTATTACGCTGCTAAAAATGTTTAATTGAGAATGATAGCACCCTAAAAAGAGATATTTTGGTTTAATAAAACTAATTAATACACCATAAAAACTACTTGGAAACGTTTCCGAAAATCAGTGGCAACAAAAGAAACAGATTTTGAAAGTACTTCTTTAAATCTCAAAAATATATATTGGTTTTTGATGTTTTTAAAGATAAAAAACTCTTTTCGGAATCCTATGTAACTCGGAAAAGGCCATTGTATATTTTCGTCACAATTGTATTCTACAAGGGAAAAACCCGGGCTTCCCAGATTACAGAATATAGGTGAAAACGATCATACATTTCTTTTCCGATGTTAACATCCACTTTTCTCTGCACATACTAAAGACAGAGTGATGTGTTTTTCGAAAGTTTCTGGAAGCAGTTTTTCACGTAGTATACTACGTGATTTCGTTTATACGTAGTATACTACGTTTATATTTCGTTAAAACACGTTGTTTGATGAAAAAAAAACTGCAGTTAATAAAAAATTAAAGAAAAAACGCAGTAAATAATCTCAATCAGGAACTAATCGCGAAGATTGCGACGATAAAGCCTCGCATAGGTCTACTTTTTTTTTTAATTGTTTTTTAAATTTAACCCTAATAGATTTTTTACATTTAATATATATTATTTAGAATGCCCGCTAACAATACTAAAAATCATATTTATATGAAAAATAGCAATAATGTGTTCAAGTAAAGTTTCGAAACGTATTAAATGCATAAAAGCTATATTTTCTTATTGGCCGCCCGTTAGAAGTTAAAAACCGAAGGAATAACTCAAATTTGCTATTTACAATCAGCCTTCTTGATTTTGTTCATTGCAGTGGTTTAAGCTCTAAATTCGATTGTATATCTTACATTGGTGTTTTATTTATATTTTATTGTTTCATTTATTGATTGGTGGCTGTTTTAATTTCGTTGCGGAATATAAGCTCGAAACAAATGATGAGTTATTTATATTAATTTAGATGCAATTGATTTTTTTCTTTCGTAATCTTCTGCACGCGATAGATTTGAAAATTACTTTCAAAACAATAAAAACTGAGTAAATGGCGATATAGCTTTCAAGCAAATTGCGATATAATTTTCAAACAAATTGCATTTTAAAGTAATTTTTTTTCCCATTTGACGGTGTAAAAATTAAAAATGTGCGGTGTATAGAAAAAAAAAATGGAATAAAAGTTAATAAATGCTAAATTTAATTGCCTGTTGTTGCCACCGCCAAAATGACGTCAGCATTCCGCACAGACACGTTTGTCCTTTACAATATAGATTTTCGTATATTAAGAAACATTCGTCTTTTTTTATAGTGTAACTTTATAGGAAGTTAATTGAAAAGTTCCAAAGTTTGATAAATATTTCGCCAGTTGACTGGATAAAATTGATGTTTTCAACGCCGTTTAATATTTCCAAATACGCCCATTCAATATTCTTGTCACTAACGATCTAGATCTGCTTATTCTCGGTAAATCTGAAGAGTATTAAAACAAAATCAGATTACACTTTCGAAGAGCTTGACACAATCGTAATGGTGTACTTTATTGTTGCAGGCAGCAAGTGGCGCGTGACCGATCTTACATATCGAATCAGCAAGTATCCAAGGCGGCTCAAGGACAGACAGAAGGTAGACAAAGAGATCGCCAAGGCATTCAAGGTAAGTAACCATTGCATCTCTTTGATTCCTTCGCCGATTCCAAACAATATAGAAGATTCGTCAACAATTGATTTCGATGTCCAGTTCTGTAGCCAATTTTTTCTCCTCCTATCCTTGGGTTGAGAGTGTGGTTTTACAAAAATGGCTTCAAAAGCGGATGTCCTTAAGACGTACTTTAATCGAGTGATTAGTTTTAAAATGTAGAAAAATAAGGGCTTTATCGGCAGATTGGGAAGGTATTCAGGATATCAAAGCGTGGATTATATTTTAGAAATATGTAGGATTATAACTCTTATTTATTTTAGGCGACAGAATTGCTTATTGCTTTGAATCACCATAAAATGTTGTGTCAATTATGATAAATCAATATATATATATATATATATATATATTAATCCCGAAAGAGGTATTTAACAGTGCCCAAAAGGGATACACAGTGGTAACCAAAACAGCCATATCGACCCAAATTGAGTAACCTCATACCTAAGGATCTTTTTACCCAATTCGGGTATATTCTACCTGTTTTAGGTCTTTTTTTCTGTGTATGCTCTCATAATTGTATTGAACACAATGGGGTCTACTTTGAAGGCTACAAAATAAATTTTGATTAACAAGTTTTTTTTTTCGCTTTATTTAACAATTCCGGATACTTTTTACGCAGGACGTATTTTTACATGCATACAACACTTGTAAAATTGTCTTTAAAACGAAATTTTCAATCAAAAAACGATTAAACAGTAGTCTATTTAAATGTTCAATTAAACTGTTTCATATCGTATTAAATTATATTTTAGCTCTATTCTTCAGTATAACGCACGGAGAAGTAATATTTTCCTTAAATATTAAAAGGAAAAGAAAGCTCGTCGGGGTATTCAGATACTTTAATTTGAAATACATTTCTCTTTCTTCTTCTTTTCAATTTTATTACATTTCAAACAGCACGTAAAATCACATTTACCCTTTAGGAAATGCATGCCGTTAGTGGCTGATCTTTTCTAAAACTGCCCCCCAAAGACATTTTATTAAAAAGAAACCTCAAGCAACAAATTATTCACAAAATATTTATTTCTCTATTCAACTTCTGATTGATGCACAGCTGTTTTTCAGACTCTTCGATTTCAGTTTATTATTAATCCTTTTTTGGTGTAAGATAGAAAAGAATAAGATGAAATATTAAAATTTTAAAAAACTTGAAGTTTTTTCCCTAGATTTACAATTATTTTAAGTATGATGATATATGACACAGAAAAATCGCTGTCACATATATTTTTCATATCACATTTATTTTGTTAATATATATATATACATATATATATATATATATATATATATTAAGACTTGTTTTTCATTACAACTGTCAAATTAAAAATATTTAATGAAAAAAATTTCATGAAAATGTTTGTTTATATTAAATGCATCCCAAATAAAGGCATAAATAAATTTTTTGATGATAATTGAGTACTGCAAAGAAAGGAAATGCAGTTTTAAAAATATATATTACTTCCCATTTTTGGACTGGAGTTTTATGTTGTCAATTGGTTGTTTATTTTCTAAGAATTAAAAAAAAAAAAAAAAAAAAAAAAAAAAAAAAAAAAAAAAAACTCTCGGACATGTTATTTTTGCTATAAGTAGCATTTAGTGCAATACAAATAATATAAAAAAATATTAATCATATTTTTATTACGTATTTGACAACTTAAATATAAATCATTAACGTCTTCATCTTAAGGGTTGACATTAAGAGGCTACTTCAGTCAAATGGAAAGACGCATTCGTTAATGCTAATCCTATGGAAGAAATTTATAAAGATATCTCGGCCGCATTTCAATATTTTTAAATGATTTCTTTTGCATTGTATAGCTGAGATCGATCTGTACAAAGGCCGTTGTTTACTTTTTCGATTTTGTTTACAGGTATTTCTTATGAGGACACTTTCATTTTCGGAACCGGTTTCGAAAGTAAAAGCATCCTCATAAAAAATATCTGTAATCAAAATCGAAAAAGTAAAAAACGGCCTGCATACAGATCAATCTCAGCTATACAATGCAAAAGAAATTATTTAAAAATATTGAAATGCGACCGAGATATCTTTATAAATTTCTTCCATAGGATTAGCATTAGCGAATGCGTCTTTCCATTTGACTGAAGTAGCCTCTTAAACATAGGTGCCAAGCATTACAGATTTTGAATATCATTATTTCGGAATTGCAATATTCGCATTAACTCGCATAATTCTTCGAATAAATAAGATGAAAATTACCATTCAAAAATTGTGACATTCAAAATCTGTAATATTTGGTACGTGTTCATTAAGTCACATAGTCAGTCATATCTGCCATCGTGTTTGATCACACACCTTTGGAAAATATCTTGGTATTGTCATTCACTAATGATTTTTTACAATAAACGACAATCATTCTGTACCTTTTGAGTGGCAAGGAATAAATAAAACTATATAATTTTTCGTCTGTACTGTACATGTGAGGCTACGTTCAGATTCAGACTACCCATTTCGAAAAATATTGGACATATATATTTTTTAAATGCTTGATTCAATTAATAATTTGTAAAGTTCTTAAGACAAATTCTCATATTTAAGTTTTAAACAAACATTATAAAATGATTTTATCAAGTGATTCGGGTTTTTATTTTTTCTAAAAAAATACGCAATATTTTTGGATTGACTGTCCAGTAATTAATTATGATTTTGATATTTAATTTAATATTTGATTTGATATTTGAATTGATGTTTGATTGATCTTTGATTGGATAACAAGCAAATGCTAAAATAATGCAATAATTGATAATATTGATACAATAATACAATTTATACAAATCATCTGGTTTGCCTACCATAAACGTGAAACAACTTGCTCATGGCTACATTATTTAAAGTATCAAGACGGACGTTGGAGTTTATTGATCTTCTTTTTCATAAGGTTACAGTGTTTTCAGATTACGGTTATAGTGTTTATAGACACACCATCGGATTTCTTTTTGAACGGAGATAAGTTCCTTTGAAGTGAATTATTTTTTTAAGATGAACGTAGTAGAATATTAAAACATGCAAGTAAGGTAAGAGTAATCTTACTTGATTATTATTATAAAGCTTTCAAGGCAAAATTAGCTGGTTCGCCTACTAGAAACGGGAAACTCGTATTCATTGTTTAAAATATCAAACGAACGTAGGAGTTTATTTCACTTCTTTTGCATGATAAAATTATCTTGATTGATTATACCCATCATTATAATAGTGTAATATATGGGTAATATTTTGAACGATCTGGAATAATAAGGGAAGGGCTGCAATATCTTGAAAAAAAACACTCACACACACACACAAAATATTTCTTTTTACTTCTATTTGAAAATAGCGTCTTTTCAAAATACCATATTTACACGTATATGATTCGCATCATGTTTTGATTGACAAATATATATATATATATTATTATTATTATTATATCTCGCATACTAATTTAATGGTGCAACATACTAATTTAATGGCAAAGAAATCTAGGAATTTGAACATTTTGTGGAAATCCTCAACCGCTAAAAAAAATTGCATTCGAAAATTCTAACCAAATTAAAGTACCTGACCATGCCAAAAAGTCACAACGCAGATAAAGAATACATTCATCTTATTTGTAATCAGAAATATCGTATTCTTTTATTGTTTTTTATTGCCTTTTATAATATTAAGTATTTACGGGCAAATTGCTAAGATGCATAGTGAAAATAATGTCATTGCTTTTAAATGATCCATTGACAAGTTTTGAATAGCTACTTTAAAGAAGGTCATTTTCTTCATTCCTAATTTTTTCGAAGAATAATTGGAGGTTTTGAGAGAAGAATAATTGGAATACTTGCCTATCATCAATGGTGCCGCAAATGTTAGATTACATTTGGACAGTTGTGTGAGAATTTTTTATCAGTGGCATTTATAAGCTTTATAAAAAAAAGAAAAAAAAACACTACTCGCGATTATTAATTTTTAAAGTTTTCTCAATGAAAGAAGAAGCTCAAACTTTTTTCATTTGCCGATCATGTCAAATTTTGAAACATTAAAAATTATATTCTGGTTTTTTACTTTTTCAGACTTCAGGTAACGCATTTACGAAATTGCTGTTTCAGAATAAATTGATAGTTATTAAAGCTCTTTTAATCTATTCCATGAAAGACATCTGGAACATTCGTTTTCAGTTATTGTTTTATTTATATCCACACAGAAAAAAATAAGACCCAAAACAGGTAGAAAAATACCTGAATTCGGTACAAAGATTCTTAGGTATGAGATTACCCAATTTGAGCCCATATGCCTGCTTTGGTTACCACACATTTTGGGATAAAAAAAATAACAGTGCCCAAAACGGATACACAGTGGTAATCAAAACAGGCATATCGACCCAAATTGGGTAACCTCATACCTAAGAATCTATGTACCCGATTCGGGTATTTTTCTACCCGTTTTAAGTCTTATTTTTTTCTGTGCACTATTCATCACCGTAGAAATTGACCACGTCTAATGACAGCTGTGTGCGCATAAAATTTTCAAATGTTAACTTTCAGAAAAAAAATACAGATTTCAAAATTTGATCAAGGACCGAAATATCCAGTTTTTATGCTTATTCCTCGTCGATGACATCATGAAAATACCGAGGAAAATATTGCCGAAACTGTAAGTTATTAAAATTAACGGTGATCGAATCTCTGACATTGACCCTTCACCCCACAGTTCAAAAATGGGTGGAAATTTTCGAAAAGATCATCATCTTCGTCAATAAGCGTGCACATTCTTCCCATTGTCTTTTGCCTAAACAGTGTTTAGTTTTTACTTAAAGGTGGGAAGAAATCTTCGTTTTCTATTTATATTTCATGGATGAAATGAATATTTCATCGTGCAATCTAATTTTATTCTAAGTGTTTGCGTCTTGTTTCGACAATGTCTCTTTATATACATTATTTATCTTTTGTTTTTCATTTTAATTAAAGGCCACTTAGTATTATGTTTTTAAGTTTTTCTAACAGGTAAAATTAATATTTTTTTTTCTACATTACTTCAAAAGTATTATTTCCTTACAGATAACTTTTTTCTTTCCTTATCTAATCTCATTCGCCCCCACACTTGCAGAGGATATCGATAATTTATTAAGTAAATAGTTTCTTAACTGCTGTAATAAGATCCGCGAAAAATATATAGAATTTTTTCAACATCAGCCAAAAGATCCATTTCCTTTAATAATAAATGCCATATTTTATTCTTTTATCAGCCTTTTATTTTCTTCTTATATTTCTATACTTGGGCAGATTATCGGTACATTTTTAGCAATAATTGATAATTTATAATTTCAGCGTGACACTGAATGCACTAATACAATAAGTACACTGATAACATTTATTAAATATGCGTGTTTCCGATTCCGAAGAACAACACGCATTTCATGAATGTTACATACATTGTTAAAAATTTGCTGAAAATTGTTCAGTTATTCAGCTGATTTTATAGAAACCAGCTACATATCAATAATTTAACTCTATTCTGACCGTAATATAGCCAATAATATGGTCAGATACGTTTTATAATATGTTCAAGAACCCGTTTTCCTTAAAAAACGGTCGAATGGCTGGACAGTTTGCTGCATATTTTTAACAGTTTGGTATTTGTTAATCGAAACATTGCATTTACAAACTGGCTTTCATATACATTAGAAAACAGGAATGAGTACTGGAAAATAAAATAAAATTGTCTCCTTAAAAAATATTACCTCACGTATATGTATATATATATATATAACCATTAAATAAACTTTACCGACCGCCAACAAAAACAGAATGAATAAAATAACATTAACAAATTGAGAAAAATACAATTCCCCAATCACACATAACATAGTTTCCAAAAACATAGCAAATAACAGTAGGAATTGAATAACTGAAATGGACTAATGGAAATTTGTAGAACTTAGAATCATCGGATCCTAAATGCCTCAAGTTCCATAAATAAAATGTGTAGTTTCATCTTCATATTAGCCATAAATTAGCTAAAGAATATGAACTTGGGAGTACCACACACATAAAACAGAGAAATAAACTATTGAACACCAGTTAAGTTCAAAATAAGGCAAGATTAAAAAGGATAGAGGAAAATAAACAAATCACCAAATTAAAATCCATACTGTCTTCGCAGTAGGCATAACAAATACACTCATTGGAGATCACCAGCACATGTTGCCAAAAAAGTTTTTTATATGATGGTGGACCAAGGATCAACAATATATAGCATAGCCAAGCCAACTCCCATTATATATAACCAGCGCCCTCTATAGCTAATTTAGAATTGAGAATGAACTGATCCATGTATTCAAATGAATCAGTGTGGTGCTGCAATCTATTAACTTATTAGTAAAATAAAAACTATTATATAATAAAAGCTATTAATGGATTAAATTTTAAAGCAAATACTGTTTAGACTAGATATATGATAATTAAAACAGAGAAATAAACCATTGAACACCAATTAAGTTCAAAATAAGGCAAGATTAAAAAGGATAGAGGAAAATAAACAAATCACCAAATTAAAATCCATACTGTCTTAGCAGTAGGCATAACAAATACACTCATTGGAGATCACCAGCACATGTTGCCAAAAAAGTTTTTTATATGATGGTGGACCAAGGATCAACAATATATAGCATAGCCTTTAACATCGTTGGACTGAAAAGACTATAGAGACAGTTGAACTTTTCCTTTTGGAGTATCTTAGTTACCATCCAATTAATATTCAAAATTAGAAGCACTAAGAAGTTCTAAATAGTTTTTATTTTACTCAAATTTATCATTTTAAAAATATTGTTGTGTGACTCCTAATTAACAATGAAAACATTTAGCTGATCACATGTCATATTTACTCGCTTTAGGTGTGGAGTGACGTGACTAGCTTGAAATTTATCAACACCGATTCTGGGCGCGTTCACATCGATATTCGGTTTGAGGAAGGTGAACACGGTGACGGAGAGAGGTTTGACGGACCCGGCAGGACACTGGCTCACGCTTTCTTCCCGCAGTACGGCGGTGATGCTCACTTTGATGACGAAGAAAAGTGGACGATCAACCAGTATTATGGTAAGTAATAGTTTCTCATTGTGAAGTCTTTATAAGAATATATTTAAACTGTAGAATTTCCAAAATACAGGATGCAGAAAAACTTCATTAATTTTTTTAATTAAAACTATGGGCCCATAGTTTTACAGTGTGTTCTAGAATATGTTCTTCATAACACTTTTGACTGACATTGATACCAGTTTCCATAACAACAAATAAAGTTTTTGCATTTGACGTTATATATATATATATATATATATATCCAAAACCAAACCAAAAATTCGAAACCACGGAACTGAACCAACAATAAATAAACTAAACCAAATGACAACTACAAAATAACTAAAAACAACTAACTTTAAAAACAACATACTTTAAAAACAACATACTTTAAAAACAGCAAACTTTAAAAACATTCAAACTAAAACCAGAAGAAATTGAAACCATGGAGACAGGCCGGCATGCACTTGCGACATGCAACTGCGGGGTTAAAACCAGTTTTTATGTGCACAACGCTCCCCAAACAACCTGTCAAGACCAAAAAGAAAAAAAAAAAAAAAAAAAAAAAAAACTAACAAATCGAATGAGCTGCCTAAGACCCATCGAAAACAAACAACTGAACATGAAACACCAAACAATCGTGCACGCAAACCCTGAACAGTCAAAGCCACGGTTACTCCTCTCTTCGCATCCACATTACCTCTAAATCTCTGCGATAAGTCTTACACTTTACGAAATTTCGTAGCAGACTCTTCAAAAATCTCTCAGGATAGCCATGGCGCAATGCCAGAATATACCAATTGTAAAGTTCTTCAATTTTTTCCCCAGTATTTGATGTCAATCTATCTATACGGTTTAACCCGTTAATAAAAATATTTCTATATATTGAGATATGCACATTTGATCCAAAATTTAAGATTTTCATAGTTTCAAAATTAAAGCCTTTTCGTTTATCATATATATCTGTTTTTATCTCACCATTTTTTATCTCGATATTAATGTCTAAATAGTTGACCATGTTTTTACTTTTTGACTCCAATTTCAAATTTAAACCTCTAGGATAGCAATCAAATTTTTCTTTTTTCACATCATTGCATCTGACTATTAATCATTGCATCTCTTCATATATATATATATATATATATATATATATATATATATATATATATATATATATATACATATATATATATATATATATAACTATTAATTAAACATCACCGACCATCATCAAAAACTGCAATATTGTGAATGATTGACTACACACCATAAACCAACAATATAGATCTGCATGTGTAAAATAAAGTACCGTATACTTAATTACAAGAACTAACATGGAAGAAAAAAAGAAGAATATGGATTCCGAAAAAATTGAAAAACTTATATATTGAATTACGTTTTCAAGAGTACAGAATTCAATGATATAAGCAAATCGGTTGTTTTCTGTGGGAAAAAAGCTATAAGCTGAAAAAAAAATTTCCCCTGTACTCAAACAACCAATATAATCAAAATAATAGTTTCAAGATGAATACAGAACATTATCAAATGGCATGAAATGGAAAAAAAACTACAACCCATTAAATATCTAATTTATAGCAAAAGAAATCCCACAAAACATACCGTATTAATTCCCAGTAGATATTCAAAATATATTCCCGCACATGGAATCCAAAAAGCATGATAAGATCAAGGTGAATAAAACAGTTAAGTTAACACAGAATATATATATATATATATATATGTTATTTAAATAATTATTCAGCTGTAAACAGCTTTACATCTGTCCACAAAAGCATTTTTGTATTCCATGAGGCAATCTTTGTCCTTTGAGTTTCTGGATTTATGCTTTTATCTTAAAAAAGAACAAAAATTAAAGAGCACCACTTGAAACACTTAACTTTTATTAAGTCTACGATGACCCCTGCAATTGAATTTTGCCAAACTGAATTCTCAGGCTCTGGCTCATTACCAGATCAGCCTCTAACCTATACTTATAAACCCAAATTTTTAAACTGGTTAGGGATGATTAGAATTCGGAATCTCAAAATATATTTACTACGCTGATTGATTTTAAGGCACAGGTAAAGCTCAGTCCATATTTTCAGCTATCAACAAAAATTTGGGTAATTTAATGAGCTTTACAGATAATCTGGTTCCATTACTTTTCGACCGGAACTTTGAAATAAAAACGCCTTTATGAGCTTTAAAATAAATATGGTTCAGTTACTTTACGACGAGAACCTTTAAACAGGATTTTATGAGCTTTACAATAAATCTGGTTCCATTACTTTTCTACGCACCTTTTTAGACTGAAACTATTTGCCAAATTTTTACTGTAAGATTTTTAGACTGAGCTTTACTTTTTTTTTTCATATGATTCGTAAGGCATTGTATATATAGTTCATATATAAAGCCAATAAAACTAACATTGGCGCATTTTTGTACTTATCTTGTTTTGCTAAAAGTATTCAAATATGAAATTATAAAATTAGAGACTCTTGAATATATCAAAATGGCAGTGTAATTATTGGCAATTTAACATATATATACTTTATTTTAAAAAATTCTTTCCTTTATTTCTGTTTATTTGAAAGTCTACCATACGCAGGTGAAATAGTTAATGCAAATCTACTAAATAATTGGTACAGCATGTATTACACGGATGCACGTGAAGAAAATAATAGCAGTTTTATAGAAAATATAAATAATAATGCAATATAATATACAGTAGTACCCCTATTTACGTCCAGCATGAGAAAAAAAAATCCTTGATTTAGACGCATTGTGAACTTTTTTGAAGATTTTTGGAAGAAATGTAACATCTCAGATGCAGTTACAGTCATAGGGGATTCACAGGGTGAAGTTCAGCAAAACAATGAGAGATGTTTGGAAAAAATTGCGCCCTTTTCCTTCGCAAAAACTAAGAAAACATCTGAAAATTGCGATTCTGTACTGTATCTCTCTTAATTGATGAAATCGTCGAAAATGAAAGAGAACTGAACTTAGAGGTGGATGCTGAAGATGTTGTCGAATTCATAAATTCCACTGATCCAAAATTAACCATCGACGAAATTATCGAATTAAAGAAACAAAGTACTGTTGAAGAAATAGATGAAGATTTTGAGCCTAGAGGGAAAGAGGAAGATTATGACGGTTGCAAAATTAACAGAAGGACTCAACCTTATTGAAGCTGGAATGACGGTTCTTGAAATTATTGATTCAAACGTGCAAATGGCAGCAACGACTATGCTGTAGCAGCGACTTTTTCACATGTTCACAGACTCGAATGGGGTAGTTAGAAGAACAATAAATTGTAAGTTAACAACTTTTTGATTTCAAACTTGCATTACAAACGCATTTTTTGATCATGTTAAATGTATGTAACATAATCCATAAATACAATAGAATATGTTCATTAGATTTTTGTGAATTTTTATTACTTATCCTCGACTTTCGTCGTTTTCGACTTACTTCGCTAGTCTTGTAACGAATTGCTCACGTAAGTCGAGGTAATAAATATAACAGAAAACACGCTTTTTTCTGTTACTGAATCATAGTTTGCTCTTTTTGTAGTAAAACTTTCTTCAGACTTTATTTTTATCATACTTTTCTTTTTTTCAGGAACTAATTTATTCCAGGTAGCAGCTCATGAATTCGGACATTCTCTTGGACTTTCCCATTCAGATGTCAAAGCTTCTCTCATGGCCCCTTTCTACAGGGGTTACGATCCTTCTTTTGAGTTGGACGAAGATGACATCTTGGGCATTCAAGCATTGTATGGTAAGTTTCTCGCATCAATGGCAGTGTTGCCAATTTGGGGAATTGTTTTTATTCAAAATATCTACCACTATTTCAGAATGGCAATCTTCGTTTTATTTAATGACAGACATTCCGCAATTAAGTAAAGTGACGATTATTAATCGGAAAAAGTTATACATATTTTGAATGAAAAATTCTCCAATCTGGCAACACTGATCAGTGGCTATCGAATTATCAGGTACGTTTATTTATGTAATAAGTAGTTAACCATACATTTATAGTCCATACAAAATTAAGAAAGAATTTAAATAAACACAAGTTTTGTCAATTAACTTCATGAAGTTTCAGTTTTGAGGGATTTTTTTCGCGTATTTCATAAAAATAAATAATTATTTGTTCCTCCCTCTACCCCACCAAAGTAGAAAAACATGTTACCAAATATGTAATGTTTAAAATGTAACTAATTAAATTGACAAACAGTTATTTCGAGTTTTTTATGAACTTTTTATCAAAACATCATCAACATCGGTTATCGCAGTTTCCGCGTTAAGTTGTCATACCACTTTATAAGTATTTAAAATCATTTCCTTGTCAACTTTGGTAAAGTTTGATATTTTTCGCCTTTTCATGGTCAGACTTAAAGTTTCTTTTTCTACTGTTATATTATTTATATATTTTAAGCATTATAAATAAACACTAATCAAAATAAAAGAATGCAAACTCAGTTTTCTTTTGTCACAAAGCAATGATCGTAATTTTGCTTTGGCAATGATCGACACCTGGCTGGCGCTAATTGTTGCCAACGCATCATAATGGCCAATAAGTACGTGGTTTTATTTATTATAGGTGTTGTTGCAACTTTTTTTTATATGTATTATGATATTGTTTTCATGAGAGTAGTTTCCTGTGCATTATGTAAAAAAGGGTGAAATCAATAATTTTGGACGAAAAACTAAAATAATATTTTAAAAACCATTTGTCCCCCTTTTTAAGACTTCTCAAAAAATCTCTGCCTTTTAATTGCGTAAAAAGAGAAAACAATTGGGCAATTAAAACTTTTAAATTGGACCTTCAGTTTTAATAAAAATAATACCGGAGAGGGAAAAAGCTTTCTGTGAGCAGATATACCTAATCCAAACAGTTACATATTCATGTCGCCGAAAAACAAGCAATATGATCTGCTATGCTCTTAAGGTGCCGTTTAAAGAAAAAAAAAGGCTCGAAACAAAAGACACTTCGTAATAACTTAATATATTTTTCAAAGGAGTTTATGAAACGTTTTGTATAATGATTTCTCATATTGCCTATTTACCTCGCATACTAAATGTGCGTGAAATATTTGGTTACACGAAAAAAAAAAAAATAAAAAAAATAAGTGTTCCTTTTAAGCCATAGAGAGACGTGCGACAACATAACACCTAAAAGATAGCGAATTGTTGTTTTATGTTAATTTGCTAATCCGTCAAAAGAAAGTGAAATTTTCATACTTTAAAAGAAATATCAATATTTGTAGTGGCTATTCGTGCATAAGAGCTACTACAGTCGGGCTGGGTTACTATGAAGACAACGGGACCCGAGCCTTTGTTCGTTATAATAGAGTTCTCACATTAATCAAGGGTTAAGATTTCATACAATGAAACATACGTAAATAAATAAAGTCCGTAAGAATTATTACAAAATGTATGATAGATCACTGTCACTCTGATACATGCAACTTTAGATTTCTGGATTAGAAGGGTAAATTAAATTACTATTATTTATTCATTTCAATATCTGCATTTTTTTTTTTTTTTTTTTTTTTTTTTTTAGTATTTCACAATAAGTTTTTTTTTCCTTTTTAAATGACTGCATAAATTATAATACCTTCGAGATGTTTCACCCTATTGCATTAAAGATATTGAAAATATATAAATTAACACATCTTGCTTAATAAAAATTATATATGTAAAAAAGAAAGGAACGTTTTTTGTGAGTTTGCAATATTATTGCTCGCTATGTTATAGTTTACCTCATTAAAACTCAGTTTTCTGTAATGTATTTTTGTATTAGGCCAACCATGTCTTTTGATTTTGCTCGTTAAAATATGGTTCGACTGTATTTCACAGGTCAAAGCTTTAAAAAAAAATTACAAAATTACAAAAGAAAATTATTTAAACCCGTGTCTCTATAAACTCCAAATCACACGTATATCGTTAAAAATATCATTTATAAGGGAATTAAAGAAAGTGCATAAGCAGACTACAACTTTTATAAAACATCTTTTCTTGTTTTTAATTTCTAGTGTCAAATGTCTGAAATTTTCAAAAATAATATGCTCTGTTTAGTTTTATAAAAATAACAGCGAAAATTGATTTAGATATAACATTATATTGAAGTAAAAACCATCTTATTGTACATTCTTTGATACAGAAATGTTAGGCTTCCAAAAAAGTCAAAAAAGTTTTTTTTTTCTGAGATATAGCTTTTTTTTTTGGCAACAATATATATATTTTTTCTATTTTGTACAAGTTTATTCTTATTATTGTTTATTCTTGTTACCTCGCTATCGATTTGGACAGTGTAAGAAAAGGCTATTTTTTTTCTAGCAAATTAATTGTTGAACAAGTCTTTTGAATAGAAAAATAAGTGCACTAGTAAAGGCTGTTTCCTTTTTTCCTGCTTGGAAGCGTGAATCTTCTGGCATTACTTGCTCACTTTCATTCCTATCGGTGAGAAAATTTTAAGTATTCTCAGTTCAGAGTAGTCAAATAAAGTACGTGATATATATACAGGGTGTCCCAAAAGTACCTGACAAGTCTCAAAATTCAATGTAAAATCAGATAATTGTCGTACAGGAGTGCGGTTTGGACTAAAATGCTTCTCACGAGAAAAGTTTTCTTGAAGCGAATAAAAATATTAGTTCCAAACTTAGATCATAGATGGCGCCACTTGTTTCTGATTTTCATATTAGTTTTGACTCTGTGACACAGAAATGACGACTACCAGGGAATAAGCTAAAATACGTAGATTTGTGCTTCGAAACCAAATCGTTACTAATCGGAAAATCGGGAAAAACGTATGCTTGAAATTTAACGTACGTACAAGTGTCGCCATCTATGATCGAAGTATATTTTTCATCGTGAGAAGCATTTTAGTCCAAACCGCACTCCTGTACCACAATTGCTTATTTTGTATTGAATTTTAAAATGTGTCAGGAACTTTTGGACACCCTGTATTATGGTCGCTTTTGATTGTTTAAAAACCATCATATGAAAAAAAAAATCAATTCAAGAAATCAATTTTGGAAGAATTTTTTGAAAGCGCCTTTCTTTTAATACAAAAGAAAAATGCTACTCAAATCCTTGGAGCTTGAATATGAAGTTTTATGCCCTTGCGGATACTAAGACTTCCACTTCTCACACAAAAAAACGAATTTGAGAAAAAAATCAAGATTTTTTTTTAAATAACTCCCCAATTTTTCTGGATAATTTTACTCGCGTTGTTGATTTTTTAGATAATGAGGCGTAATATATTTGTATTTATGTATTTATTTAATATTATCAGTAATACTGATAAAATTAAAATTCACCGAAGATCTGGAAATCTCCCTCCATTTTTCATAGTCAAGCTGGTGTACGCTGGAAATAAAACCTAACCCTAACAATTGGAAGCCTTACTTGGTTGAACTTGAGTGGATAACTCCGTGGATGCGTCATCGGAAGGTAGCAAATTTAGATTTTAAAACAACCAAGATGTTCGTCTCTCAAAAAATTATATTATTAAAATTTTTCAATGCGACTTTTCTTTTTATTAGGTCGGCCTAGGAAGGAATCTGCTGCTCCCACACCTGGAATTAAACCTCGAGTTCATCCAGATGTCAGTGGAGCTCCCGATCTTTGCCAAGATTCGTCCATCGATGCAGCTACTAAAACGGAAGATGGACGGACCTATGTTTTTAAAGGTTAGTACTGATTAACGCACTATAGAAATTTGGATTGAAAAGTTGTTTGAAAATATATGTATAAAAACTAAACACGTCACTATTATGGTTATAAGTTCTGCATTCCAAAATAAACATTTTGTAATACAAATTCACCAGTTTAATTTTTCTTTCTTTTAAATTAAATTGAGACTTTGTTTAAAATAATCTCGTTCCAGGTTCCAATCAGTCTTTTTCACCTAACTTAATGGTATATGAAGCGACTAATCTACAAGCGCTGCAGTAGCCATTGCAAATTTTTGAATCACGAGAAATGTCTTTCTTCGGAAATATAACAAACTGCGCAATACATTTATAATTACAATATTCAATATCTTATTAAGAGAATATGAATTAGTTAATGTAAATTATTTTACAAGTATTATTCTATTACAATGAAAGGCAGTGTGTTAATTGTATGTTATAGTATTTGCTCCCGCGGAGTCATAATTTTTATTTAAGATTAGCAGTGGGATTTTGCCACTCTTTCTTTTATATTTATTTAATTAGCCAACTTTCTAAAAAATCCAGAATTTCCTTTAAGAAAAGTTTTTATAAGATAGTTGTTCCTTCTTTTAATTCTATACTAATATTATAAAGAAGTAAAGTTTCTTTGTTTATTTCTAGGAGGTAAGCTCTGGAACTACCGAACCGATTCCAAAAGTAATGGTATCAAAATGATGGTGTTAGTCCAACTTAGAACATAGGCTATAGCTTATGTCCGTGCCACTGGCCAAAAGGGGGTGCAGGAGCAAAAAATGTTCTAAAAATGCGATTTTTGTGTTACTAAAGGGTCTAGAAACATGAAATTTGGAATGGTAGTTATTTATAAGATATAAATGATCTCTAAGAACATTTCTTAAAAAATTCGAAATTTAAAAGTGGTGAAAATGCGCGAAAAACGTTCTAAATTGCGATTTCTACGCAATCTCAGAAAGTACCGATTCGACATTTTAAAAAATGGTATGAAAACGACGGCGACAGCCCTCGCTCCAACATAGGGAATATTTTATGTCGGTGCCGCTACCACAAAGGGGGTGCAGGAGCAAAAAACGTTCTAAATTGCGTTTTTTGTCATACTGCAGGGGCTAGCAACTTGAAATTAGGTATGGTAGTTACTTATACGATACAAATAATCTCTAAGAACATTTCCTAAAAAATCGAAATTTAAAAGGGGTGAAAATGAGCGAAAAGCGTTCTAAAAAACTTTCTAAATTGCGATTTCTACGCAGTCCCAGGAAGTACCGAACCGATTTAAAAAATAATGGTGTGAAAACGATGATGACAGCCCTCGCTCCAACATAGGCTGTATTTCATGTCGGTGCGACTGACCCAAAGGGGTGCAGGAGCAAAAAAGGATCTAAATTGCGTTTTTTGTAATACTGCAGGAGCAACAACTTGAAATTAGGCATGGTAGTTACTTATAGGATATAAATAATCTCTAAGAACATTTCCTAAATAATTCGAAATTTAAAAAGGGTGAAAATGGACGAAAAACGTTCTGAATTGCGATTTCTACGCAGTCTCAGAAAGTACTCAATCGATTTCAAAAGTAATGGTTGGAAATCGATGATGCTTCAATGCCCTTGCTCCAATATAGGATCTATTTCATGTCGGCGTCACTACCATCTTATGGTTGCATTTTAAAAAACGTTCTAAATTGTGATTTTTGTGATACTGAAGGAGCTAGCAACTTGAAATTAGGAATGGTATTTACTTATGAGATGTAAATGCTCTCTGAGAAGAGTTCCTTAAAAATTTGAAATTTAAAAGGGGTGAAAATGAACGAAAACGTTCTAAATATCGATTTCTACGTAATCTCAGGAAATATAAACCGATTTCAGAAGTAATGGTTTCAAATTGACTGTGACACTCCCCACTACAACATAGCCTATATTTTACGTTGTTGTCACTACCACATGGGGGTTACAGGAGCAAAAAAATTTCTAAATTGCGTTTTTTGTGTTACTGAGGGGGTTAACATTTTAAATTTGGAATGGTAATTACTTCAAAGATGCAAATGCTTTCTAAGAATTGTCGAAAGAAAATTCCAAATTTAAAAGGATGAAGTGAGCGAAAAGCGTTCTAAATTACGATTTTTATGCAATCGTATGAAATATGAAACCGATTTCAAACATAATGGTTGCAAATTGATGGTGACAGAATTTGCTCAAACATAAGCTATATTTTATGTCGAGGGTTGCAGGAGCAAAAAACTTTCTAAATTGCGATTTCTGCCGTACTGAAGGGGCTATAAACTTTAAATATAGCACGGTAGTTTCTTATAAAATATACATGTCCTCTAAGAACAGTCGAAAATAAATTCGAAATTAAAAAGGGGTGAAACGAAGGGAAGGAGCGAAAAGCATTCTAAAAGAATCCTAAATTACGATTTCTATGGAATCTCAGGAAAGAATAAACCGATTACAGAAGTTATTGGTTGCGAATCAAGGGTGATAGTTCCTGATCCTATACGGGCTATATTTTATGCCGGTGTCACTACCACCTGGTTGGCAGGAACAACAAGAAAGCCTTTAAAAACATCTAAATTCCATTTTCTATATAATATTAGGAAATACCAGCCGATTTCAAGGTTAATGTTGGCAAATTATTGGTGACAGTCTCTGTTTCAACTTTTTTCGAGACATTCTATTTCAACTCTGTTTCGGCATTTTATGTTGGTGCCACTAACACCAGAGAGGTGGTAGACTGTTAGACAAGAAGTTTGGAATTTGACATGATGGTTAATTTTAACATGTAAATGTGTTAAGATGGTTTCTAAAAAATTCAAAACTTCAAATGAGTACTGAAATGAGCATAAAAGTCTCAAAATACTTTCTAAATTATCAGTTATTTGGAATCCGTTTTAGTTCTTATTAATTAAAATCTCATTTCTGTCTATTGCACTTTTATAATGAAGTTTAGTCAAACTGTGGCTTAATTTGTAATTTTTGAATTATTCCAAAAAGTGTTCTTCTAATAAAAAATAGTCTTGCAAATATCACTTGGCATATTTCAACTATTACGCGAGCAAAGCCGCGGGGTTTGCCAGTCTATTATAATTTAGTCATTAAAAAGTTCTTAATGAAAATAACCAAATAAAGTTTAAGAAAAATCCATGAACAAGCAGGACCATTTGCTAAAGTTATGGTACAGTTCTTAGAAGATTTTTATTAAAATATTATATTATATATATAATAGTTCTAAGTGTATAACACTTCTGAAGTGAACTTATCCTGATCCCGATGTACCACTTCGCTTTATCGAATTCTATTCGGCCATTTTTATTCAAAATTATTTTTTCGAATAAAACTTCATAAAAGTTACATTTTTAGAAAGATTATTTAAAATAAATTAACATTTGAGGGATGACTTCCATTCAATTGTATATACACTGCTCAAAACAATTAAAGGATATTTGAAGTTTTATATAAAATAAAGATATAAACGAAATTTTTTTTTGCCGAAAATAGAAGAAGAGAATCACAAATGCAAATTTTTCTGGTTTTCAAACTGTGGAGTATGCAATTTTTGAGTTCGACGTCAAAAACGTCGCTTCAGCGGCAGCGAATGAAATTTGACTTTCAACTGGATAAAAGAGAATGAAGACAAGGATGATCGGCATTCAGTGATTGCTTTGTTTCGATGAGTACGATGTCTCAGCGAAGTCATTTGACAGATTCAGAAGCTTTGAGAATTGTTGGTAGGTTAGAAGGGGGCCAAACTCAAGCCGAAGTAGCGCAAGCCATTGGAGTGTCACAAAGTGTCATTTCCAGGATCTGGAACCGTTTTTTGGAGAGTGGATGTGCAGGCCGAAGACCAGGGCAAGGTCGTAGACGGGCAACAACGCCCAATGAAGATCGGTATTTAGCGTTAACAGCTCGGAGACACCGAACCATGAACGCTACTCTTCTCTAACAACACCTTCGCTCGGCTACAGGCACCACGATTTCAACTCAGACTGTCCGAAACCGGCTCCATGCTGTAGGTCTGTATGCTCGCCGACCGATGGTATGTGTTAGATTAACATCAAGGCATCGTCGCGACCGCAGGGAGTGGGCAACCGAGCATGTCAACTGGAGGAGAAATGAATGGAGCAATATTCTTTTTTCTGACGAGTCCCGTTTTTCTGTGCATCCGGATAATAGGCGTATTTTCATCTGGAGGGACCGTGGCAGTAGGAATAACCCTGCGTTCGTGCACGAAAGTGTCAGATTTGGCGGTGGAGGAGTGTTGGTGTATGGTGGCATCTCCATTGACGGGCGCACTGACCTCTACATCATTCGAGATGGAGCTCTGACTGGTCGCCGATATAGGGATGAGATCCTCAGACCTATTGTAGTCACTTACGCTGCAGCAATCGGAGATAACTTCATTTTAATGGACGATAACTGCAGGCCACATCGTGCAAACCTGGTGGAGGATTTCCTTTTCGAGGAAGGAATCGTTCGAATGGAATGGCCAGCGTGTTCTTCAGACATGAATCCAATCGAGCACGTTTGGGACGCTCTAGGAAGACGAGTTTCTGGCCGCCAACAACCCCCACAAACTCTCCAAGAACTGGAAAGAGCTCTTCTGGAAGAGTGGGGCAGAATACCCCAACTCGTCATTAATAGCCTCATTGAGTCCATACCTCAAAGGTGTTCAACGTTGCTGGCCGCCCGTGGAAACCATACCACCTACTGAAAATGATTTTCTTTGAAGAAAACACCTTTTCTTATTCTTTTTTTCTCATATGCACAAATTGTGTTCTTTTCCTTTAGTACACAAATGCGCAATAAAATGCATTTTTTCTGCCAAACATGTGTAATTTATTCTCATATAACCTACTATGTCTGTCGACCATGTATCAATCAGCTAAACAGTTTACCAGATACAAAATCCACCTAAAACTGCAATATCCTTTAATTGTTTTGAGCAGTGTATATTCTGAGATAACTTCAGTTGAAATTCGATCGACAGCTCAATCTCTCCCTACATAAAAGTAAACATTTGTTCGTATCGCATTCGTTGTGAACGTGTAGGCTTTGTTGGCCCCCATCTATCGGTAGTTAAAATAATAAAAAAGAAATTTTGTTTGGAAATTCTTTGAATTCTAAAGACATTGGAAAAAAATGAATATTTTTTATAAAATGTAATTAGAATTAATTTCACGCTTTTTGGTGGCATTTTGCAATGGTTTTTATGCAAAAACAATTTTGTATTTTGTAGGTAAAATAATTTTGTAATTTAATAAAAGATTTGAAAGAAAAAAAATCTGTTAATGCAATTAATAGTTGCAATTTACTTATGTGATAAAAGATGATTTTTAATTATCAAAATTTATTACAGGTTTCTTTATGCATGTTTTTAAAAAATCAGGATTTAATCTGAGATAAACTTTTTTAAATTTAAGTTATATAATTATCATTTTGGTGCCAGCTATCGGCAATTAATAAAAGCAAATAAATTTTCTGTTGAAATTGTGTTTTATTCTGCATGTTATCAACTTTGTTTGCATTATATATATAATAGCGCTAAGTGCATAATGCTTCCGAAGTGAGCTCATCCGGGTCCCGATAATCTTTCGTTAAAATCAGTCATTTTATTTTAATTCTTTCAATACAGCTGTATTCAAAAACAATGCTTAATTATGAATGTTTACGACTCATTTCTTTGAGATTTATTAAAATACAGACCATCGAGCTCATTGGCAATATAGTGAACTGAACGAACTCCATGCATAAAAACTTTCTTTAAAAATGACAATTTAAGGCAAGCGAAATATGTATTAAATGCAATATTGTTAGAATTTTTATATTCGGGCTGCTTTATTTTTTTCTCCCCAGCCGTGAATGATCTTATTTATTATTTTGTTTACTGATTTATAAGAAATTGAAAGTTAGGGATTTTTTTAAATGGAATGTACGAAGACGAAAGTTAATGACTATATGTTTTAAAATAGCCGTATTAGTACTAATTTGCACTTTTTTGTGAAATAGTTCTTCAAATTTTGTGAGTGAAGTTCATTTGCATATTCTATGTCATTATTTTACCTATTCAAGTAATATTTTTCTTGCAAATTAAATTTCAATGAAAAATGGGCTGTTTTTATAATTGTTTTACCCCACCTGACCCAATTAGTCAGATAAGATATAATTTATTACTTCATAATTCTTTTTATAATGCAATGCTTTATCATTCTTTTGAAAATGCAAACACGTCATTCTGACGGCTATCTTCTAGTAACTTAATGATAAAGGTTTTTTTTTTTTTTTAATATATTAAAAGATAAGGCTTTTTAAAAAATGTATATTTAAAAACCTTTAACTTAGACTGAAGGAAATTGTAAAACCATTTTTAAAGATACATTTTATCGAATATTCAAACGATTTATAAAATAATTACACAACTATCAAGTTCTTGAACTCTAACAGAAACATTACATGTCATACTCGAACAAAAATATTTTCTTTATTATATTCGAAAGAAGCAGCGGACCGTGTATATCACTTTAATCTCTGATGACAAAGAAACAAAATATCAGTTCTTGAAAAGTGTGTTTGAATCATGCTCTTGCCCATATGACTTCCAACGTTATAATTCATGAAGTTTTCATTTGTTTAGTAATCACAAGAGGGTATTTCGTTATAATAGTGTAATTGCTGAAAACTGCTATTTAATTACATTCCTCTAAGGAGCAATGTTTCTCAATAATTTTATATTAGTGCTACACTTTGAATTTAATAAGAATTTCTGTAATTCTTATTAAATTTTGAATTTAATAAAAAAATAGTAATCTTTGTTCCGCAATTAAATAATCTAATGATTTCTATTTGAAAATTCTTGTAGATGCTTTAGTTTTTTTTAAAATTGCGCTAGATTAGCAACATTAATTAGAGAAGAAATACGAGCAACAAACGTACTAAAATATCTGATTAAAAAAAAGTAAATTAATTTTCAATGCGGTGCTTATTATAATCAATCTAAAACTATTGCGATACATTGGTTTTAAACCGCTGCTTTATGGTGTTCAAATCTTCCAACTAAAGTTTTATCTTCACGAAGCGGTTTTAAGTGTGGATAATGTTTGGAAACACTGTAACGTTTTCACAATTTTTGCCAGAAAATTCGGCTAGTCTGTTTGATTATCTCGTTTTTACAATCTCTAAGTTTCTTAAAATTGATCACATCGAGATGATATTCTTATATGAATTGGAGATAAATTTCCCAATGTTTATAAAATTAAAAAGGAAACACCAGTAACTAAAATGCATTTTTTGTAGAACTAAATTAAGAAATCTGAATGCGTTATCTTATCTAGTAAGGAACCGCTTATGACGAAGTAGATGAGTGCTAAACATTATTCCTTATATGCATATTTTTAGCATGTGGCTCCGATGATTGCTGCTTCGGAACTCCTGTAGAGCATTTTATGCCACCACACTGGAGTATTTAGAAAAATTCCAATAATTCGATTATTCCATTGTTTCGATTTAGCCGTGCTCGTATTATCCGGTTCTTCTATAAAATGTAACTTTTTAAAATAAATTATAATAACTTTGTGTGTGTTTGTGTTAGATTTAACTGTGTATTCTATCTGGAACCTGAACATTTATCTCTAACTGTTACCTTCATATACAGTAAATTATTTCATTTTGACAATTGATTCATTTTTCATTGTAGAACATTAGAATAGTAAAAATAAAATTTTATTTTTTATTATATTTTTAATAAAAATTTATTTATTATTTTATTTATTATTTAACATAAATTCTGGAAGGAAAAGCTGTGCAGATTTATCAACAGAATAGCAAACTCATCTTTCGGATGCGAATTTACTTATTCCAAAAACGAGAAGCGACGATGAGAATTTAAAAATTTGTGAAATCAATTTGGCTTGCCGTCAATTAATTATAGCTATTTCATTTTTCGCTTATTATGATTGTATATGCTAAGCAATGTTAAGGGGAGGCTCTCCCGGTAGTCTTTCAAAAATGCTTTTTTTTTTTGTTGTTGTTGTTTTGTCTTAAAATGCCTGGATTTTGCTCTCAAATCCGTTTTTTGCTTCACCCAATATTTAAGTCGTCACAACCAGTTTAGCGGACCTGTTTCACAGCTGACAACATACAGATCAAAAACTTTAAAAGCATTTTTCTTGAAACAAGCTTATTTTGAATCGGTGTATGTTCTCGCGCTTAAGCCAGTTTCTTGCAACTAGACTTTTTTAGTTAATGAAATTATATTCTATTGACTAATTATATCATTATAAAGTGTTCAAAATTATAAAAAAAATAAAATTTTTAATAATTTTGATTTTTTAAGCAGTTTTGAAAATGAAAAATGAATGCCAAAAAGTGACCTCAAACTTTAAATTTTTCTGAAAATTTGATGAACTTTAGGTTTGGCCTCCAATTAATTTAGGCCCCACCAGTGGTCGAGAGGTTCTGCTCTCGAAGCTGGTAGACGGGAGGTGCTGGGTTCGAACCCAATCGCGCCCGTCGGCCTAATAGTTCGGAGGTATCGTGGTTTTCTTCGAACCATGGATTTCCATGCGTAAATACGGGTTAGGTTCCCTTAGAAAGACCCCCACGAAGGGCACCCCCCCCCAGGCCTATATTCCTCGAGCAGATAATTGGCCGTGAAAAATCAACCAACCAACCAACCAATTAATTTAGTGTATTGTAATAGCCTATGTAAATGTTTCGTTTCAGATAATTATTAAAGTGACTGGGTGCATTCTAATGTGCAAAAAATGACGAAAATAGCAATTTTCCAATCTATCACTTAAAATTTATGTACACATCTCTAGTCTTCTAGCGAAGTTATGTAAAGATCCGATGATTACCAAATATGAGAAAATTTACTTTTTACTGCTCTTATTTCACTTTAAATGCATCAGGATTCAAATCTTTAAATTCCTTTTTCTTAGTACATACGAGTGTTTTTTTTTTTTCCTTTAAGATATAAATATGAAGAAATTCGTGTTTTTCACTCAATTTTAACATAAGATAAGGATGTTTTATTTATTTTTCCTCATAAAATTACAGTTTATAAAAAAATCAGTCCCTAAAATTTTGAAGTTTTCCTGCGAATATAAGGAAAACATTGTGTAAAAAAATTAAAATTTAAAAAAGTTTTTTTTTTTTTTTTTTTTTTTTTTTTTTTAAATCTAGTTATGGTATTATTTGTCGTGAAAATCTTGTTGTTTTGCAATTTCATTTTATGATGCGTAAAGGAAGCACAAAAAAGGTATAAGTTTAAGGCATTTTTTTAAGTCCTCTAAAGAGCGTAATCACGTATACCGATTTAACGTATGAGCCACGCATAGTGAAATTTAAAAGCGTTTAGATCGATTAAAATATCAACACGTGGAAATTTCCAAGTTTATATGTAATTTCTAAATAATTAAAATTTTAGGAGACAATTTTTAAAAACGCACCTTGCTGGGATCTGACGTCTACTTTCTAGTGATGAAAACCCTATCTCTATAATAGTATTAGCTAATGAGTAATCGCGTTTTTTAGTTTTCCCACAGGTTAACATGGGATTTAGCGATCGGGGAGTTCCAGGGAAGCGGCCCCTTAGTCAGATCTCGAACTCCCCCTTCCAATGTTAATCCTTTGAGTTTGGTATACATTCGCATTTTCCAAATACCTCATCAGAAAATTTAAATTTTTAACTTGTTTTTGATGTATATTCTTTTTAAAGAATATATCTCTTTTAGTTGACAAAACATCTCTGAAATATATGCTTAATTTTATAGTTCTTGTGTTAAAATCTTAGCAAAGCTGATCAGTTGTAAGTAGGGTAGACCGGGGCTAGTTGGCCCGCTTTTTCTTCTAATATTTAAAAAAAAATTACAATTCAACATTTTAAATTCTTTTTTATGTTACCACTATCAGTGTACCTTCAGGTAGAAGTCACAATAGTAAAGCTTGAAAATATTAAATATAAGTATTAGTTTAGAAGCTCAAATTGACACCAAGTCGCTTGGGCCAACCTGCTCCGATTACAAGGTAAGTTAACCCACGTCACTTTTTAATGTTCTGATGATGTAGAAGTTTAAGAAATGATCAAAATTTTACCAAATCTTAATTTTTATTTGTTGCGAACAAAAACACAATATAGAATCCTAAATTAAAATAAAAAATTTAAATATTAAAACTGTGAGTTATTCAAATTATTTACTTCGACCAAAAATTGCTTTAAAAATTGATTTTATTTTCTCAAAAAAAAATGTCTTTAATACATTACGGAACAGTAATACATTTTAATAAATGCATGCTAGGTGTTAAAGCACCGTAAATCTTAGAGTACAGTAATTTAAGAAATCATTCATCCTTAATTAGGTGATTTATTATAAACACCAGATGATAAATAAATTGTGTCAAGGCCTCTGTACATCTGTTAAATGCAATAATTCTTTTCTTTGTTGGCCAAGCCAACAGGGATTTTTCTATAATTATGAAAGTTATAAATGTTTTTGTAACAGGAGCAGCTGATTTAATTCGGGGAGGAGGTAAACAACATTATAACTTGATTTTTTAAAAAGATTGACTGGAATAATCAGGAATTCAATTAATAAAATAACTCTTTACTATTAATTAATAATAAATTAATTAAAATAATGATGAATGCTTATTAAAATAATTCATTAAAACTATCAAAATGCCAGTATCCCAGAGCTCTCCAACATTCCTACGGGGAATGTTGGCCCGGCGGACCAACATGCCCCGTGCCAAATGGGCCAACTAACCCCGTATCGCCATTTTTGTTTTTCATGACTGTAAGGAATTATTCTGAAAGTATTTCAATAAAAAAACATGCCCTAGAATAACTACGAACAATTATTTTTCTGAATTATTATATATCAAAATCTAAAATGTAATCTACAAACAAATAAAAAACGATTATTTATAAGAGAGGAAATTTACTCACCTTTGCAAAATTTTGAAAATTCTCAATAATTCTTTAACGGACGCGGACGCTCCGACTTCATTGGTGTTGACATTGGAGGAGGAAGGCGAAGCAACTCATACTTGGCTGGACCGGCAATGTCATCTAACGCAAAGTTTTAAAAATATCGCGACTGGGCCAACATGCCCCTATGGCCAACTATCCCCGGTCTACCCTAAGTGATACACTGAGTTTCAAAATGATATGAACACCCAGTTTTTCAAGCATAAAAAAGAAGAAAATGTTACAAAACAAACTGAAGTCTAATCAATGTTAGAAATAGAACAAATCGTTTTATTTTATAACAAAATATAATTGAAACAGCGATTTATACATAATTTTTCTATTTTGAGGTGTTTCGTAATATGAACATTGGCCAAAAATATAGATTAATAGACAGTGTATGCACCAGATCTTTTAATTAATACAAAAACGTGATCAGGCATGGAGTGGACCAAACTTTTTAATATATTTTGATCGACTTCATTCCAGTGGAAGATGATAGCAACTTTTAATTCTGAAATTGTGGCATATTGTTTTTCATTTGCGGAAACAGCTCTAACCAGTAGACTCCATACATTTTCCATTGGATTTAAGTCAAGAGAAACAGGGGGCCATGGAATTACATGTACACCATTATTAAGAAACCATCCCCAAGTGCTGTTTTCCGTGTATATAGATGCATTGTCTTGTTGGAACATCTGGAAAGATTCGCCAATTTCCTCAGCAAATGGCAGCAAATTTTCTTCAAGTAGATCTTGCTAGGTTAATACACTCATTCTGCCAGAGGGAGACGCTACATTGATCGTACCATGAAATCCAAACGCAGCCCAAACCATGAGTGAAAACTCCACCCTGCTGCCATTTTGAAAACGTTTCTGGTTTCTTGCGCAAATTCTCAGTGATAAGAAAAACCGTCCGGACCATTCAAATTGAATTTTTTTTTTTAATCGGAAAATTTTACACTTTCATATTCTAACTTCCAGGACATGTGATCTTTTGTCCAATCCAGGCGATTCTGCTGATGCATTTTAATGATACGTGGTTGGGGCTTTCTTTTCTTGTACCTCATTATTTTAGAGCTCTTGACTACTCTGGACAAGGTACTTTTGGACACTGCCATCAGTGGATCTCTTGAAAGTTCGCCTAAAGTTGTTTTCCCATTGCTCATTCTTTTTATAAGGCTCTTTTTTTCCTTTAGGACAGCTTTGGTGGACGTCTCGGAGACTTCTTTGCTCCATAACCCTCTTTTAATCGAAGAAAATTTAATATTGTGCCTGAGATCTTTTCATTTCTTTTTTGCGATAGCTCTGGCCAAAAGTCCTTGAGCCTTAAAAAACCACAATTTTCCCTTTCTCAAAACTACTTAAAGCACTTCTACGACCCATATTTCTAGAACTCACTTTGCGATCAGGTTTGGAAATTTCCTAGTCTTCGAAGTATGTTTATATGCTTAACTAATTTATATATTTCGGTTTCTTCTTCTCGGAGTGGCATTCAATATTCCTGTACAGTTTCCATGCTCGTTTAGTGATAATTTGATTAATGTTCATATCATTTTGCAACACCATTTTTTTTTTTTTTGATAATTCATATTTTCAATGAATTTAAAGTTTGATATTTCTTTTACAGCAATCTATTGTGTAAAATTACTGTATTTGTCTCGAGAACGGAGTTTTCTCATAATTATTTATGAATTTTTGCCAGGATATCATAAAATTATTACGCGTTCATATCATTATGAAACCAGTGTAAAACTAACACACTAAACAAATACAACATTAACACACAAAATAAAATTAAGCATATACTTTAAGAATATTTTATCAACTAAAAAAGATTAAAAAGATCCTTTAAAAAGATTATACAGCAAAAATAAGTTACAAATATTCAATTTCTCACGAGAAATTTAAAAAATATGAATGCACTCCAAGTCCATAGAATTAACATTGGAGAGGATAATTTGAGATCTCATTGGCCAACAGCCTTAATGAATCAAATGCAATACTGCGTTATATTGTTCGTTTTCTTCTGTTTCAGGTAATTACTACTGGGAGATTCTCCAGTCAGGAATAGCTGATGGATATCCCAGGAAGATTACCGACGACTGGTCTGGGCTACCTGGTGACTTAGATGCCGCTTTAACGTGGACCAACGGAAAGACTTTTTTCTTCAAGGTAAGAAATTTTCTTTCTCATTCATAGTTTAGCACGTGGGCGCCGCAAATTCAGGTAGGGGCAAGACTTCGAAACAAATCCTGTGGTCCGAATCCCAGACTTGATTATTTTTTACTCAATGGAAGTTTAATATTTTTAGAATTTAATTATAAATTAATAAATTAATTTTAAAGTATTTTTTCGTTAGCAAAACGAAGTTGATAAATCGCCAAATATTCTTTCAAATAAACAATGTGGTTACAACTGTATACGAGGTACAACAATGGACAATGGAGTTATTTATGCGTCAAACCAGACTCGGTAAATTATGCTCAACTAGTTGTGAAACTGTCTCAATTAAATATTTTAAACACTAAAAGTAGTACCAAAAAAAGTATAATAATTAAAAAAAAAAGTTTTATTTCATTTTATTTTCGAAACCGCTTCAAAATGCCCTTTTTAGCACTTTCCAACATAGTTGCAAAGTGTTTATGACTTGATATGTCTGTCCGTCTGTCCGAGTTCTGACTCTCGTAAATATACTCGGATTTCTCTGAATGTTTTTATGTTATTGATGCTTACTATAGCACGATCGGTATTGATGATGAAGTGTGTAGCATTTATAGTTCATTTACAAGGGCGGTCAATGGGAGGAAAAAAAAATTTCAAGTTCATTTTAATGATGTTAGACAATTTCAAATATAATGAAATTGATATGCATTTATGTAGTGCACTGAATCATGCCTTCTGTAGAATATGGGGTGCAAAGCAATTTACAATTCATTTACAGGGACACACAAAAGCATTGCGTTACATAATGGTCTATGGGGGAAAAAATTTTTGCAGCATATTTTAGTTCCGTTACACTATTTGAAATAAAAGGAAACTGATCATAGAAACTCGACAGAGTTTCTCGCCAAGCAAAAGAAACAACAGTGCAATGAACCGTAAATGAAAGGAATTTCCGCCAATTGATGCCAAACGATTTTGCAAGATTTTTTTAGTACTCTGTCTAGTTTATATTTTCCGGACTGACCAAAAGGGGATTTTGACACATCTATAGCTCGAGTACTATTTATAACAAAAACAAAATTCTTGATTCTATGAAATGGGGCGTGCCACGTGACTCAGAAAACGAAAGTAAAGTGGAATCCGGCGAATAGGTTTTTAGTAAATGCGATTTTAAAAGTGCTGTTTTTTGCACTTTTTAAATTCTTGTTCCGACCAAATCTGTTGACAGGGCTACAGCAATGTGTAATTATCGGATTTTTACGCGCTTTACGACATTTGAACTTTTTTTATGAGTAGTTCAAACCTTTGAAAGTTTCATGTAAAAATATTAATTAGTTTTTGATTTATACCAGTTTAAAGTAATTTATTCGTATATTTCAGCGTGGCGTACTTAATAATATCTGTACTTATATTTCCATGTGAGCTGCGTGGCGTACGTAATGTGTAAGGTCATTGTGCCTAAATGCGACACGATTCCCCATACTTTTGTCGCATTTAGGGTATACAATGAAACTTCTCTCTGCGACCACCTCCTTGAACGACCCTTTTTTCATGGAACGAAATTTATTCCCATAGACTCAATACTAATTTTACCTCTTTTCAGAGACCATCCCAGTAGAACTCCCTCCATGAGCGACCCATTTCTTTGAAGAAAACAAATTCCGTTTTTTCCTGGTCGCTTGAAGAACGTTTTATTAGAAAAATAATTCCGGAGAGCGCATTATTCATGAAACTTCTAAACTAAGTTTAGAAATTTTTTTTTTATTCCAATAACTTTTAAGTGTACCTTTGTGCCTTTTTAGGCAATGAATTTAACTCTGATGATTGTCAGGAGACTCTCAAAGGAATCAAAGTCATAAATTAATGAAATCGTCATTATTTGTTCCCGTCCAGAAAAAAATGCATTTATTTACTGAACTTCGAAAGGACTTGGTAACAAAAGTTATAAAAGATAAAGCGGTAAAATCAAAGCAAATGCATATTTTTAAAACTCAAAACTCTGCAGTAGTTAATTTATCTAATTAACATTTGTTCTTATACTTAAATTTTCATATTTTTCCCTAATGTGAAAAATAAATTTTAGTAACATAAGTTGTTACCTTTTTACAACAGTTAAAATCTAGATTTAAATATGACCTCCATTAAGAGAACGTGGTCTCTTTAGGGAGGTTTTACTGTATTTGGCATTTTATTACATAAATATATATTTTATTAAGCAGCAAGTTACTGAATACTGTAGCTATAGTTCAAAACTAACTTGCTTTGTATAAATTTAATAATTATCTGTAGTATAAAACCACAATATACAATTGTCGGTCGCATTTTAATTTTTGTTGCATTTACGGCAGTTAAAACCTGAATGAGATGTCCATAGCCCTAAATGTAATAATGCATTTTACACATGAGAATTCATCTGAAAAGTTCATTTAACCCTTAATAGCTGTTACAGACAATTGTCATATAACAATTGTGAGCAGTCTGCGAAACCATTCGATTGAAAGATGAATAAAAGTCGCGATTAATCATAAAATACTGATTTTGTACTAAACTGTTTGTGAAGTAATATTTCTTATAAAATCTTGCTTTTCAAACATCTCAAACAGTTGTACTTGGACTCCAAATGAAGCAAAATTTTACTGTATCGATAGTTAAACTGTAAAAATTAAAAAAAGAAGCACTCACAGCAGTTGAGGGTTAATTGCAATTATTTTTTGGAATTACTTAACCCTTAACTGCTGTGATAGGAATTGCCGCATAACGACTGCGTGTGTTCTTCGAGACCGTTTGATTAAAAATTGAATGAAAGGCTCTATTAACTCACAGGTACTGTTTCTGTACTAAACTAGTACAGGACTATTATAATTAAACTTCAAATATTCAGAATGTCTAGCAATAGTTCTAGAGCTCATAATGAAAGAAAATTTCACCAGTATTCATAGCTTAACTGGAAATTACAAGTTTAACTGCGAAAATTGAAAAATGTAGGGGTCTGCGAGATCGCTAACTGCAGTTATGGGTTAATATAGAGTTGAAATACATAAAATTGAAAGATAAATAGCTTATTATTGAACTACTAAATAAATTTTATTTAATAGCAATTTAAATAATAAAACTATAACTGAGATGCACAATGTTACACTGCTAATATGCAAAAGCTTCGTGTTGTTATTTGAATGTTGCGTATAATGCTTTGTTCCTAATATAAATAATTATCATCCCTCCTTCCCACAGAGCTATGGCTATAACTACAATTAAATAATTGTCGCGAAAAACTTCGTTTAAAATTCGCGGAATTCGCTCGCGAATATTAACCCATAATTTCTACACTAGTACGACTTGGGTTTCCGTAACTTCAACTACGCATAATTTGGCTCACGATCTAGTGATAATGAAATATAACAACATGATTCATGAACGAAATTTAATAAGAAATCGAAATGAGATATTGGATTTTATGAAAAGTCTTATTTTGTTAATGAAAAATACGAATTAATTAAAGCATGTTTTAAATAGCACCGACATTTCGGTCGGTGCAAATTCGCATTAGTGTGGAGTTTACTGGTTAAAAGGATATTTACAAGATATTTATAATATTGTTAACCAGAATATTTATTACGTATAACTTTATTTATTATAAAATATATCATGATCAATACATCAGCCTTATAAATAGATAAAAACGTACAATATTTCTAATAATTCTGGTTAAGCCAAAGAGAAGCAATGTGCCTGGCATTCTGTCGCCCCCCCCCCTCCCCCTCCCGCCACACACACATTCCTCTTCATTTTTCTTGCACTTTAAAAAAATTGAACATTTTCTGTACCTAAAAACACGTATATGGAAACAAATACTCATTTAGATAATTAGTTTTATTTATTTATTATCGTTTTCTAATTTGAAGGTAGAAAATGTCAATTGCAATAAGTAAAAAGTGAAAACAGTATTAAGATATCAGATTTTTTAAAAAAGTGCTGACAAAAATTATGGTCTCCTAAACCAGCGCATAACTCAATTGCATCATGTTTTAATCAGATACAGCATTTAAGCTACCGAATCGTATAATGTTGGTAAAATTATTTACACAAGATTTTCCTGAATTTCCATCATATAAAATTATTGCAAATTCCAAATTATGTGTCTATATTTTGTTACTGGAACATATACCGCGTTTCTTATACCTTTTTTTTAATTAAATTTTTTTTAAATCAGCGTATTTTTCTATTTCGATTATTTTAAAATACATATTTAAGTGCCTGGTTAAAGAAAAACATTAATAGATGATTATTCTGACTCAACACAGCTTAATTAACCCGTTTGGGACCATGGGTGCATATATGCACCCTCAAAAAGTGATTAAAACGATTGGGTTTGAAACCAGTAAAAAAGAAAAGTAAAATTTACTTTATTTAATTACGACATTTTCGTGATTTATAAAGTTAAGTCAAATAATTAACAAAAAGTTGTACCAAACGAATAAAATTCGTGTAAAAGATGCCGGTCCTGAACGGGTTATAAATAATATTTGCTTTAAACATCATTTTAATACAATATATGAAAAATACCATATAAACTTACCTAGTTAATCTCCTAAATGTGTCTACGCATTTATAGTAATCTCTATGTCGCTATTAAGTACTTGCATAAAACAGTCTCCAAAATACATAGACTATTTTAAATTGTAATCTGAAAACTGGTCGTCTTGGTAGCTTTCTTTACAAAAAGCTACCTATTGCAGCCGTTCGGAGGAAAGCTATTTCAAAAAATTTTGGTATATTTTCATCGATCATGACCCCCAGACCCCGAAACCACCCTCCGTTCAAAATTGATATATATATATATATATATATATCTGACGTACGTCACACTGTAACTCTCGTATTTATGAACCGATTTGGATGTAATTCGGTGTGTACATAGTATTCCACGCTTGGCCGCCATTTGTTCCGCCATTGGCCGCCATTTTGTTCCAAAATGGCGGCCATTTAAAAAAATTTTAAAAATTTTAAATTTGAAATGTGGTACCAAAAAATTGAAAATGGAAAAATATTTTTTTCTTATGTATTTGACCTTTATACAAAGACTCCGTAGCAGTTTTTGTTTCGTCTATATCTTAAAAAATGGCTGAGTTATAGCATTTTGAATTTCTAGCGAAGCTGACATTTTGAAGCGTCCTGAATTTTGTCACGCGATAAAAGGCGTATTTATGAACCGATTTGGATGTAACTTCGTTTATACATAGTACAGACCAATGTCCCGACCGAGTTCGTTGGCCAACTTCATCCGCCATCTTGTTTAAAAATGGCGGCCATTTAAAATTTTAAGAAAAATTTTAATTTGAAATGTGGTACCAAAAAATTGAAAATTGAAAAAATATTTTTAGGTAGATTTCGTAAGAAATACTACCTATTGCAGTCGTTACCATGGTGCGACTTTTGAAAAATTCCTTCATAACTTTTCATTATAGGACCCCAGGAACCCAAAACCACTCCCACCTAAAAAGTTTATATATATATATATATATATATATATATGTATGTATGTACTAAATTTTGTCCGCACGATAAAAGTCGCAATTATGCACGAATTATCTTCAAACTCGCCAACTTTGAGATGGCTAATATCTCGGCGGGGGTTGAAAATGGGCGAAATCGGCCCAAGAGGGTGGAAATGGGGAGGGTTCAAAATTTTGAATACTGTCTTAACATGATTCTGATAAAACCAGCTCTTACACAACAATGGCAGGAAAAAAATAAAAGTTTTTCGTTATAGCAGTTGCCAACAATTAAAAAAAACAAATAATAAAATTCACACCACAACAATTACTTTTCTTTTGCAAAATTTTCACGTGTAAAATTAAATAGTTTGACAAATTGAAAACAAATTGAATATTACGTCATAAGTTTCCTAGAGCAAGATTTCAGCATGAAAACTCAAAATAAATAGTTTGACGAATTAAAAAAATATGTATATTGCGTCATATTGGAAATATAATGGACCTCAGGAGGTGAATATGTAACGCCATGTAAGTTTGAAGAAACGTATTAAAACATGATAAAAACCCGACTATGGAAATATTAACATATTTTAACACTTTAAGGTTCTCTGAATTTTTTGTAGCCATTTTTTAAACCTATTCCATATATATGTGTGTGTGTATTCGTGTATATTACAATTTTCACAAAAAGTTTAGCTCCCTACAAGTCGCTCTTTGTGAAGAAACTGGGTTTTATCTCTAATCTTGATTTAAGTTTTGTTGGAGAATTTAGTACTTAACATCGAAATCTACCTCCGCCTGTAGGCCCGAGCCGACAGGGATTTTTTTTTCTTATGTGTTTGACCTTGATAAAAAGATTCGGGAGCAGTTTTTGTTTCTTCTATATCTTAAAAAATGGCTGAGTTATAGCATTTTGAATTTCTAGCGTGGCTGACATTTTGAAACGTCCTGATTTTTGCCACGTTATAACAGACGCATTTATGAGCCGATTTGGATGCACTTTGGTGTGTACATAGAACATACAAATAACTCAACCGAATTCGTTGGCCAGCTTCATCCGCCATCTTGTTTCAAAATGGTGGCCATTTAAAAAAAATTTAATTTAAAATCAGATACTAAAAAATTGGAAAATGAAAAAGATTTTTTTTGTATGTCTCTGACCTTAATACAAAGATTCCGGAACAGATTTTGTTTCGTCTATATCTAAAAAAATGGCTGAGTTATAACATTTTGAATTTCTATTGTGGCTGACATTTTAAAACGACCTGATTTTTGTCACGCGATAACAGGTGTATTTATGAACCGATTTGAATGTAACTTGGTCTGTACATAGTACATACCAATGTCTCGACCGAGTTCGTTGGCCAGCTTCATTGGCCATCTTGTTTCAAAAGGGTTGCCATTTAAAAAAAAATGTAATTTAAAATTTAAAATGAGGTATTAAAAAATTGGAAAATGAAAAAGATTTTTTTTATGTGTTTGGCCTTAATACAAAGATTCTGGAGCAGTTTTTGTTTCTGAAAATTTGTTCTTTTGTTTATATCTTAAAAAGTGGTTGAATTATAGCACTTTGAATTTCTATCATGGCTAACACTTTGAAACGATCTTGTATTTGTCACGCGATACCACACGTATTCGCCTATTTCGATGGAAGAAGGCATGTGCATACTATACATCAATATCTCGACCAAGTTCGCTGGCCAGCTTCAGCAGCCATCTTGTTTCAAAATGGCGGCCATTAAATTAAAAAAAATATATATTTAAAGTGAGATGCAAAAAAATTAGAAATTGAAAAAGGTTTCTTTCTTAAGTATTTGACCTTGATATAAGGATTCAGGAGCATATTTTGTTTGTCTTTATCTTAAAAAATGGCTCAGTTTAAATTTCTAACGTGGGTGACATTTTGAAAAATCTGATTTTTTGCCTGCGACAGCACTCGTATATATCAACCGATTCCGATGTGAGTGAGCATGTGCACAGCAATTACTAAGGTCTCGACCAAGTTCACTGGTTAGCCTCATCCACCATGTTGTCTTAAAATGGCAGGCACTTTAAGAAATCGCCGAATTTGGCAGCGAAATATAAGTTACTTTAAATAAAAGCAGATTGGATACAGCTGACTAATTTCGCGAAATTCTCATTCATAATGATTTAGTATTGATAAAAATTAGTATTGAATCTCCTACATTCGGTTTCCACTTAATTGAGCTTCGTGTGTTTGAATAATATAAGTTGGCTTTTTTAAAATAGGAATATGAAAGCTACCTCTTCCTCCCGGCACTGGCTGGAAGGACATTTCTTAAGTTTAACTAGTCATGTAATCGAAACCAACAACGTGATTCTTGATGTTCATAAGGTTATTTGAGCTTCAAAGTTAAAAAAGAAAACCTGTGAGCCAATTTCGGGAATTTTTGTCGCATTCGCGAAACACGGGAGCGCAATAAAATGAACGATGTCTATTTGATTGAAGATTTATTTTTTTTTTAAAGTTTTAAATGCAAAAAAATGTTTCGGGTTCTGTTCATTAAGATCGGAGCCTCATTACACAGCATTTATTTATAATTCTTGAATTAAGATTTTAAGTAAAAGAACATTATCGCATTTAGGTGTCATCACATTTAGGCGTCCTTATATCTAACATTAAGTCCTTATATCTAACATTAAGTCCTTAGATCTATCTTGACCTTGTATCTAACATTGCAGTAAACATTTAAAACGGGTTAGAACTCGCGCGATTACTTGTTGAACGTAAAAAAGGCAAATATTCGTCAAAAATATAGAAAAATCGATTTAATTTTTTGGCCGCAGTCGTTTATGAGATCACAAGCAACCCGTGTGCCAAATTTCGTAACCCTGCGCCCTGTGGTTTCCGAGTTTGTGAGGTTACATTGATAGATACGCGCACGGATTCTAATAGGGTAGATGTTATTGCATTTGACCCAGTTAAGCTCCGTATTGTAAGGCGGCATTGAGGCATTTACGGTTCGTTTACATGGTTACTTAGAAGATCTTGATTACACTACAACTGATGGATATTTACTGAGTGGCATGTATTTTAATGAATTTGTACTATTACAATCTCTAAAAAATTTTATCATGTTACTTGAAAGTTGAATATGAATTCAATTTGTTTATCTAAAAGCTCAACAATCCAGGATTCTACTTTATGAAAGATGTTTCTATTATCCACTTTATTAAAAATGCTTCTGGATTTTAGCACACACCCTTTTAAAATTCCAATACTATGGGTATTTTTGCACACAAAATTTAGATAACAATTAAATGAAATTTTATTTTGCACGAAATCGGAATGATTTTGGGCGAAAGTTCTGCGCACAATAATCATCGCGGAATGTCCGGCTGATATTTGAGGAGAAACTAGATTATAAAAGTGGCCAGTGGACCTCGATTATGGAAAGATTCTAGGTGAACATCGACTACGGAGGAACCACAGAATGTGCTCAGAAAGATAATGTAAGCACTTTAGTGAATCACAGAGTACTTATAGTCATGAAAACAATTCGACAGAACTTTAGGATTACTGTCTATCATATTGAAATAAGCGGGTAAATGTTCTCTTTTGTATTGCTTTTATACTAAAACGCACATATACTCAAATATTTTTTTCAACATTCCAAACTTTGCAATTTATTCAATTTAAACAAAGGTAATACAGTCAGTCTGGTTTTTTATTACACAATTTTTTTTCATTTTTTTTTTTTTTACAATCCTTTTATATCAAATGAATTTTTGGCCGTTTTATTGAAATTTTTCGTTTTACTTTTCATTTAACCCTTTCAGGGGCAAGGCATTTTTGATTAAAAAATGTTCAAGTAATTAATTCGCACCGCAATTAACAAACAAATTTATTTGAAAATAATCAACAGATTTTTTTCAAGAATATTATGAAATCAAAACTGTACTAAAAATCTACTGGTGCCATTTGGCAATTTAGGCATTAAAATTAACCATTTGCAAACTACAAACGGCCCCTCAAAGGGTTAAAAATATTAATAAGAGGATGTATTAAACTAATCAACTCTTATATTGGACTTGGTAATTAAAGAATGCTATCAATATTCCAATAGCTTTTAGTTAATTTTTAATCAGAATATAGAGCTACTCAAAAATTTACAAATATGACAGAAATTATGGAAAGTCATTTCATAACGATGAAATATCGAATTCTGAACTTTTATTGAAATGAATGTAATTTATCCGATGAATTGTCCAAAATATATGAGAAAATACATGGAAAGCATACGACTTAGTATGTCCTGTTAGTCACGTAAAAAAAAAATAATAATAAATAAAAAATAGGAATTTAGAAAGTGCATGCATTGGAAATTCAGAAAATCCAACATGTGTTAGAGCTTATGAAAATATTTAAAAAGAAAAAAGTAAAAGTTTAATCAAATAATCTGAGTTTCTGCCGCGCTTATCGGAGGGACGTTGGATTTCCTGAAAAAAAAAATGATTTTATTTAAAAATTACTTCAAGCACGCCCGGTGATAAAACAAATGATCATTATTCAGTCTGCTTTTAAATCTTTATATATTTTGCGTAAAATGATGTGAATTTTGAGAATGTAAAGGCAGTTTGTGAAATGTTATTAGGATAAATTCCTTGCTGAGTTAATTAATGAATCACCATATAGCTTATTGAACAACAGCAAAAAATATTTCCGGTTACTTCGACAGATTTTATCATATCTAAAAAATAAATGATTTCTTCTGAGATTTGTAAGGATCGATAAAATGGTTTTGAATTATTTAAAAAAAAGTCCAACATTATGTCTTACTAGATATGCATATTACACTTTTGAAAAGTTTATAGCATCACTATTAAATTATTTTTTTACTTCTATCATCTTTCGTTTATCTTTTTTTTCTGAATTAAAATGGAGTATGTATAATGCAAATGAAATACCTTACAAAAAGAAGTGATATCTAATCAAAAACAACTCGTTGTAAATGATACCGCCAAGCCACAAACCTAAAACGTCAGTCATAAAAAGAAGTGATATCACATAAAAAGAAGCGATATAGAAGTGCATACTACGAGTGCCGTGTAAAAATCTATCACTACTCATAATGTTTTCAAAGGACTCGGAGTGAGGTACAGTATGCGAAAACTGCTTGGCGACCTGCAGGCGTATATTTAATATATGCAGTACCTATATCAATTTCGAAAAATTGTGGAAGTCTAAAAAATTAATTTTAAATTCTTATTTTATCACTCTTATAAATATTTGTAGGTTATGACAGAATTATTCCTTAAACGTAAAATGTCGTGTTTCCAACATAAGGAATATTATATAATACCATTGTAACAGAAGCCTTACTAGAACAGATTTTAACCCCTGCCATGTGCAATTCCGTTTACGCAGGCTTTACTGCAATATATCTTAGTTTAGTTAACGTCTATTATTAGGTGTATTGTTAGTAATATTCATGTGACCATTATTTTATATTATTATTTCACAAACTCAAAATCTTTATTACATGTTTACTTAGAAAATCCTTCTCGTAAAAGTGGTATTTCTTGTTCAAATAATGGTAAATAAAATCAACAAATCGATCCCATGATGTTAAATAAGAATGGGCATATAAACACTATAAGCTTCAACTTTTCACAATTTAATAGGATCAGTAATTCAAGAAGAAAATTGTTAAACAAATAGTCATAGGTAAGTGCAGGAAGAACAAACATTATACAAGTCTGCAGGTCGCCAAACAGTTTTCACATACTGTACCTCACTCCGAGTCCTTTGGAAACATTATGAGTAGTGATAGATTTTTACACGGCACTCGTAGTATGCACTTCCATATCGCTTCTTTTTATGTGATATCACTTCTTTTTATGACTGACGTTTTAGGTTTGTGGCTTGGCGGTATCATTTACAACGAGTTGTTTTTGATTAGATATACATTACTGAGGCTTACTACAAGATACTTGTTGTATAACATGATGTGCATAGCAGTTTTCGTTCATTTACAGGGACACTCAAAAGATTCGGATATAGTACTGTCTAATAGCTGTAAGTGCTGTAAATGCCATTTCATTTATGGTATGCATGTTTAACTAACTTTTTGCTTACTATGTGGTGTGATGTATTAAATATTATAAATTATATACAGGGCTACACAAAAGATTTCGTAAGCATTGCGGATTATCAGCTTAAAGGCGGCTTTTAATTGAGTTGCTCACTTTCAAGTTGAACTATATTTAGTATACTAAAAGACGTTTGTATAGTACAGATAAAATCATATACAGGGCCACGCAAAGAGTTGGATACATGACCTCCTAAGGATGTTAATGTCTGGAAGTGTAAGTTGAGTAGTTTTTTAGCCTGAATTAAATTTTAGCTTAATATGTGATGCATATAAAAAATCTGTTGATAATATACAGGTCTGTACAAAAGGATTCAAGTATGTTTCTGTATATTGGTAGAAACTTTCGAAGGTGAATTTTCAGTCTACTTTTCTTAGTAAAGTAAGTTTTAGCATATTATGTAGAGTATGTGCAAATTGAAGATTAAATACAGGGTTGCAGAAAATAATTGGACTACTTTTCCGGATATGGACGGTAATTGCTGAAAGCTGGTTTTGAAATGCGTTATGAGCTTTTAAAATATTTACTGGTTACTTTAATGGTTAGAAAGAAATAGACAATATAAATATGAAATACGCTAAAATAATTTTTTTCAGGACATTCCAATACAAATTTATCAACATAAAAGCAATACCGAAATTCAATAATTAAGAAATATTAACCTTGTATTTTTTGTTTTCGCTGAACCTCCCTTCTTTGCTGGCGTTGCAGAACGATTATTTCCATTAAGAGGAGAAAAACTTCGTTAGTAATGGTACAAAAAATAACTTTGCCGCTTATACGCTAATACGGACGATTAGAAACCTGTTAAAAGATGTTAATATACATATTTAATGATGAAACGCAGTATAAAGATTATACAAAGACAAGGATGATACGAACTATACCAGCTTATTCGTTTGTAAATCCTCATTTCTATAAGATAAATGAAAAGAAATCGTGTATTTTCTTTTTCCTTTTATATGCTGCGCAAAAATATTTTATTAACTAAATCATTGTTTTCTAAATAAAAATAAAAAGAATACATCTTTTTTGCTTGTACATTTATCTCTGAAAAAACTAACAAAAGAAATTAAGAGGCTATGGACATATAAATGGCTTTTTTTTTGCAGTTAATTGAATTTCATTCAACTTAAGAAATATGTGTTATTTTATAAAAGTATCAATGTTAACTGAAAGTTATTCAAATTTCATTTTTAAAAACTAAATTCTTAACATTTTTAGAAATGGATTGTTCCATTTTTTCAAATTGTTACGAGATCAATGAAAATATGTAGAATTTTGCTTTTTCAAAAGCTGTAAATGTAGTTTTTACCCGACTGCCAAGAAGAGTTATGTGTTTCACGCGTATCTGGGTATGTGGATTTCTTTTATACCCTCGAAACATACCAACGGCTGGATGGATTTTAATGAATGAGGTCTCTATCGATTCCTCTTAACCGACCGATGGTTATAGGCTAGGTTTTGTTTTTATAAATTCAAAATGGCGGCCGTAAAATACAAAATGGCGGTAGAGACTAAAAAAAAAAAAAAAATTACGCACCCTATTGAGTGTCATATCATTGGATAATTCTTTCAAAATGAAGACGATGTTTCATTGACGGTTTTACAGTCAGAAGCTCCGTTTAAATATTACACAACCTAGAAGTTGTGTAGGTAAGATCTCTAGCTTTACTTTAACTCTAATTTTCATAGACATCTATAGCCCTCATCATAACAGTGTTTATAGATAGGAACTGACAATTAAACACAACTTAAAAGTCATCAATACAAGTAAATAAAAAAAAATAGGTAAGTAATATAAAAAATAGTTTCACATTGATGAGAAATAATTAATTAGTTCGCTTTTTACGCAGTCGGCTTTTTTGATTTTTTAAATTTAATTAGTTTATACAGTTTTAACTTAACATTAAAAAAATAATAATCGTTTATAAAGTTATTTACTTTATTTATAAGGAAAGTACTTAAAAATTTCATAAAAGCATTTTTTCATAATTTCAATTTAACGTTTTCATGATTTCGAAAAGAAAAAAAATCAGATTAAGATTTAGTTGTTTACGCATTGAGAAATGCCTTTGAAAATATTATTTTTTATTTTATTTTATTTTACGATGTATTGAAAAATTAAATTATTTCATATTTATTTTATGTATACATATTAAACACACTTAAATATTTTGTTTTTTATTTTATTTTTATTATTTGGTTGTTCTGTAAAGAATTGTATTCTTTATTTATTGGTGTATATAGAAAAACTTCGAAACGCTATAAAAAATATATATAATTTTTTATTTATTTTTTACTTTTATTTTTATTTTCTTTTTATTTTTCCTTTTTTTTTTTTATGTAAAACCGTTTTAGGATTATTTATTTACCTGCGTAAACAAAAAAAAACCCCTTTTTTAATGTTTAAATATTTAAATACTTTATTTTTAAATGTTTGCTAATTACCACATAAAATAAATAAATGAAAAGGAAAATAAATAAAACCTTTCCAAACGTATTCTAAATTTGTGCAGTATTAACAGTTTTAAGGCTTATTAACGAACAGTTTCCAAACAGTTCGCTTTTCATTCAAAATCGAGATTTTTTTTTTACATTATTTTCTTAGAAAAAAGTTCATTGTATCAAAAAGCCTTGAAGGAATGCGGAATAAAGTGCATGTTGTCAAACAGCCCTTTGAATTTTCTTTTTCTCTTATTCCTTTAAAAATTGGACGTTTTCCAGTGTAGCTGTACCACAATAGATGTTCCGCCTTACCCGAAAAAACAAAGAGAATAACTAAAGTTTGTTTATTTCGCTTAGATCATTTACATTATTTCTTCTTAAGGTATCGGAACACATTTAGACTTTTTTTTCCTTCTAAATTTCATAACTATTGTTTCTTCATTTAACTTCACGAGCATTAATTGTAGAATAGTAATAATATTAATAGTATTTACTATAATCTTTATTAAATAGTTTTTTTAACAAGTAAGTGAGGTATCAAATAAATGTTGAAGACTTTAACGGAACATAAAATAACATACTGAACACTAGCGTATGTTTCATATAGAAAAAAATAACCCAAATCCTACATAAAGTACAGAAATATTGTAGAGGCTTTTTGCACGGTTACGTGTCATTTGCATACGGAGCATTTGAATTTTCTCAAAATATTCATTTTTTCATTTAAAATCAAAACTGTGTTGCAATTATTGAAATGCAAAGTGAGCTTTTAATTTTCCACAAATTAAAACCCTTTTAGCAAAAGACCTTTCCGGGACTGAATAACTAAATACTGAATAATGACGTAGATTTCGTACAGAAGAAAGTAACCCAAATCCTACCTCAAGTACGCAAAAAGTTGTACAGGCATTTTGCATTGTTACATATCATTTACATATGGATCATTTGAATTTTCTCAAACTATTTATTTTTTTTTTCCATTTAAAATCAAAACTGTGTTGCAGTTATTGAAATTAACAGTGAGTATTGAAATGAAAAGTGAGTTTTTAATTATCCGCAAATTAAAACCTTTTTAGCAAGGGACCTTCCTTAGACTGAATAACTGGACATTGAATACTAACGTAACATTTCACACAGAAAAAAAAATCCTATATCAAGTGCACAAAAGTATTTATTTTTTCCGTTTAAAATCAAAACTGTGTTGCAGTTATTGAAATAAAAAGTGAGTTTTTAATTACCCGCAAATTAAAACCTTTTTAGCAAGGGACCTTTCCCAGACTGAATAACTGGACATTGAATACTAACGTAACATTTCGCACAGGAAAAAAAATCCTATATCAAGCACACAAAAAATTGTGGAGGCATTTTGCACAGTTACGTGTCATTTGCGTACGGACCATTTGAATTTTCTCAAAGTATTTATTTTTTCCATTTAAAATCAAAACTGTGTTGCAGTTATTGAAATGAAAAGTGAGTTTTTAATTACCCACAAATTAAACCCTTTTAGCAAGAGATCTTCCTCAGACTGAATAACTGGACATTGAAAACTAACGTACATTTCGCACAGAAAAAAAAAAAATCCTACATCACGTACACAAAAAATTGTGGAGGCATTTTGCACAGTTACGTGTCATTTGCGTACGGACCATTTGAATTTTCTCAAAGTATTTATTTTTTCCATTTAAAATCAAAACTGTGTTGCAGTTATTGAAATGAAAAGTGAGTTTTTAATTACCCACAAATTAAACCCTTTTAGCAAGAGATCTTCCTCAGACTGAATAACTGGACATTGAAAACTAACGTACATTTCGCACAGAAAAAAAAAAAATCCTACATCACGTACACAAAAAATTGTGGAGGCATTTTGCACAGTTACGTGTCATTTGCGTACGGACCATTTGAATTTTCTCAAAGTATTTATTTTTTCCATTTAAAATCAAAACTGTGTTGCAGTTATTGAAATGAAAAGTGAGTTTTTAATTACCCACAAATTAAACCCTTTTAGCAAGAGATCTTCCTCAGACTGAATAACTGGACATTGAAAACTAACGTACATTTCGCACAGAAAAAAAAAAATCCTACATCACGTACACAAAAAATTGTGGAGGCATTTTGCACAGTTACGTGTCATTTGTGTACGGACTATTTGAATTTTCTCAAATTAATTATTTTTTTAAGGTTCCGTACTTAAAAAATAAAAACGGAACCCTTATAAAATCGCTCCTGGTGTCTGTCTGTATGTCACAGCCATTTTACTCGTAAACTATGGGACGTGGAAGGTTCAAATTCGGGGAAGTAATAAATACTATTAACCCACATATTTTTAGATTACTAAATATTCATAAATATATTTAGAAAAAATGTAGAGGGCCTAATTAAGTTACTTGAAAAAAAAATCTTTTCTATGTATATCGTGTGAAAGCTTTCGTAACGCTGAACCCAAAAATACTTTTCTTTTAATTTTAGGTATTATATTTTCAAAGATATCGTCGAAAATGTAGTGCAAAAATATGTCTCAGCCCCCCCCCTCTAATTCCGAATCTACTGAAACTAAAATTTTGAAAAAATTTGAGGTAGTAGACGTTAATTCAAACTTTCACGAAAATTATAGAGATTACCTTAGATCAAATAGTTTTTGAGAAAATCGCATTTTTCCGTTACACACAAATTTCGATTTACGGGCATTCAGCAAAAGTGTTGAGCAGCGCTGGAGGTACCTATCGTAGCAGAAGTATAAAAGCATTGTTGATAATGTTTTTCGTAAAAAATCGTCTGTAATTAGCCGAGATATTAACCCTTAAAAACACGGATAGTTTGGGCATACATAATGACAGGAACGGCGTACTCTATGCTCCATCGGCTTTTAAAGCCTATGTAACAACATTTAAGGGTATATTTGTGTAATGCAATGCCCAGTAACAGTATAAAAGCAATAAACGTCAAATTGTTTAAAGAGACTAATTTAATTAGAATTAATCCCATAAATACTATGGGATTCGCGACTATTTTGCATTGAGTGGCTCTCTCAATACACCTCCCGTGTCTTTAAAGGTTAACGTTATGTTATTCCCGTGTCTTTACGTTAGTAACTAAAAACCTATCTGGAAAAACGCAGTATGGACCAAAGCGGCGTTGCAACTTTGCGACATCCTTTCGAAGCGCGCTTAGCATAATGCTAAGTTTAAATTTTGAACAATGGTTTTGCTTTAGGCGCACTGTAAAAAGAAAATATTAGTACGGCGCTGAATTTAGGTTTATGAAATGCCAAATGAAGTTTAAATATGCAATACTTTTATTGTCAGCACCGAATCAAGTTTATCATAAACAGATTAGGATAAGATTAAGAAAAGAGTTATTCAGAATAGTTATATGTGATATTATATAGGTTCTTTATCTCTTTGAACTTTCATGGTATATCCTTTTATACTTTTGTGGTATATACGCAGTTATATCCAACCCTACGCTGTACAATTTTTTACAAAGTCTTATTATTCTTTTAGCAACAGTTTTTTTAAATGCAGTTACTAATTCACATATTTATTGTACGGAACCCTCTGTTCACGAGTAATACTCACACTTGACCGTTTATTCCATTTAAACTCAAAACTGTGTTCCAGTTATTGAAATGAAAAGTGAGTTTTTAATTACCCACAAATCAAAACCCTTTTAGCAAGTGACCTTCCCTAGACTGAATAACTGGTCATTGAATACTAACGTACATTTCGCACAGAAAAAACAAACAAAAAACAAACAAATCCTACATCAAGTACACAAAAAATCGTGGAGGCATTTTGCACAGTTACGTGTCATTTGGATGTATTTTTTTTCCATTTAAAATCAAAACTGTGTTGCAGTTTTCTAAGTGAAAAGTGAGTTTTTAATTACCCACAAATTAAAATCCTTTTAGCAAGGGGCCTTCCCTGGACTAAATAACTGGGTTAAAAACTTAAGCCCTACGGCGAATTTTGTTTGTCTGGCTGCATATTACCGATTATTTTGTCTTATTCGAAGAATTCGAGGACCCTTTATATAGATAAATGAAATAATACCTTACATTTTCTGCGTTAGTTATACAGAATATATCAACTTATCACTTAAAAAAATATTTTATGTTTTACTTATAGTGACTTAATGCTACACGCAGGTTTTAAAATCTAAATCGAATTCTATACCTAAGAAATTTGTTTAAATATAAATAATACCAAAATCGAATACGTGAATTAATCTAGAGTACGTATTACAATTTTAAAACTTTTTTTAATAAACGACTTTGATTTTTATGTATTACTATTTATTTACCAGATCATTAATTCTAAAATAATGTTTACATGAAAATAATCATGTAAGCACTTTATAGAAATCCCATGTAATAATACCGGGTGTCCTAAAAAGGACTGACTGATTTTTAAATTCAATGACTTACAAACGGTGACAGATGTTTAAAAAATTCTTGCAGGAGCGTTGTGCGTGATGTCAGGAGTTTTGTTTCTGTGATTCTCGAATTTAGTTTGAATTACAAGCAATAGATGGCGTTGCGAGCAATATGCGCTAAATCCAGGCCCGATTTTTGGTACTTCGGGACTCACTCAATACATTTTAATCTTCTTTTTTGGTGTGGGAGAAGAGAAAGGCCAAAAAATCCAGCTTGAATTTAACGCCTATTGCTTGCAGCGCCATCTATTGTTTGTGATTCGAACTAAATTCAAGAATCACGGTAAAAAAAAAACAAAAAACCTCATCACATCATACATAACTCTCTTGCAAGAATTTTATAAATATCTGTCACCGTTTACAAATTATTGAATTTTAAGTTCAATCCTTTTTAGGATACCCGGTTGATAGAGAAGCACAAAACTTCACAAAAAAATTATAATAACATTTCGAATTATTTTTTTTTTTAAGTGGGCGTTTCTTAAATGAAAATAAGTTTTGAGGAAAATCAGTTTTATGTTTAGCTATTTAATATACTGTTTAAAACTGCTATACATAATAGAGTGTTTAAAATATTGACTCACAATAAAGTTTTACCATTATATATTGTACCTCAACTTCTAATTAACCCATTTGCATCCGAAGCATGCATTTCAAACTTAGTTTTATTTATTCAGAAATTACAGATTCGTACCAGAAATTATCAATAGTAATTTTTCGTTTATTTAATGACAGCTGTTTTGCGGTTACATAAAGTAAAAATTATTCTTTCATAATTTCTGGTATGGATTCAGAATATCTGAATAAATAAAGAAATTCCTGAAATGGGCGCATATTTTCGCTTTGGATGCAAATGGATTAACGTCAAGACAAAATGAAATCTATTTTGGAAAGCTAACTAAATTATGTAGCAAACGGAAATTACCTGTATTTCCTACCCAAAATCTAAGCTTTTCAGTGTGTTTCAATATTTTAAATACTTCTGGAACATGTTTCATGGAGTTATTAATGCATTATTTAACTTTTGAAACAGAAAAACCAATACTGGAGGTTCCGGAACAAGAAAATGGACAGTGGATATCCGAAAGACGTATCGGTGGGCTTTGAAGGTATACCAAACAACATAGATGCAGCTTTCGTATGGAGTGGAAATGGAAAGACATATTTCTTTAAAGGTTAGTAGTGCTATTTTTATTTTCTTTAATTTTTACTGTATTTTTTTAAAATTAATTAATTAAAACTCAAAATTAGAATACTCTATAATCTCAGGGTCTGATTAAAGCATAGGACAATGAGGTCGTGACGTTGGGATTTTGGGGGCCTCCGAATTGGTTAGGCATATTCTTTTTAATATGATATTTTAATTTATTTTGGCCTTATACTGATTATAATAAATATTGTTGTACCTTTAAAGTAGTATAAGGATAAATACAAAACAAATAGTTATCAGGGATGAGAGCGCTCCAACCCAAATGACTGCATGGTACCACTAAATTTTAATCATATTTCTTGCTTTATTTAATGGCAGAATTTCTGACATTTAATAAAGCAAAGAATACTATTAAAATTTAGTGTTGAAAATCAACCATATGGGTCGGAGTCGGAGTGCTCTCATCCCTGAGTTATCTAAAAAAAAAAAAAAAAAAATTATGTTCGCACGTATATTCTAAATCAAACTTATTTAAATACAAATTTATTTAGGTTCAAGGTAATTATTATAATCTGAAGGATAATTAGGCACCGAAATGTTTATTTTAGATACAATATTTATTTTGTAATCCTGAGCATAAACTGTCATGCTAATTTTCTGCTCGAGAAATATCTGACAGTTTAAAACCCCCTAAGAATATTAATTCTTTATTTTGTAATTTTTTAAATATATGAAATGAAAGAACATACTGATATCTTTCATCTCTCTAAAAATTGTGTCCAATACATTTTAAGATATTTAATTTTTTAAATAGTCATTTTTTTTCGAATTTTAAGAGTCCTGAGACCCCTTAACTAATCAATTCATTCACAAAGACACAGTCTCTCTAATTCTACGCGTTTTTGTTGTTGTTGTTGCTGGGTTTTTTAATTTTTTTTTTAATTTTTTTTTTTAATTTTTTTTTTTTTTTTTTCGTATACCGACAATAGAAGTTGAAAAATAGCCATTTTCTGCATTTAGATTCACAAATACTAAAACTACATATAGAGTGCGAATGTATGGCTTCATCTACAATGTTTAATAATAATGTCTTTTATCAGTAATTTTATCATTAAAATACGATTTTATCCAACAAAATTAAAGCAGGTTTATCATGTAATTTTTCTCCTAAAAAAATCAAATGTTAATCTTTTAGAAGTAAATAAATAAAAGATGTAAAAGAAATGAAATGTATTTATTTTCGCATAGTAACAGTCTTTGAACGTCGCAATAAATATTATGCATATATTCAGAAACATTTTGTATTGGATTTTTTTTAATTGCGAGTTAAAAAGCAAGTGTGCAATTATTTAAATTATTGAATATTTTTCGTATATTGTAAAACAATTTTAGAAATGTCTACTAAACTTTAGTGTAGCCTAAATTTATGCGAAAACCTTTTTATCATCTTCAGAAGCCATAAAAGATGAATAAATGAGAAATGGGAGATACTAATAGGATTCTGAAATTTACGGAAAGCTTTCTGTAAAAAGATCATCTTTATTGCTCGTAATTTTGTAAAGCATTACGAAGTAATTTTTACTGTGTAAAACTTTCCAAATGATTCAATGAACTGATGTCAGTAAATATACAAATTTTTAAAAAGTTGCTGATTTTTTTTTTATAAAGACGATGGATAGATTAATTTATGAAAAAGAAAGTTCTGAGTCATCCGTGATCCCGAAAAGCGTCTTTTATCTTTAGAAACTTCTGAAGTTTCAATTTCAATCAAAGTTTCAATTCACGAAATCAATTTTCGAGATTTAAAGAAGCATTTATAAAAACAAAGTTTCTTTTATTTTCACTTTCGAAACCAGTTCCGAAAGTAAAGGCATCCTAATAAAAAAAAAAACCTGTAAACAAAATCGAAAAAGTAATTAAATTTAAAAAATAAAAAAAAACCGAATGCGTAAAAGTGAACTAATTATTTATTTCTCATCAATGTGAAACTATTTTTTATATTACTTACCTATTTTTTTATTTACTTGTATTGATGACTTTTAAGTTGTGTTTAATTGTTAGTTCCTATCTATAAACACTGTTTTGATGAGGCCTATAGATGTCTATGATGGTTAGAGTTGCAGTAAAGCTAGACATCCTACATACACAACTTCCTGGTTGTGTAATATTTAAACGGAGATTCTGACTGTAAAATTGTCAATGAAACATCGTCTTCATTTTGAAAGACCTATCCAATGACATGCCACTCAATAGGGTGCGTAAAAAAAATTTCGTTTCTACGGCCATTTTGAATTTATGAAAGCAAAACCTAGACTATAACAATCGGACGCTTAAGGCAAATCGATAGAGACTTCATTCATTAAAACCTATCCAGCCGTTGGGATGTTTCGAGGGTATAAAGAAATCCACATACCCAGATACGCGTGAAACACATAAAAAATGGCCTTTGTACAGATTTATCTCAGATAGCCAAATCATAAGAAGAAAAAAACGCGTTTAAAAATATTGCAATGTTTATGAAATGCTTGTGAAAACAGTGAAATGCTCTGTGAAAAACGAGATATCTTTAAAAATTTCTTTCATGGGATTGACATTAGCGAACGGGTGCTTTCGCTTGACTGAAGTAACTCCTCAAGAAAACAAGAAGAAAAGAATTTGGCCCTATCAGCGAGGACCAAAAATTTACCCATCTCCTTAAGTTTCCTGTGCTTGAAATATTTTTAACTTATTGACTGTTTATTAATTTTTTTTTAAATTATTACTGGGGAAAAATATAAACACAGCAAGAAACATTTCAGTGGGCGTTCAGGAAGTCAGCATTTTTTCTTTTTTTCATTTATATCATTTCTAATCATGAAAGTATATACGATTTTTTTTTTAAGCACGATATTCGACGTAACATTGAATTTCGTTATGATGGAAAACAATAGTAAAATTCGCAAATAAAATTATATAAAAGACCTAAATATTAAAATTCCAATATTAGGTTTCGTTATGTAATCCTGGAGTGTGTGGCGAAATTTAAGTCGTTTTGAGTTCATCGACAGCTTTGTAGACCCATTGTTAATATAGTGGAGGAAGGTCAATGTAACGGTTACAATTTCATGCTTCCATTTCACTATTGTGATTATTTTGACAGTTTTGATCACTACTTTCGTTAAATTTTTATTTTTACCCAGTCGTATCCTATTTTGTGAAATTTCCAGTTTCCCTCTACCTGTATTTCTGCATATTTTTAAAACAAGTAACATCCTTTAAAAATCAAAAACTTTTTAAAATTTTTTGAGCAGTTTTTTTTTTTATTTATTTGCAGTTTTTGTCATGTGAGCATATCTCAATACAGGTTACATATACATTATCTTAGTATGACCGTCTTAAGTTATCGAATTTTCATAACCATAAAATAATTACAACCCACAATCAGATTACTGAGTTTTTCCTTGAAATGCAAACTTCAGTACTTTTTATAAGTTAGGAAACAAATACTGTTATATAAACCTCTGAAAATGGAATTGCTAAGGAACCGAAAAAATATTCCGTTTTATCAAGACCGAGGAATCACCAGGGTATAACCCTCGCTCCTAAATTTCTGTCGAGATGACTATAGGTCGGAAATCAACTATAATCAAGATTCAAAAATTTGAATTCTACACTAGCATATCTTTATTGTTTGATTCCGTTAATAAGTTGAAAAATTTTTGATCCTTTAAAAATCAAAAACCTTTTTAAAATTTTTTGGGCATTTTTTTCCCTTGTCTTGCAGTTTTTGTCACGTGAGCACATCTCAATACAGGAAGTTTTATCTTAGTATGACCGTCTTAAATTATCGAATTTTCATAACAATAAGTTAATAACAACGCACAATTAGATTACTAGTTTTCCTTGAAATGCCAACTTCTGTACCATTTAGAAGTTAGGAAATAAATGCTGTTATGAAAATCTGTAAAAAGGGATTGCTAGGAAGCGAAAAAATATTCCATTTTATCAAGACCGTAGCCATTGGAGAGCCACCAAGATATGACCCCCACTCCGAAATTTCTCTCAGTATGACTATAAATATGCCATTCACTATTAGCCAAGACAGTCAAGATTCAAAAATCAAAGTTCTACGCTAGCATATTTTTATTATATGATTCCGTTAATACACAGAAAAAAATAAGACCTAAAACGGGTAGAAAATACCCAAATTGGGTAGAAAGATTCTTAGGTATGAGGTTACCCAATTTGGGTCCAAATGCCTGTTTTGGTTACCACTGTGTATCTATTTTGAGCACTGTTAAATACCCATTTTGGGATTTATTTTATTTTTTTTTTATTTTTTGAGAGTGAGAAATTGATTTTATAAATGCTTCTTTAAATCTCAAAAATATATTAATTTTATATGTTTACCGGAATCGTAAGCAACTCGAAAGAGGTTATTGTATATTTTTGTTTGTAGTTATATTATCGATTAAGAAAAGTTTGTCTAGCAAAAACTTAGAATAAGAAACATTTGAAGGGTTTTTTTCCAATTCAGTAGTAATTGCACTGTTCTGTCTCCAAATATCATTTTTGCATCTGCGGCCCATTTGTTGCGCCTAAGGAGTTGCAAAACACCTAGTTTATTCCCAAAAGTCCCAGTTTATTTATATAAAATTAGTTTTTCCACAAAATAATTGATTTAGTCAACGGTTTATATCTGATTATTCCGCGTTTATTTCCGCCTTCGCAATTCTACGCACCTACAAGTCACTGATCTATTAAAATTATGTATGAAAACACATGCTCACTTTGGGGCTCGTGTTGTTCTCCAAACTTGAGTCCTGTAGAATATTTTTGAAATATACTTAGTCGGTCTCAGAGACTCCGAGAAGACAGAGAAGTGAGATGACTGAGAGATTCGATAACATATTTTAATGAAAATTGACACCGAAAACTTACATCCATGTTGTTATCACAGACGATATTGACTGGTTTTCATTTCTTTCTGAAGCAAGAACATTCTGTACTAATAATCTTTATAGTAGAGCTTTTTTCATTCTATTTTCCTATATTCATCGTTTGACATTCATTATTTATAATTCCACTAGTTAATATATTATACTAAATACAATAATGTGATTTCAAGAACTTCCATTAAAAGATTTTATTTTCTGATAAATGCATGAAATCGTTTGAGTAGTAACATGCTTAAGAATGACGATAAGCTGTTTTGCGGCTGGAAAGAAATAATCTGAATGAGTTCTACATTCCAATACTCTTATCATCATTCGCCTGTAGGATCGTTTTACCTGTGAAGAAAATGTTGTAGAGACTTATTTATGAGTAAAAAGTCTAAGCACTCACAATCATTGATAAAGACGTCGAGTTTGCTAGCTACATTTCGGATCACGATATTTCGAATCAAATACTATACATCAAAGTTAGGCGAATTTTTTACACTTCATATGAAGAGAGATTTCTCGCCATACTATTTCCCAGTGGTTGTAGGAGCGTCATTTATATACTACCTCCATTCCGTTAACATCTTAAGTATTAATAATAATTTTCACAGTTAGTTTTTTCATGCTATTTTTCAACTTTCACTTTTTGGCGTTCATTATTTATAATTCCACAATCCTAAATTTCATTATTATAATACTTATACAATAGTCTATCTTCCAATGAATTTTACAGAAAGTTTTTTTTAAGTTAAACTCGTATCCGTGCACTGAGAGAAATATTTCAAAGTTATAAAATCCCTTGATGGAAATAACGTAATCATATTAATTAGCATAAATCAATGGTGCCCAAATTTTATTGTTGTGCGACCTACTTTTAAGTTTAAATTTTTTTCACAACATACCTAATATCTAAGTATAGAGGTTTTATGTAGAGTACTTTTTTTTTTGTATAATCTGTCATTCGAAAGCTTCGAGTTTTAATGAAATCTGGCGGACTTTCATAAAATCTCGAGTTTTATACACAAAAATATTATATACGCATCACAAGCATAAAAAGATCACGTACATGAATACTATAATAGGTATTTCAAATGTGAATAATCATAATAATAATGAGGTAAAATTATAGAAAATAGCCTTATTATACTATAGTTGGGAAAATGTGTTTATTAATACCTTAAAAATACACTTTAAAAGACAGTGCAATTTATGACATTCTTTTGCACAAGCGAGAGTGTCTTTATCAGGATTTCGAAATACCCCAATTCTACCTTTTAGTCGTCCTCAACACAATGTTTAATAAAACATGTCTGTTCACGAAATGGTTGTCTATATGTTTTAAGATATAATATACTAATCTACATTTTTATAGCAGTTAAAATTAATAAAATTTGTATTTTTAAAATTTACTGATCATTTCGCAATAAATAATTTGTGAACCACTGGCATAAATTAAAATATGTTTCCTTCAGTTTATTATCTATCTATATTTTTACAGGTAACAGTTACTGGCGCTTTGACAGCAGAAGTGAACCACCCGTGAGTTCTCGATATCCTCAGGATATCAGCAATTGGGAAGGTTTGCCAGGTAACATTGATGCTGCTCTTCAATGGACTAACCAAAAAACGTATTTCTTCAAAGGCAGAGTATATTACAGATTCAACGACCGAACTTTCTCTGTAAGTAGAACTTAAGTTTAGTGTAAACAACGCTTTTCATTCTCGAATTTTAGATCACGATGATCTCATACGTATAAAAATATTATTCTAAAAAAGTAATCATATTATTTCCCCTTCGTAGGTTGACAAAGCCGATCCAGCATATCCCCGATCAACATCCGTATGGTGGTTCGATTGTCAGTCAGCCAGCAATGAAGACTTAAGTAAGGCTTCACTATCAGGCGGAGACAATGAGTCCATTTATGTCGGCAATGATGGGGATTATCACGATTTGTCTACCGTAAATCCAACACAAGGTGACTACGTCGACGAAGATATGTTCGATGGTTCCGAAAAACAAGATTCCGAACTTCAAGAAAATGGTGAAGAAGCAACACCAGTTCCTCGGCAAGAAGCTTTAGACGGAAACTCCGCAAACATCATTAGCAGTTCAAAGCTTTATACATCCTTCATCATAGCTTTCATTGTGCATTTCTTAAGACTACGTTTCTTGTGATTTTGACTTTCTTGAAGTCATACTTATTCCTAAGATTTTTTTTTTTTTCGTTTCATGTGTTATTTTGTGCCATGATGACAAATAAGGCGGTTTCCTATTCGGGGAAAAAAACACAGATGACTGTGTAAAGAATGGGTTTTTTCCTTTATGTGGTTTGGTGAATGAAATGTGATGTTTTTCTCATGACAGCGGTTGTTTAGCAACTGGAAGCTTTGGACCAGAAAAACTTATAATGTTGAATCGATGAAAGTTCGATGATGTTAAATGGGTGAAAAATGGTGTTTTTATTGCATTTGAAGCAACAGTTTTCTTAGCTCTAACACTTCTTTTACGTCAAGATTAAGTGCTCCATTGTTATTGAATCTGTAACTGTGTTATTAGTTTGTGCTATATGTGAAGTTTTGTTACAACCACGAAAGTATTTTCAATTATCACTCGAGAAATCAAATTTAGCTTCTTATACGGCATTTTGGTAACTTCTGCTCAAACTTTTACTTTGTGTTTCAAAACAGTGCCAATATATTCTTAAGATAAATGTTGAAACAGAGGCAAAATATCAATCATATAAAACAGCCTATTTTTTTTTTCTATTTAAGTTCATAAAACAATACTTTTGTAGAAGTTAGACTACATTTAACTGAAAGTCAGATGCGTGATAATTTTAGGAAATACTCGTGCTTTAATTCTCTTAAGAAATATTACTTGTCAATTACGCCTTAATTAATTTTTAACAAAATTAATTTTCATTGTTTTTAATGTGATTGAAAACAAAAACAACCATCATTTTTGTTCATTCATGTTCATCTTCATATCATCATCATCATCATCATCATCATTATATAATGTATCTACAATTTTTTGCATTACAAATTACTTAACCAAATGCATTTAGAAAATAATACATAGTTTCAAATTAGAGCATGATATCAAACATACTACAAAGCAAAATTTTCATATTAATTATTACTATAAAAGGGTAAAAAGATAATATATTTCTAAGTATTTTGAATAACGTTGCTGGCAACCAAGTATTTTCTCGCCCAGGAGGCGATGGGTTTTTTACTTGTCATTATTTATTTCATTGTTTTCACTCTTGTTGTCATTATTTCGATTATTTTAGCATTCTCTACATTCAACGAGGAAATTTAAATTACAGTAAAGCTATAGTTTTCTAGTAATCAATCTCCCAGGTTGTTAGTTGACTAAAAGAAGAAATTTAATCTATCTATTCGCTTTTTAAATAAAAAAAGGGAGGAGGGGAAACGTATTTACTCACGTATTTTTTTTCCCTGTAGTTTATTTTTCTGAAGAAAAATTTGTTCTTTTTTACCCTCTCATGCATGAAAACCTCTTATTACGTTGTATGGAATAACAACCACCAGTGAACTGTGCCTACTTTTTTTATTATTCCTCCATCACATATAAACTTCATATGAAGTTCAATAATGCTTGTGAAATACAGCAATAGATAGCAAAGCCCATTCCTTTTCGAATATTCATTTGGGAAATCCGCCTTTGAAAAATTTCTCGGCCCGAGAGAAGATTTTCTCGCAGAATTTCTACTCTTGGAGCTAAACAAATGCATGGCCAAAACTGGTCTTTTACTTTTTGCTTTCTGGTATGGTGGCCAAAATTCAACAGTATAATGTGTTTTTGACTGATGTCACGAATCAGAATTAGAAACGACAAAACAACACCAGAGCCACGTCACAGAAACGAGCCATCCACGCCACGCGATGTCACTGCAAGTCGCAACAAACTCACATTTGTAACGTGCAAGGCTAACGAGAAAGACAGACTGTGCAAGTACGTTTCGCGCTCGTCTCTTCTCGGACCGCTAAAGTCACATGATGCTCTTTCGTGCACCTTATTCGTGCTTTTTCTGCACCACGTCACGAAAAGAGCCTCATGTGTCGCAAACAATCCGAAAAAAGGACGCATGCATAACGTATCGCACTGTCTTTTTTGTCATCCTCGTGTAATGTTGTCATGACGTGGCTGTGATGTCACAATCCTGTGCACGAGGTTAATATGGATTGTTGATGTTATAAGGAAAGGGTAGCTGACGTCACTGTTGGTCGAATTACTGTTGGTCAGCAAGAAAAACCTCTTCATTCATTTTTACTCCTACTATACACATGAACTCCGGGAATCTGATTGTTCTTTAACAGATTGATTTAACAGATCTATGATATGATTGACCTACGTCGCCAAGTGTGATTCCTACAATGATCGCTAAGATAAAAATATAGTAGTAGATTCGTTGACGGAAGTGTTTGTTTGTAAACATGCCCTTTCCTTATATTGTTTTCAATCGATACTTTAAGGATCATTTTTATGTTTAAGGATAATTTTGTTTCAAATGACAAGACAACAAAATTCCTTTCATTTATGCATAAATAAATAAATACGAAGGTGTGAAAATAAGTTTTATTACAGAAGAAATAAAACTTTTGCGCATTACATAAGTAATTTCATTTTTTACGCAGATGTTTAAATAAATCAAATTCTCATTATCCAACTTTTAACAAAGCACTTTATATGAAAGGTTATCTAATGCGAATTACGTAAACTATAATTTAATCATAAGTTTATGAACACTGTTTTTTAAATTTTTATGGAATAATTTAATACCTTTTTGGATATTATTCTTTAATTATTATGGAAATACGAAGAAAATATTTTAATGAAACATTTTAACTATATTTTTCCTCAGCATAAAATAAAATTAGGGAGAATATTTGTTCTAGTTAAATTTTTCAAATTAATTTAAATTTTATTCAGTTATTTCTCATTAAATTTATTTCAGTTATGTAATTATTTATGAAGACGAGAAAATTTGTAAACAACTGAATTATTAGTCAATTTTCTTTAACATGTTATTGCGCATTCACCAACAGCATTTACAGAGACAGTGGAACTTAAAGTAAGCCAAAATCGATCAAAAAAATAAATTTTTGCTTTTATGATGTTGAGATTTAAAATACAGTCGGTCCTCTATTTAGCGAAATTTCTAAATTCAGCAAAAGAAAAATCGTTATATGAAAAATTTGTTAAATAGAGATTCACATTTAAAAATATTTTAAACTACATAAATACAATTTTTTAATTCATAAACACTAAATGACATATAAAAAAATACATTGACAGTGAAATTTTCTCTAGGAAAGTGGGGTAGATGGAAATATCACTGCCTGAATGAAACGCAAAAAATGCTGCATCGATTTCACAACTTTCAGGGATTGGGTACTTGGTAAAACTAAGTGAAATTCATTGAGCATCATAATATGTATAAGAAAAAAGAATGTTCGAAATATCCACAAAATGTTTGAGAAATAGAGAAAAAACAATTAGGTCACAAGAGAAAAAGCTCTTTAAATAGAGAATTCACTTAGCTATTTGAAGTGTATTTTACAAGAAAATTCGTAAAATGTTCTTGATTCGAAAAAAAATTTTCATAAAATACAGACATTTCAAAATAGAGGTTTGTTAAATAGAGGTCCACGGTACAAAAATATATTGTATCATATTTGGGAAGAAAATATATTTTCACACTTCTTCAGCAAAACATTTCTGTAAGTAATGAAAATAACATATCATAGTGTATCTGAAATGCGTTTTTTTTTTTTTTTCAAAACCAATTTTTTCGTAGTCTATACATATTTAAAATGCTCTGTGCGTTTTAATTTCCGCTCAAAATTCTCAATATGTCTAAAGCAGAGCCCGAAATTTCATGTCAAATGGCAGACGCGACTAAAAATATGGTTCGTCACAATGTTTACATCAGTTAGAAATCCTACGCTTATCGCCTGAAGATGTAATACCTATATTTTCGTCATTTGCTATTGATTCATTGCAGTTTATTTTTCAGAAAACTTATTGGAATTGAATAAAATATAAAAATTGCAATTTATTAATAAAAATTATGCAATTCGTATACATGATATGATAAAAAGGTATAGAATTTTTAATCAAATCATGGATACAATCAGAAACAATACGATAACATGTGGCAGCATTACATTAAAACAATTAAATACAACGTCAGTATTTAGAAATATACAGCCCATAAAATTTAATAATCAAATTGTCGCAGAGAAAAATGAAAAAAGTCCTTTCGAATAGGTATTATGTCTTCTTCCAATTTATGCCTTTAAAAAAAGTTTAAAGGGGCCATCTTCATACTGAAATTGTACCAAACTCTCAAATTTTCAAAACGAACACACAATTTTGATAGCATATTTGGATTTTTTGGTACATTTTACCTCAGCCAAAAATTCGTCGGAAACCAAACGCAAAATCATTCGGTCAAATAGTTTAGGAATCACGAGGGTTCAAAATTTGGAACTCGTAATGTTGAATTTCTTTTTAATTGTTGCAAAACAGACTGCAATGCGGGTAGTTTTTGAAACATAACTGGAAAAATAATTGTCAGAATAAGCCGCAATTTTGGATTCGTATGGTTCAAGTTTTTTAGAAATCTATCCATGTTTAAAAAATCATAGATTACAATTCATTATTTTTCGAGAAATAATTTTGAAAATAGTATACATATCTTAAAAGTGATTTACATATTTTTATATTATTACTATTATTTAAATACGTAGTTTTATAATAATAATAATTATTATTATTAAATAAGAAATAACTACAACTACTACTAATAATAATAACATTATTATTATTATTAAATAATAATTTAAATTATTATCAATAAAAACAATTTAAATGTTTATTATTTTAATTTGTTATTATTATTTAAATAACCCTTTTAAGATTAAGTTTCATGTCACTTTATTATTAATATTATATTATTATTATATTATTATTAATATTCAATAATAATTTAAATTATTATCAGTAATAACAATTTAAATGTTTATTATTTTAAATTATTATTATTGTTTAAATAACCCTTTTTAAAATTAAGTTTCATGCCAGTTTAATATTAAACTGTTATTATTATTTATTATTATTATTTATTATTTTTATTATTTATTATTTTTATTATTATTTATCACTATTATTTGTTATTATTATTATTATTATTATTATTTATTTATTTAAATAACTGGCTATCGAATAAAAAAATTGGACATTTTTTTTTATAAATTTCTTTTAAAGAAAGAGAAAAAAAAAAAACAGAAATATATTTTGAAAATTGGAACGCATGCAGCATTTTAAAATTTGTTTTAAAAATGTAATTAATACCTTTAAAATTTTCAGCAAATTGAATTAAAAAAATAATTCGATTTATGGTACAGAACAATGTTTTGAAGAATCTGTCGTCGGAATAACAAACATAACTGAAAAGGATTTTTAAAGTCCACCGTCTCTTTGTTACCACATCGATAAACTGATGTTTTCTAAAACCTCAACAAATCAAAACTATTTAATGTTTTTTGTTTTTGTTTTTCGCTCAAAAGAACTTATTAGAAACATCTAAAATCTTCATGAATATTGGAATTATCTGAACAATCTCAGAATAATCTGAATACTTATTTTTTGAATTTATTACTGAAAGCGAAATTTTAAAAATGAAAGAAAAAAAAAGATTTCTGGAATAACATTCATAAATAAGTAATGGTAATTTTGAAAAGTGACATCAAAATCGAGAATAAATAACGAAGTACTAAAAATTATGTCTATCTTTCATCAGACTGAAAAAATATGTGTCGGCAGGTTATACATCTCCAGTGGTGTAGCAATTAAAAAATTATGGGGATGGGACTCAGATTGTCATTTCAAAATAAAATGAAGAACAACTATTATAAATAACTAGGGAAAACCGCATCTTTGCTCCCTTAATTGTTGAAACATGCCCAATGGCATTTTTGTGCCTATTTTTATTAGACTAAATTATAATACTACAGATTATTGAAAAATTACTAATTAAGACCCATTTTGGGTAAACTTCATTCTTATCAGACGAACATGAGACTTAAATTAATGAGAAGAACTAAAATTAATTCCAAATAAATGGTAGTTTAGAATGCATTTTGAAGGTCGCCCGTTTCATTTTTCATTTGAAATTTCGAATATTTTTGAAACCCTTCTTGTGAGCATTTGCATCTTAAAAGTAACCGTCATGCCAAATTCCTAGCTTGTAGTTATCCAAGCTTCTCTAACAACCATATCACAGATATCGCAATTTTAGAACTTTTTTGTCCCTACACACTTTAAGATTTCTAAATTTTTAAAAACTGTTCTGTGGGTGTGTTTACTAAAGTAACAGCCATGCTAAATTTTAAGTTTCTAGCCTTAACGATTCCAAATAAATCGTAATTTAGAACGTTTTCTGCTCATTTCACCTTTTAAATTTCGAATTTTTTAGAAACCGTTCATAGTAAGTATTTATATCTTAAAAGTAACCCATCACACAAAATTTCAAATTTCTAGCCTCAACAATATAACAGAAGTCGCAATTTTAAAACTTTTTTTTTTTTTTTTGCACCTGCACCCTCTTTGGGGTTGTTGTGCCAACATAAAATATAGCTTATGTTTGAGCAGAGATGGTCATCAGCCTTTTGTTACCATTATTTAAGAAATCGGTTTGGTAGTTCCAGAGATTACACCTACAAACAAACAAGTGTTATTTTTGTATAATATTAGTAAAGATAAAACATTTATGGGAATAATTAACATTCAAGCTAAATTACTAATGCCAATAACATAAAAGGAATAGTTCAATTATTTTAAATGTACTGAATTATAGAGATATGATTTTAAATTAATAATGAAATGAAGTAAGAGTTAGAGGGTTATTCTCCCCCCCGCCCTTTCTCCTTACCCGATACAGCAAAATGTTTGTACAGGAAATCAAAATTTTCGAAGTGCCAGTGCATAAAATCGTATAGCATTACAATTCGCAACATATAAATCTCCTAAAACAACGATTCCTCCGAAAGAATGGCGACATATTGAATTGGGCGCATGCTCAGACTGTACTCAATCATATGTTTTTGTCCAAATTATGGCAATCCTAACATTCCAGAACTTGCGATACTCACCAGATTGAGTTAGATTAAATGAGTGAGACAAATTAATAAACATTAGCATGGCGATAATGGCATGCTCGCCAAGATGTTTGGCGATTCATTTTTGTCCGAAATCGTCTCTACCCAACAAATTTTACTTCCCGTATGTCGTCACTCTCATGCAGAGGCACTCTAGGAATATTAATGCGAAAATAAAGGAAACTGCGAGTTGGCAATTTCAAGCATTACATTTATACAAAAGGGGTGGGGGGGGGGGGGATTTTCAAAACAAAATGCTATTTGTAGAGATGACGTTGAGCCCCTTGATTTATACGTTAGAAATATAATGACTATTTATATTTATAATGTTTCTTTGTGTACAGATACTTTTTCAGAAATGAATTGTCAAACATGGAAGATAGAATAGTTTTTGGTAGAGCTCATATGCGGGAGGGAGGGGTTGTTAAAAACCATCTTCAGTTGATGGGAAGCCCTATTGATTTCCTTTACATTTACTCCTGTACATCATACATCTTACCGACATATACTTTTTCAGCCTGGTAAATGAGCTGTGTAGTTTTGCGTACGTCAATATGTATTTTCCATTACTTAACGTCCTTTAAGAATTATTATTACTCATTTAATAATTGATGCTAATATTTTAGTATATTTTTTGGTTTAATAACTTAATTAATGCAATGAAATTCTCATCCTATGAGCTTTTTTAATCCAATGCATTTGTATTTTCACAAATTTTTATACATATTTTTGTAAAATATTTTTCATTGAGATTTTGCTGCGTTAATGGTTTACCAATAGATTGATCTACACTGCGTAAAAAAAGTAGAGGGACACTAGACTTTTTTCTCAAAAAAGCACAACTAATTACGTTAGTGCAAAATTCTTTATTTGCGTAACATTTTACAACTAAATTAATATAAAATCATAGTAATCAAACGTAAATTACGAAGAGAATTTGATTTTCATAACATAGTTTCTGTTGCCTACATGAAACTCTGTAAAAAAAGTAGAAGGACACATAAATATTTTATATGAAAATTAAAGTATTAGTAAGAAGTTTTCTTTCTTTTTGCCTTTATGACTTGGAAGACTCTGTTTGGCATTGAATCATTGAGAGCTTACATTTTACTTTAATAAAAATTGTCCCAAACATCGTTAAGTGCATTCTGAAGCTCAACAACAGATTCATACTGTTTTCTTTGATTGAATGCGCGACGAAATAATGTCGACCATATGTTTTCAAATATGTTCAAGTCAGGGGGGTTAACTGGCCAGGGCAAAACACAGACCTTATTTCTGTGGAATCAGTTTTTAACGCCAATAGCCGTATGAATCAATGCTCTATATTGTTGAAATATCCAATCTGCACCACATAATTCTGTACCATAACGAGGAAGTTCAGATTCCAACAACCAGATGTAATCTTTGTGGTTCTATCTACCATTCTAAAAGACCAGAATCGTTCTTCCATCTTATCCGACTGCTAGCCAGACCATCAAACTTCATACTCCCATATGTCGAGTGGAATAAAATTCTTCCTTATTCTCGATTCAAAGACAACAGAACTGATATTCATCAGGACCATATAAATTGAACTTTTTCTCATCTGAGTAAATGACAGAAGTCCATTCCGTGGTGCAAGCCATGTGATCTTGCCCAAAGTGTGATGCCCAAGGTAAGCGGTTAGCTATGTGCATTTTTATCCACTTGGATGCTGTTGTCTCTTCTTGAAAATGAAGGCTTTGGACTTTATTATATAATTATACACAGTTTAACATGACACATGTGTTAGTCCTGTTTGTATTCGAACCTTTGAAATTACAGAATCTTTCTTTTTCTGTTCTCGTATAATTTTTCTTTCATCACGAGGCGTCAGTATTTTAATTTTTCCTGTCTTTATTTTTAGTACCATGATCCTCTGGATTTCTAAGATAGTTTAATATTGCAGTTTTAGTAACATTAAATAATTTGGCAATCTCTCTGATGCTTTTACCCTCTTTTCTAAATGCTATGGCTTGGCCTTTTTGAAAATTATTTAAAGGTAATCCTTTTGGCATTCTAAAAAAAAAAAAAAAAAAAAAAAAAAAAAAAAAAAAAAAAATCAATCTAAAAATGACGAAATATATATTTTTTGACAAAAACAATAAAATAGTAATGATTATTTACCTTATCTATAGCAGAAGCGTCCAATAAATTCAATTTTTCAGAATTGTCCTCTACTTTTTTTGCAGTGCAATAGTTAACTAAGTTCATTTTCTATAAATTAATTGCTGCAGCAATTAATTTTTTTATGTCATAAGAAAAGGATGTGTATAAAATGATAACCTTATAAAAATCAGACCGCAAATGTAATTCACAATTAAGTAAATTAAAAAAATCGAGTGTCCTTCTACTTTTTTTACGCAGTGTATGTTATGTATTATTACTGTTGCAAACATTGTTTTGTTATAACGATAAAACATCCTGTAGTGATTATTAAACTAATTATTTTAGCAATTCCTAAAATTTTAATGTGAAATTTTTTTGTGGCATTAATTTGTTGAATGAAGTATCAATTACCTGAATTATGTCCATGAAAATTATTCATATCCATTTATTTTTCCTAAAAAGTATTTTCATTCTCAGATATGTAGAAAGTGCACTGAAGACAATTCAAGGAAATTAAAACATTAAATTATTTGTGTTAATCAAATCATATTGTTGATAAACTTTCTTGATCTCTGTACATATAAGTTATTCATTTTTTGTTTAACGAATCATTTTCAATAAAAGAATTTTTTTGAAATGGTTTTATATTCTTTTTTTTGTCTCTTTTCTTTTTTTTTTTTACATTTCTAACTTTTTATAAATTTAGTACTTATGAACAGTCGGCCAAAAAAGAGAGAGAGAAAGGGTACAAACACCTCCAAACATCTTAATCTCCAAAAAGTCGCAAAAAATGGAAATAGCCATTCAACTGAAAATTATTTCTTTTTTCAATTTGTGTTTTAAAAAATAATAAGTTTCGGGGTCGTCTTCATACTGAAATTATACCCAACTCGAAATTTTCATTACGAACACCAAATTCCTGTGTTGAAGATTTTTCGTTAGTCGCATCTGGCAAGGAAGTACTGGTAAGTAATTGCAAAGAATTTTCTTGGGCTGAAAACAAAGTATCGTTATCGTCTTCATGTGGTCGTTTTAAAGATCCACTTTTAATCCACTTATCTATCTTCGTATGAGAATGATACTTTGATATAAACAAATGAAATCCAAAATCCGAAATTATGAAGCTTTTGTGGAAAGAAATATATAATAAAACAGTAGAATTTAACTTTAAATGGACAAAATGTATACTTAATTTCGATTATTTAATTGGAGATATAAGGGAAATGATTTTTTTATAACTAAAGTAACTGATATTCGAAAATAAATTAGATGTTCAACAAAGTTAATATAATAAACAGCGAAATTTAAATTCAAACAGTTATAACAAAAACTATTAATTAGAAATGTGTGGAATATGTCACGTTCTCTTTATGTTCACAAATTCACTCGTATGCCAGGCAAAAACAGGACAGTGAGAAGCGCACATTGTGCATACCGTTTTCTTTTCAAGCTCTATTCAAGAAATTTAGTTAACCCATACATCACAGGCTCAATACAGTTATGCAAATGATTGCTTAGAATTATCTGGAAAGACAGTGGAATATCCTATATGGATATTTGCATCCTTATTTGTAATTTGTTAGATACTTTTAAAACTATTTAGTAAAACTTTGATGTAACGTTTAGTTCATTTAGTAAAGATTTTTCTTTTCTAGTATTTCTATTTTTTTATTAACACGTTCACTGCCGAAAAAAGTAAGAATTTTCAAATTTCTTCCTGAAAGTCGTTTGCCACCACAAATTCTGAAAGGTAAATTTCACTTTACTGAAACAGCGAAATTTCTGTCAATAAATAAGCCATTTTTTTTTTTTTTTAAATTATTGGTGAGAAAGTAATAAATTAAAGCCACGAATATTTAAGCTACGAGTATACTCGTAACGTGGCAGTCAACGTGTTAAAATGTCGAGCGCATACCAAGTCCACATATTCATATGAAAATATATATTATTGTGAAAAGATATTATTACGAAAATTATATTAAAAAAACAGTTAAGATTTGCTTAAAAGTTTTTTTTTTCTTTGAAAGAAAAATTTAGTATATATATATATATATAAGCATTTAAAGCATATTAGTTTTGTAAAAACTTTGAAATTGTCATTTGCCTGTAAATTAGTCGTTAGCTCAGTTTAATAAATAAATATGTATTAAGAATATTGACCTTGGTAAAGTAATTGTTTTCTTCTACGTTTGCTGAGTAATGCATGGCTTAAAAAAATATATAAAAAAAAAATCTTAAAAATGTGTATTATTAATGCAGGTTTTTTTTTTTGGGGGGGGGGGGGCGGGGGGAAATTTTTGCTATTTAATTCACGTAAACAATAAGCAAAAACTGATCGCATACTTGCTATTTAAAAGCATGTAAAAAAATATATTAACAAATATCTAATTTTATACAAAGTTTTGAAAGTTAAATGCAAAAAAATATGTTCTTTTTTTTTTTAAGATTACTAAAAGCAGTTAAAATCGAATTTTTTGCATTATTTCCACGTATTCCTCATTTTTGCTTGGGGGGGGGGGGGTGAGGGGGGGTAATTAATACCAGTGATTCGAAACAAATAGAGTATAATAATATAAAAATGTTAGAACTTCTAAAAAGTTTTTTTGTGGTTGGGGGGGGGGGGGGGGGTAAGTTTCATATTTACTTTTGCTACAACTTAGCAAATAGGGCTGAAAAGATCATTTTAAATGTTTTAAATTTTGTGGATTAGGGAAATTTTACATAATTATTTATTGCCATTGCAAAGAAACGAATGGGCAAAAAAAAAAAAAAATCGAAGATGATAAACTGCGTACATTTTTTTCTTTCTTTTTTGGGGGGGGGGGGGGGTGAGGTATTATCTATTCACTTTTGCTACAACTTAACAATTTAGGGAAAATAGTAATAGTAATAAAAATAAATGTTTTAAGTTCTGTTTACAAGAAAAAAATTATAGGATTACTAGGGGGCTCTGCCCCCTTGTAATCGCTACGCTCGCCAACCCCCGTTCAGACACCGCAGAATCTAAAAACACGCTAATCTGATGGGTTTTAAAAATATTAGAGAAGATTGAATTATACGGAAAAAAGCTGTGCAGATCTCCCTGTAAACGGGTTTCCATTCAATTCCCTTTGATTGCAAAAATTTAAGGGCGAATCAGTTGCTGTTAAGACATCCAATGGTTGTTTTCGTTTTTAGGTAGATTTCGTATGAAATACTACCTATTGGCGTCGTTCTTATGTTGGAACTTCTGAAAAATATTTGCAGATCTACACCGATCATGACCCCTAGAACCCAAAACCACCGTCAGTAAAAAACTTTATATATATATATATATATATATGTGTATCTATCTACGAGGGCATTTCGAAAAGTAAAGATACAATGGCTCGCATTCCTTAAAAAAAAACATTTATTTAGAAAATGTAAGTTACATCTTATTAACTGGATTATTTATTATTTTTGGACATAATCACCCCCGTTATCCAAACATTTGTTAAGTCGGGGCACAAGCTTTTGTATCCCACAGTCATAGAAGGTTTCCGCCTGTTGTCAGAACCACATTTCATCTTCATCTTTGATCTCATCATCGTCGTGGAATGATTTTCCTCCAAGATGTGACTTCAGGTAACGGGAGACGTCTATTCGCACGAATTGCTTCCTCCGTTCTCTGAAGAAAGGCGTCAGAGATCGCAGATGGCCGACCTGTTCTTTGTTCGTCATGAACATCGGTCCTACCTTCAGAGAAATGACGACACCATTTCGTTACATTTTGTCGATTCATAATGTTCCCATAAACAGAAACAATTTCTTTGTGAATATCCGCTGGTCGCTGACCTCTTGCATAAAGAAAACGTATGACGGAGCGCACTTCGCATTTGGCGGGATTCTGAATCGGCGGAACCATTTTAAACACGACCTACTCCAACCAGAATCAACGTTGAAATGCCGAACGACCGCGAGGAGAAAGCTAACGGTTCAAGGTTAACACCTGTGTTGCCAACGTGCTTGCCAAAACTTTTCTTTTCCTCCGGCGTACGGTGTATCTTTACTTTTCGAAATGCCCACGTATATATATATATATATATATATATATATATATATATATATATATATATATCACTTTCTTCTGGACACGATAACTTCCACAATTCTTCACCAATCTCTTCCAAACTGATACATAAAATCAAGGAGCATAAAATCTCGGTCAAGTTCGTTAATAGGCAAAATCGGACCAAGAGGATGGAAATAGGGAGGGATTTTGTAAAAACCGAAAAAAAACCATAACTTCTTAATTTTTGTACATATGAAATCAGTTTAAAGTTTTTATTACTTCTAAAAATAGGACCAAAAATATATGTATCACAGATTTTTGATAAAATTAAAAATGGGCTCAAGAGACGCAAAAAATAGGGTTTTTGGGAGAAAAAAAATCATAACTTCGTCAATTCTCCAGATATCAAATCCAATTAATTTTATTATACATCTCCTTAATATTATCTACAACTTTTATATTTACAAGTTTTTGATAGGACCAATTCGTACCGCAAAAAAAAATTAAAAACGAAAACAAAAAAAGGGGGGTGAAGAAGAAAAATTCCCATAACTCCGTCAATTCACAAAATATAAAATCCCCATGAATTTATCATATATCTTCTTAATATTGTCTTTTGATAGGATCAATTCTTACAGCAAAAACAAATTAAAAATACATAGCGGTTGAAGAAAAAAATCATCTTATTAAGAATGTATTCAAATCCAAACTGCTTATTTTCTTACTCATTTTTAAATTAACTCTCAAACGCGTCCAATTGATAGATTCTCTTCTTCAGAAACTATATAATGTACCGTAATGATCGATTTTTTGATAGAGGCAGAATATATTTCAAAAAATGGTGTCAAAGTGGGCATTTTGAACAGAATTTCCCGAAGCGATTGTGTTAGAAACGAAAAATATTCCCCTACTGAGAAAATATTGTTTATTAATCAAGTTTCATTTAATTGAAAGAAAAATAAAAACACATGCCGCTTATATATCTTTTCAAAAATCACGTCAGCAATTTTCGTATTTTTTCTATTAAAAATTAATCTGAAAATGTGCCAGAAAATTTCGAGATGTTGAGCATGGAAAAGTATTTTTTTTTAATACCGCCTTAACATGATTCTGATAAAACCAGCTATCACATAAAAATAAATGGAAACTCGTCAAAAGCGGTCAGATAAAACTGTTAAAGTGCATTTATATCTACTCATGATTTAGTTGTTGTTGGTGCAATTAATATACTTAACTTCGAAATCTACCTCCGCCTGTAGGCCGGGCCGGCAGGGATTTTGGTTTTGATTAAGAGGATCAGTTAAACATTTGAAAAGAAGCTAAAATACAATAAATTAAGTATGCAGAGTCTTTGTCTCCCAGTACTTTAAAACAATCTCTATAACAATAGCCTAAGTCATGTGACTATCATAAACAGTTCCAGGCGGTCCACTTCGCTTTTTATACTCTAGGTGCCATTTTGGTACTTTAATGTTAGCCAGGCACAGGTGATAAGTCGCCAAATATTATTCTATCGCCATCATTTCATCTATATTATAATAGTTCAAGTCATCAACTGCCATAAACAAATACGGTCTGATCCCTTCGCCGTTCACATGAAAGTTTGGCACAGATGTCATATACGTCCCATATTGGCGCGATTTTTTAACGACGCCAATTTGGGGAACGCATCAACAGCATAAACAACAACATCCGGCTTACCATATCAAGCAAAATAACGATACTTTGGCGCCAGTTAAGTGCCCGTTCCGTATATGACATTGGCGTCAGAAAAAAAAATCGCGCCAGTATGGGACCGTAATTTTTCCATTTTTATTAAAAAATCAAAATTTTTTTTCAAATAAAACTACATAAAATTTGCCATGGTTGCAAAGAATTCTTGGTACTGTTACCCTAGCCGGATGCAGATCTCGCCAATAGCTTTTTTTTAACTCGCCAGTTAGCAATTTTTTTTTTTTTTTTTTTTTTTTTTTTTTTTAACGAAAATTTGGCGAAAAGCTCGTTTTCAAATACCAGTTACATAGGCATTTTTGGTATTACTTAGTTATCCCGTCGACCGAAAATCTATTTCCAAACTATAAGATTAAATTCCAATAATGGTTGATCATAAATGTCACATTCACTTGACTTTAAGCAAGTTACACGTGTTTACGTCATCAAGTGATTTTTATTTCGATTTTTTATTTGTATTTTTATTAATGTTATACTAATTTATTTGTTCTTCCGTTATTTAAAATATAAATTATGTCAATTTGTATAATGTGGCGAGTGGTTTGGCGATTTATATAATTTGGCGAAATTGGTTGGCGGAATAACTAAGTAGTACCGTATTTTTTAATTATTTTCTATTATTTTCTAATGGAAATATAAAAAAAATAATTAATAATTGTAGAACAAAATAATTTATATAATTTATAAAAAGAAATAAAAGTAAATAAACATTTATTATCAAATAAACAACAATAGCGGGTTACCATGTCAACCTTTTCTGAAATATGAAAAAAAAAATATCTGTTTGATTAAAATTTGAGTTGCGATCATTAGAAAAATGTATATAAAATTAGAAAAAAATTAATATTTCGAAAACTAATTCGAATTTTAAAATTCTGATACCAGTTTTAAGATCTGTGGATCAATGCTGATTTTTGGTGTTAATTTCATCGCAAAGTATTCCATATTTTAGGAGAAATCACTTGAAACATAATCAGTTGTTTAATCAGTCGATTCATATATCCATTTCATAAATTCGTTTCATTAGGATTTTATATATACTAGGGGATTGTACCCGGGCATCCCGGGTTAAAGAATATAGATAAAAACATTTTTTTTAATTGAAAACTAATAATTTTTTTATATGGAATAAATTTTTTAGATTAACTACTTACATTAAAAAAGTATTTTTCATATGAAAAATGCGAATTATACAATCAAATAATTTTTTTAAATTTAACAAAAGCGATTTTCTTATTAGCCGCATGCTAAAAGTTATTTGACCAAGATTTTGCTACTTATGGCATCCTTTTATATTCTGATAGTTTCAGAGCTTATACATGTCTGTTAAATTTGTGTTTTATTTATATTATTTTGTTTATTTATTCATAGGGAAGTTTCTTTTTAATGGATATTAGCCGTAAGAAAATGATAAACTCTATATTTTGTTTTAAGGGCAAACGGATTAATCTTTCGTAATCGAGCTTCGCGCGATATAGATAAATTAAAAATTATTTCATGCTTTAAAATTGTTTTTAAAACCATAGACAATCAGTAAACTGAGATGAACTTTGCAAATAAATTCCATTTGAAAGAAAAAAAATCCTATTTGGTGATCTAAAAATTTTAATTGTACGATTACAAATATGCTAGATTTGTGTTTTTTCAATATTATTCTTTTATTTGTTTATAAAAGAAGTATTAATTTTGTTAATTTGTTTTTCACAAACATGTTAGATTGGTGGTTTTTTAATATTATTCTTTTATTTGTTTATAAAGGAAGTATTCATTTCGTTATGCAAAAATAGTCAGAAACAAATGCTGAAAAATGTTTGTTGCTTTATGTGCAAAATGTTTCTTATTATTATGTATTGAAACCGGAACGTGATAAGATAAACTTAAAAAAAAATCATGCTTAAAAATTATTTTAGAAAATATAATGCATCTGTCAATTAAGATACAGTTTTTAAACAAATTGCATTTGAAAGTAAATTTTTTCCCTATGCGACGAAAATTGAAAATGTACGATGTTCAGAAGATTAAAAAATTGTAGCAGCGAAAATTTCAAGACCGAAATTTGATCGTGAAGTGTTGCATTCGCAAAATGACGTCAGCCTTACGCACAGATACGCTTGTTCTTTATAATATAGATACTTAATCAGTAAAATATAATAAAGATCAGTTAATGTGAGGATGTGGTTATCAACTGAGACTCTTATGCTTGGTATTCCGGAATTAAAAACAGCAATTTTCACTTTTTCAAAATTTGCCTACGCACTTCTCATATTCATATTCATCATTTTACAAAAAAAAAAAAAAAAAAAAAATGTATTTTGTTTGATCATTTAAAAATCATTTTAGCTCAAAACTTGAAGTCACGATTGACAGCAACATCTTTTATGTGAACAGACGCACCCTTTACTTGATATTCTAATCTCAATTCCGGAGAGTAAAAATTTCCGTAATTTATGTTTTTAGACGCATTTGTATTAAAATGTTTAGTTTTATCTAAGAAAATGATCGTTTTCTTTAAATATGACTTCATTTTCACTTAAATAAGCATTTCGCCTAGTGTCTGAAACTTAGTACACATGCAGAAAGAAAAACAATATAGAAAATTTATGAGGAAAAATCCGTGTTTTCAAAAACAGATGTCATTTTTCGCTGTTATGCCCCTAATATAATATTCTGCTCCTAATGGGATTTTACAACACTAAACCGTATACAACAATTTTGATTATTATCGGAAAATAGCATGATTAAAGATAAAATTACCCCATTATTTCTCTCTTGTCTGCAATAATGAAAGCTATCTAATTTTCACCATTTTGAAGAAATTTCTTAAAAGGCTTTTAAAATTAAAATATAAAAGTGGGCATACTTAAAAAAAAAAAAACAGATATTGCGTTCATATCTACAAATGAAGAGCTTTCAGTTAAAAAAAAAAATATTAGTAAAATTGGTTCAGAAAAAGGATAAGGGCAGATCACTAAAAAACACATTTATGTTTTAAATATATAATTATATAAAATAAGGAAAATTAAATTAAGCAAATTATGTTATTTTGATAAAATTATAGTAGAATGTCCTAAAAAATAGCATTAAAATTTTATTATTCGAGAGAATTTTGCACAAAAACTTCAGGAACATGATGTTATTTTAAACCACGAATTATTTGTTTGCTTGTCTAACTCGGCGAAGAAAATCCATCCAAGCGAGAATCACCAATTTCTGTAATATAAAACGCTATTATTTGCATGTCACCTCTAATTTATAAAGACACTCTAAATTTTTGTAAAACATTGCGTTTTATCAGTGTGTGATTTCAATTACATTACATTACATTCAAAAGTGAAGCATTATCACCTGTGAAGAATTTCAAAGCAGCTCTGCTGTGCAAATGACGCACTTCTACAAAACATAATACAGGTTTAAGAATTAAAATATACGCTTTTTTATAAAATGACGTCATTTGCATCCGCTAAAGCAATCCACTTTTACAATACAGTCTTAAACTTCGTCTATAGAAAAGTATGCATATGACGTCATTATCACGGAATAACAGACAATATTCTTGACATAGCCCATATTTTAATTTCAACTTTTTTTTCAGGTTTTATGAGAAAATGGCAACAAAAATATACAGTATCTCCTATTTTCGACTATTTTCCGTTTACTTTCAATGACTTTCAATAGAAATGGTGTACTTTTGTCTCCACGATAAGAAAAATGGTATTAGAAACTACAAAAAAATTAATATCTCAAAAATAAATTGAGATACAGCTTTCAAACAAATAGTATTTAAAGAAGCATTTTTTTCCTTATACGACGGTGTAAAAATTTAAAATGTGCGATGTTTAAAAGTTTAAAATTTGCAGTAGAGAAAATTGCAAAACCAAAATTTTATTTCAAATTTCAAAGTGTTGCCATTCGCAAAATGACGTATGCGTTACGCACAAATATGTTTGTCCTTTATAATATAGACTAGTTGAGTAGCAACCCGTTGTGTTGCTTTTGAATTGCATGAGATCATTCGATCCTTTTGCGAAAAATGAAATTTTTGTTTATTGTAAATTTAGAAAGCAATTAAAGAATTAATTTTTATTAAATACAATATTTCAAATAAGTTATATTTACAATATAAGTCAAAAGTTTTCCGAATAAAAATGCACATATGCCATAACTTTATTTGCCGAAAGATTTTCGCTCTACCAAGATTTTACTTCGAATTTCGGAGTTGGTACAAATTTTGTCATTTGGTTCAACTTATACAAAAATGATTTTGTTTTGACGAATTTATTCAGAAGCATTTTATATTTATTAATTAACATAAATATTTAGAGAAAAAATAATTCTCGCTAAAACATTTCGTTTTTAATGTCCACTTTTGAAATGTTTTAATAGTCATCTTCAGGTAATAGCTGAAAATCTACTTTTCGACTTAAAATTAAATCAAAATAATGATGTTTGATTACGATGTTTTTTTTTTCTTTTGACGTCAACAGAATTTATCTCAATGTTCCAGTCGATAGTCAAATTTTTCTTTCTAACCCAAACGGATTCCTGAAGCTTGAATATGTGAACAGAAATTAAAACACACGCAGAGTACAATATATAATAAAACACTGATAAATAACGCCTGCATTCAACTGTTAACGGTATATATGAATATTAAACAGACGTACAACAATAAATACAATAAAACCAACTGCAGCGAAAAATTAGCCAGAGCAAGGAGTCGAACCCGGGACCACAGCAATCCAGGCGGTCACTCTAACCACTGAGCTGCTCTGGCCGATACCTGAGTCGTTGTCCGATCGTATAGGGTCGTATGTCCCATCATCGTTGGTCGGTCATCCAAGGCTGTCGCATAGATGGCTGGTGACTTTCCCAACATGGCTTTTTAGTGAAAATTTTCAGACTCAGGTATCAGGTAGCTCAGTGGTTAGAGCGACAGCCTGGAATGCTGTGGTTCCGGATTCGATTCCAAGCTCTGGCTAATTTTTCACTCCAGTTCGGTTTATTATATTTATTGTTGTATTTCCGGATTCGATTCCAAGCTCTGGCTAATTTTTCACTCCAGTTGGGTTTATTATATTTATTGTTGTATGTCTGTTTAATATTTATGTATGTGAACATAAGTTTGTATTTCGTGAAGTTTTCTTGAAAAATACTATTCAGTCAAATTATTATTTTCCCTATTTATTCAAATAAACGTTAATTTCAATTTAAAAATAATGTCAAACAATGGTATCTAATAAACCTTGTCATTTTCTGTTTTCTCTCTTTCATAAAAAAATGGAGGAATTTAATTTCCATCATTACATAAATGTCCCTAAATATATATATATATCGAAAACTAATCAAATTTTAAAATTATACGACGAATTTTGACATCCTTGGACCCATGTGGATAACTGGCGTCAATATGATCACCCAACATTCCATATTCTAGGAGAGACAGCTGTGAAATGCAACGAACATTCACTTTTTAATATAATAGATTGATGAAGTTTTAATTTCACTATGAGATATTAGTCAGGGACAAATGCTGAACTATTTATACTGTTTTACGTGCAAATGGTTTATTTCGTAATGGAGCCTGCACGTAATGGAGATAGATTAAAAAACGTTATGCTTGAAAATTATTTTAAAAAAACATGATAAATAAATCAATTAAAATAAAGTTTTCTAGCAAATTGCATTTTAAAGTAGATTTTTTTCCTATATAACGGTGTAAAAATTAAAAATGTGTGATGCTTAGAAGTTAAAAAAATCGCAGTAGAAAAAATTGCAAAACCGAAATTTAAATGTCAAGCGTCACCATTCTCAAAATGGCGTCAGAGTTACGTACGGACATATTTTCTTTTATAAAATAGATAGATTTTCAAACGTGAAGTCCCCTTTGTCAGCTACAATTTTGCATGTGTAAATTTATTCTTTTGGCTTGAAATTCTAATTTCAGTACCGCCGACTACAAATTCCAGAAACTGATGTCTTTTAGATGTATTCGTGGTAAAATATATAGTTTTATCTAAGAAAAGGATTGTTTTCTTTTAAATATGGCACTTACTGAAGCATTACGCCAAGTGTCGCAAATTCGATATCAGCCGAAAGAAAATATATTGAAATGTAACATAGCTTTAATGTCTTTCATGTTTTTGAAAGCGTGACGTCATTTTCTGTTGAGACGTAAAGTTATTTTTAATTGTAATGATGAAATGGCATCAATAAAGATAAATAAACCGCAACATTTCTTTTTTTCTGCAACAGTGGAAATAATACAATTTCTACTATTTTGATGAAATTTCAAAAAACTTTTTAAATTAAATTTAAAATATAAAAGTGGGAATATTTAGAAAAATAGCTACAGCGAGTTCATATACAAATGAACAGCTTTCATTTAAAAAAGAATAATTACAAAAATTGGTTCTGTAGAAAGTTCAGGGAAGATGTCTAAAAAAGCTGTCATTTGTTTTGAATATATAGATTATTTTTTTCCTTTTACTTTAACAGTTGCCTAGCAACTCTATTTAAAAGCTTATCTATTTCATACAATTTACATTTAAAAGCCCATATTTTTCACAATTCGGCTCTAAAAATTTAAATTGTTCGATTACATATATGTTATATTCGTGCTTTTTTATTGTCTGAGCGAAGCGAAGGCTAATACTCAGCGAAATATTACTGTCCGGACACATTACAGCTACGATGAATATTAACGCCATGTCCTACTAAAAAAAAAGCCTAATAAAAACCTTTCGTCAAGCATAACTCAAAAACTATTTGTCGGATTTCGTGTCTGATTGCACCAGAAGGTACCTATGAGGGCCATCTACTGAATGCACCTACTATGAAAAATAAGTTCCAAACCGTTTTAAAATTATATTTAAAAAACTGATAAAAAAGCACAATTTATCTGCATACGTCACAGAAATTTGGTGTGCGTCACTTTCACTGGTGGATGTTTTCCTAGACAACTGGTTTGAACACATGGAGCAAATTAAAAAAAAAAAAAAATACGCACGCAGTAATATTGAATAGATCAGTTTCAACCACGTGATCACAAACCTTGCAACAACCCGTGGCAACCAGTTTTAACGGGCAAACAAATAATAATACAGTACCCCGTACCACGGTGACCGTTTTTAGCCTGTAGTATAAAATCTGGCCTGTTGTATGACATACAACAGGCTAAATCCGGCTAAAAACTGAGGCTAAAAGATAGTTGTCAGTCTATCGACTGGAAATTAACAGATTTTTTTAATATTCGTATAACGAAATTTAGAAACGTTTGCGAATGATTAAAACAAAAGACATGGGTCTTTATTGCTCCGGGAGGTTATCTTTCTCTGGATGTCTATCTGTCTATCATACAGCATGCAATTTTCTTGTAAAAGATGATATTATTATGCAGTAAAACCTCCATAACAGACACACCCGGTTAGTGGACACCTCTATTTAGCGGACATTTTTTCAATTACCAACACTTAAATAACTGTACATGTTTTACTCTCAGTAGCGGACACCTCCAAATAGAGGACAAATTCTGCATTCTCGATGTGTCCGCTATTCAGAGGTTTTACTGTATATATTATTGATAGTTATTTTACAGGGCCGCACAAAAAAATAAGAATATATGAAACAAATATAAACTAAATTCGGGATTGGTAGATCGCTGATCGTAATGTAATTTTAAGATGTTGTTACAGTCATCCGCAGCATGTTTTTAGAGTTTCGCTCATCTAACGAAACCCTACCTGTCTCACTCCTTTGTCTGTCTGTCTGTCCGTCTGTCACAGAGCCCGTTCTCGGAAACTATATATGTCGGAGACTTGAAAATTTGCATACTTATAGCTGAACACCACACATCAAACGGCAAATAATAAAATTTTGAAAAAGTCTAATATTTAACCCTCTGGGATCTAACTTGTGTATTTTAAGCAATTTTTCTAACTCAGCCCCTAATTAAGATGGCGACATGAAATTTTGCATACTTATAGCTGGACACCTCACATCAAACGACAAATAATGAAATTTTGAAAAAGGTCTAATATTTAACCCTCTGGTCTCTAGCTTATGTATTTTAAGTAATTTTTCTATCTCATCCCCTACTTAAGTTGGAGACTTGAAAGTTTGCATACTTATAGCTGAACACTTCGCATCAAACGACAAATAATAAAATTTTGAAAAAGTCTAATATTTAACCCTCTGGGCTCTAACTTGTGTATTTTAAGCAATTTTTCTAACTCAGCCCCTAATTAAGTTGGAGACATGAAATTTTGCATACTTATAGCTGAACACCTCACATCAAACGACAAATAATAAAATTTTGAAAAAGGTCTAATATTTAACCCTCTGGGCTCTAACTTGTGTATCTTAAACAATTTTTCTAACTCAGCCCCTAATTAAGTTGGAGACATGAAATTTTGCATAGAAAAAGCTGAACATGTCACATCAAACGATAAATAATAAAATTTTGAAAAAGTCTAATATTTAACCTCTAATATTTTGTCTCGCGTAATTTTTAAATTTAAACTGTTTTGCAATATTATTTTTTGTTCATTTTGCATAATAAGTGTAATGTGACGTAATTTCTTCTATTTAAGACTTCTAACGCATATTAATGAATTTATTTTACAATATCCTTTCTCTTTTAAAATTCACATGTAAATATAGCATTTATGACGTAATTTCCAATAAGTGCCTGCTTTTTATAACTAATTATTCGATTCTAATTTGAAGGTTTTTTTCTGTTTATAATAAAAACGTGTAAATAGTTTTTTTATTTGAAGCAAACATTATTGTTTGCGCTGTTTATACAGTTGGCAACAGTTTAAATTAATACCGTTTTCTAAAATCTGTAAAAAATATCTGTCAAAATGCTGAATATTTGAATTTAAAGTAGAAGTAAAACCTCAAAAAATGAGTCAAATTAAAAAAATTAATGAAATCTGCACACCGGGATCTTCTATTGAATAAAATGATCTAAAAATGATTAAATTCCCATGTATAGTTTTTGCTCCTATAAAACTTTTTTAATGGAACGATTTTGTCCAACTTTAGCATTAAATATCTCTTAAAATAATTCTTCGATTTGAAAACTGCATGCATCAGCGTGTTGATCAAGCATTTCTCTATAATACCCCCGATTTTCATATTTTTGTATGCAATAGTTTTCTTAATATTAACGAAGAAAGACCCCCGGTCACAAAAAATTCAAAACCGGCGGCGGCGGAGGTGACAGCGTTATTTACTTTTTTTAGAATAGAGAGATATATAAAAATGAAAACTTTTCTATCTGTCTGTTTGTAATTCAATAAAAATTCACAATTTGGAAGCCAAAATTATGAAAAGATACGTACATGTGTATTAAAACATGGCCGAGGCAACTAAAGTAATCTGGAATCGAAATAATTTATAGTTAATTTTTAATTAATAAAAAACCACCAATTTACCAGCAATTTCTTATCAAATTTAAACATTTTTCGTTATAGCAGTTGCCAACAATTAAAATACACAATAAAATTATTACTACAACAATTAATTTTCTACTGCAAGATTTCCATGTGAAAAATGAAAATTAAATAAATAGTTTGTCGAATTTAAAAAAAGGTGAATATTACATCATAACTTTTCTATTGCAAGATATTCACGTAAAAAATGAAAATGAAATAAATAGTTTGACGAATTTAAATGGAAGTGAATATAACTTCATAACTTTTCTATTTCAAGGTTTCCACGTGAAAGTGGAAAATATTACGTCATATTGGAAATATAAAGGACGTGGTGGATATAGTATAACGTCATATGAGTGTGAAACATGTATTGAAGCATGATAAAAACTCGATTAGGGAAATATTGGCGTATTTTAACATTATTGCTCCAATTATAAATTGAAATAAGTTCATTTATAGCTGTATTCTTTTGCGTCTGTTATATACATTTATACATTTTTATATAGCGTTTTCATATGATTCAGTCATACAACATTTAGACTGCTTTTTTTAATGTTTGTTTTGTGTTGTATGTTAAATTTTGAAATTGATTTTTCAGAAAAAACATACTCCAAATTCTGGGCAACGCCGGGCACTTTAGTTTGTAACAGATAAATGGCTTTTGTCTCTGCACATCTAATGCTAATATTATAAAGCGTTATAATATTATAAAGTGTATAATATTATTAATGCTTGTACGTTTGTGAGGTGTTATCTCTAAAACTACATAGCCAACTTAAAAAAATGTTGGTGGCCATCTCTGCTGCGAAAAAAAGACTGTATTTTATGTCAGTGCAAGAACCTACATCGCTGCAGCAGCAAAAAAGTTCTAAAATTGCGATTTCTGCGATATTGATTGGGTTAGAAATTTTAAATTTGGTGCGGTAGTTACTTTTAAGATGTAAATACTGGTAATGAACGCTCTCTAAAAGGTTCAATTTGACGGATAAACGTAAAAATTTCTAGAAAGGTTCTAAGCTATGATTTATTTGGAATACTGAAATTTTTGGGATACGGTTGGTGTTAGAAACTAGAACTTTGGCATGGTAGTAATTTATAACATGTAAATGCTCGTTGTAGAACGAATTCTAAAAAATTGAAAGACTAAACAAAGTGGAAAAAGATCTAAATATGATCTAAGTAACGAAGTACATGGAATTGTTAGGAATATAAACATGCAAACTGACATGGCTGTATTTATCATGACGTAAATTCTCGCAATAGAACAATTTCTAAAAATGTCGCTACATAAAACAGTGCAGAAACAAAAAACTTTCGAAAATTTTCTATTTCTGTGTTACTGCTGAGCCGAAAATGTTGAAATTTTGCTTCGGGTTACTTTTAAAATATACCATTGTCTCTATGAATAGTTTCTAAAAAATTTAAAATTTAAAAAGATGAAATTAACGGAAAGCGATCTCAATTACCATTAATTTGGAATTATTTAGCAACTTTAAATATTTCATAATGCTGCATTTCCTCCGCAAAACATGCAATTTAAATGCTACAAAACTGATAGATACCCACCTAGCATTAGAAAAATTGTGTAAATATTGAATAAAGACCTGTATGAAACAGTGATTAGGTTGCCTGAAAGTACTTGTTAAAGTGTTCCCTCTCTAGGCTTTTCTCTCTCTCGCCAAGGCCACTAACAGAGGGAAGTGCCGTTTTAAATGTGATATGAATTTTTTATCTGATTCATTTTTCTAGACATTTTATCATAAGGTCATATTCCCAATTATCATTAGTAGATTTTTTATATATTAACTTATTCTGGTGAAATTTCATAATCGGGTTCATATTGGCGTATGTTAGCTTGCATGATTTGCTGAATAAATATGTATGGATTTGTAAATTACTTCAAATGACACTTTGACAGCTCAAAAGTTATGCAGACGATATATTCAGACTTTGTGTCATACTTTATGTTGCAATCATTGCCGATTTCTTTTATTTAATACATGCTAAATACAGTTCTACTTGTGCAGAATATGTTTGAAAAAAAAAAAAATACAGCGTATGTAGTGGCCAGCATAAACTTATCATTTAAATCCGATCGAGCATATCTAAAACAAACTCTAACGAAGCATTGCAGGCCACTATTGATGTATTCGGTACTTTGATACTATATCAGATTTTGAGGAGAGAATTCTCTAACTGTTATCGACAACCTCATTGCATCCGTGGAAAACAGATATTCTACAATATTAACTATTCCGGGGGAGCACACACCATATAAAGTACAGTCCATTCTTTTTAAACATCGTATATTTGTCATTTAAAGTTACTCAAATTGGTGCGGAGCTTCTGATTATGCTCTTGACATCTTTTTATACAGATAAAATTCCGATATAAGATAATTTAGTGTTTCATTTTATATTTTACTTTTAATATATTGCGTTCTTTCAATTTTATATCCATGCATGGCTGTCTTGCAATGTTTGTTTTCCCATTTTTTTAAACAGTGTATACGAATTTATATATAAGATTTTGTAATTCAACGATTCGAATTATTTTCATCATTTCAATTTATCGCAGTATATGGACAATTAAAGATAACATCTCACTTTCTTTACTTCCACATGTTATTAAATCTATTATCTCAGCAATATCGCTCAGACTAATCCCTCTGAGGGAAGTCCTAGTATATTATATTTTTACTTATTGTTTGACGAAGCTTTAATTTCATTGTAGAAAATTAGCCACAGATAAATTCTAAACTCTTTTTTACGTGCAAATTGTTTATTAATATTTCGTAATGGAGCCGGAGCGCGATCGAGATAAGTTTAAAAAATCATGCTTGAAAATTATTTTATAAACCATAATAAATCAGTCCATTAAGATACCGTTTTGATACAAATTGCATTTAAAAGTAGATTTTTTTCCCTATACGACAGTGTAAAAAATTATAATGTGCGATGTTCAGAAGATTAAAAAATTGCAGAAGGGAAAATTGGAAAACCGAAATTTCATCGTGAAGCGTTGCTATTTGCAAAATGACATCAGCGTTACGCACAGATTATTGTCCTTTGTAATATAAATGGGGTACTACTGTTGCCACAATTACAAAATTGGTACAAAAAACTATAAAAAAAATAATATCTCAAAAATAAATTGAGATACAGATTTCAAAGAAATTGCATGTAAAAGTACATTTTTTACCTCATACGATGGTATAAAAACTGAAAATTTGCGATGTGTAGAAGTTTAAAAAATTTCAGTAGCAAAAATTGCAAACCGAAAATTCATTTCAAATTTGAAAGTGTTGCCATTCGCAGAATGACGTATGCGTTACGCACAGATATGTTTGTCCTTTATAATATAGATAGGGTAGATTTATTGTCATTGCAAAAAAAAAAAAACGAATGCGAAGGGGAAAATAATCTAAGATTTTGAACTGCGTTCTTTTTTTTTTTTTGTTGAGGGGGGTGGGGGTTATATATTTACTTTTGTTGCAACTTAACAATTACGGCTGTAAAACAAACACTTTAAATGTTTTAAGTTTTGTGGGTCTGGAAAAATTTGATTCTATTTATTGCAATTGCAAAGAAACAAACTGGCAGAAAAAAAATATTTATCGATGATTTTAAACTACGCTGTGTTTTTTGTATTTTGGGGGGGAGGGGGGAAAGTGGGGGCTGGTGAGGTAAGTTATATATTTTGCTACATCTTAAGAATTGGGTCAGAAAAATAAGAAAAAAAAACATTTTAAATGTTTTAAGTTTTGTGGGTAAGAAACATTTTATATAATTATTTATTTTCATCGCAAAAAAATCGAAAATTTAAAATGTATGTGTGGGTTAGGGGGGGTTGAAAAGAAGAAAACAGAAAATATTCGATGGGTGGGAAGGGGGATAGATGGAAGGTGAGAATCCGCGCAGGAATCTTGTTCTTTACTTTAATATAAGCTCCCCCCTCTCTCCCCTGAAAAAATACATTTAAAAATTGCATAACTTTTATTTTGGATTAAAAAAAAAAAAAAACTACTACTGATGGAAATTAAAATCTCGGTTAAATACTGTTTTGATTCACTTCTACGTTGAAAAATATTTAAGACTAATTGAGAAAAAAACGATAGTTTTTGAAAGTTAATAATCTACCTTATTCATCTATCTTATCCTAAAAATTACTTAACGATAAGAATTGCTAATTTGTCTTTAAAAATCATTTTTATTATATATTTTGAAACATTTATAAAGGCTTAAACTTATGTAAATGCAATTTAAGAACGCGCAGGCTATTTCATTTTCTCCTTAAATCGATGGATCACCGTCCATTTGCCACCCTAGTGGAGTAGTTTCGTTCGCGAGCACAGAATCAGCATTTCTCTCCGTATACCTAATTTAGTTATTTTACTATATCTGATTAAAAACTGGTTTCTATGAAATATAAAGAAACTTACACATTTTGTACATGAGAAGAGAAAATTATCAATCAACAGAACGAAAAAAAATATAAGAATTATTGTTTGAGATTTAAAAAAAAAAAAAAAAAAAAAAAAAAAAAAAGAAAAAAAAAAAAAACACTTTTATTTTAACCCCTCTTACAAGCTATTCGAAGGAAATTATGCTGCTATGGATAATTAAAAAATTACCAATTAAGCCACAGTTTAACTAAACTTCATTCTTATACTGCATTAGGCGAACATAAGATTTAAATTAATTTTAACTAAAATTAATTCATAATAAATGGTAATTTATAATATATTTTAAAGTTTTTTTACGCTCATTTAATTTTTCATTTGAAGTTTCTTTTTAAAAATATTATTCTAACCTATTACATAGTATGAATGCTGCAAGTCAATGGATTTATATTCATTGTTGAATTCAGACACTTTTCTCCGGGGGGGGGGGGGGGGTACATTCTAGAGTTCCCGGGGAGGAAATTTCACTTTTTGACCATTGAAAACAAAAAATTTCTAATCATCGGGGGGGGGGGGGATGTCCTCCCGAGCCGGGTCACCCCCTGAATTCAACACTGTTTATATTAATATACATTTATGATAAAAATAAACGCACTAAATAGAAAAGAACTTACGAAATGGAAAACTATTGAAGAAATTTTAATAGCATCAATTTAGATAAAGATCAATCATTATTCATATTACTTTTTTTTAAAATACACCGAGCATAGTTGTTTTGTACAGATAAAACAACTACTCAACGCGCAATACACATGTGCTAAGTTCACGTGAGACAAAATATGAATTAAAACATGAATAGATAATGTGTATGTGACGTCATGCACCAAAAAAAAAAAGACATACTTCTCAACTTGGTGTAGGCAGAAAGTGACAAATCTCCCAGAGTTAGTGATTTATAACGTATTATTTCCCTAATATAATAAAATATATTATAACTACGCGAAAATTACGAGCATTTTAGCAATGCACATTATTTATTAAAACATATAAAACAAAAACTTAATAATTAAGGACTTTACGTTGTAATATCGATACAAAACAAATAAGGTGTTGCTATCCAACGTTCTATTTATTCACATTAATTGATTTTAAAATGTAGCATATTAAGGGTTTTTGTCGATTTATATTTTAGAAAATTTTTTTTCTCCTGACGAAGGGTTTAAAGATTAAATCGAAACGTAGAGATTTATGTTATTCATATGTTTATTTTACATCTTTTAATTTGTGAATAAATAGTACGTTGTATAGCAACACCTTATTTGCTTTGTATCAAAAACTTAATTTTAACAATTTCCCTTGTTAATTGCATATTTAGTCTCTACGATAATCCATTTGATCACACAAGATCAGTAATCGAGTTTTGGTCAACGGCTTAGTCTCTTTCTGTACTTAATCTGTTTCTCACAAGGAGAGGGCCAACCTTGTTAATCACAGATTTTGATTATTTTAATATATGTTGTAGGGTAGAGACCCCTTAGTATCAGGTTCAACGGATTTTATCCAACGCCCCTTAGTTCTTGAGAAACCGGGGGGTATAATAATAGTACACAACTTAAATACTTACATTGCAACCGCAGTGATAGGGTTGTCGTAGCTCAGTTGGTACGGCGTTCACTGGCTGATCTGCGGGCCCGACTTCGGTACCCAAACGCGCTACATTTGTTTTTCTCATTTTTTATTTTATAAATATACTTGTAATTATAATTTAATGATTTCAATTACAAATTTTAATATCATACATTAATTATAATGTTAACAAACTTAAATTTATCATTTTTTAATTTTTAAACTATTATTTCTCATCCTTTAAAGAGGTTTAAAAAGAAATTCGATCTATTATTGAATGATAAAAATTCCAAAATCGTGACAAAATCTGTTGTGGTGCCATCTAGTTATGATAAAATAAAAGAATATTCAAATAAAATAAAAATAAAAGCAGAAAGAAGATAAAGGTGAAAGCAAAATAATTGAAAGCGCAAGCATACGTATTACAAATTTAAAAATCTTTAATATGCAAAAATCGGTTGTAATTTATTTCTGATGCTAATTTTTAATATAATTATGCTTGTTACTTTAAAAACAGAATAAAAGTATTATCGCATTGACTTCCTTTGTTAAAGCAATGCGTAAATGATGGTTCTTTAAAATCACGAATTGACTCAATTGCTCAATATCATTGCATCGATAAAGAATATATGAAATACATTTTAAAAGTGATTTTTAAAAAATTAACAGTTTTATAATGTTTCATACAACTATTTAGTTCAAAGTAAAAAATTAAATAGGTTAAAATTATAATTGATATACACTATTATAAATTTTAATTGACAATGAGATTATTAATTATACTTACAAGTATATTTATAAAACAAAAAGTTAGAAAAACAAATGTAGCGCATTCAGGTATCGAACCCGGGCCCGCGGATCAGCCGGCAAATGCCATAAAAACTGAGCTACGACCAACCTGTCATTGCGGTTGCAAAGTAAGTATTTAAGTTGTGTACTATTATTAGAGCCCCCGGTTTCTCAAGAACTAAGGAGCGTTGGATAAAATCCGTTGAACCTGACACTAAGGGGTCTCTACCCTACAACATATATTAAAATAATCAAAATCTGTGATTAACAAGGTTGGCCCTCTCCTTGTCAGTTGAAATTTTCCGTACAACTAACTTGCCTTCTAATTCTTTCTCGTGAACGAAGAAAGGTTTTATTTCTACGTATATGTTTTTTCTTCTGTGATATTCTGCATTGTGTGTAAGTTTTGCAGCTGTACTATTGTCTATTTGAAGAATATGTATTTCCTTTAGATCCACTATACTTACATACAATCTCCTGAGCCGAATATTTTTTTAGCTGTTTCAGAGGCTGAAGTTATAGCAGTTTTTATGCGTCTTCCAAACATCCTCCTGCAACACTGAAATACTCTTCTTGAATTTATCCTTCTATATATAATAAAAGTAACGCTTTGGAAATGGACCAATAAAAATCTGCGTAGATACCGTGAAACGCATCTGATTGGTCGGAGCTTTCTGACGCTATCAGAGGGTTACCAAGGGGGGGGGGGGGGGGGGGGGTGTCTCGGCTCTCTCGCCAAACGTCGCCAAATTTGTCGCTAACTTGGCGCTATATCGCCAAATTTGGCGACCAATTTAGTCGCCAAAAGTGATGCCAGCTTGGCGCTATTTCCAGTATTTCGCCAAATTTCCTTAGACTCCCATTGAACTCCAATAGGGTTTATTTGCTTGCAGAAAATCAACAAATTGAGATATTTCAAAGCAACAAAAGCTAATATTAGCTTATGAATAGAGCTTAATTAAACTATTTACACTGGTTTTAAGCACAAACACTAACTATATACAATATTCATAACACTATATATATATTTTTTTTTTAATTTGTAATTATTCAAATAAATTATAAATTTTATCTTTTTTTAATGATTGGTGATCATTTAATAATTCTTTTAATTATGAAACTCTGTAACCTCTAATGATTACCTGCTTGGAGATGAGGAAATAAAATCGTCAGGAGTTGGGGAGGAGTGCGTTTGTACCAAGTGGAATCTAAAAATTGAATGCATAGAAAATGAGAAATTGCGAAGCGATCCAGAATGAAAACGCGAAACAGTTTCCTCTGGGGTTGGCTAGAAAATAAAGTTTGCTTTGCGATACCGAACGGAATCGCGAAGCGATTACGCGGGGTGTTGGTGAGCGTAGCGAGCAGGGGGGGCAAAGCACTCTTAGTTGAATAAAAAGAAGAATTTTTCGAAATTCACTCGGATCTCTGTTGCTCTTGTGGTCAGGAAATATATCGCAGGCCCTATCAGAATTTTAAAGATAGTTTTTTTTTTTTTTTTTTTCATGATATCGAAAAATAAAAGAAGTAATTTTTAGAAAACTCCACCCTTTGAGAATGAGAAGGGTTGCGTGTGGTAGGGGAGAGAGGGGGGGGGGGGAGTAAATGCGACAACATATCTCAGAATGTATCAAGGCCTTACAGAAAACAATTTCTATGGTGATGGTTTCCCGAACATGAGAAAGTCACACGTGAATCGGGTTGCATCCGAACCCGAACCCGAAAATTCTACTTAAACTCAACCCAAACCCAATACAATTCTACTCGAAGCCGACCCGAAACCCGAAAGGGAGGAAAATTAATCCTTTTTTATATAAAACTATCAGAAAATATTCTGCAATTTCAACTCTAATATGAATCTATCTTTTATATAAAAAAAATAAATACTACCTATTCCCCCGCATTAGCCGGCATACCGCAAAATTCGAGGGAGACCAGATTTTTTACTATTAGTCCCTGGTCTTTCCCGGCATGTCGGAAAAAGTGAGGATCTTCGAAAACGGAAAGGAATGAGGTTCATTAGCAGTATTCAGTACTAGCGATTAGTACTGGGGAGGATGGGTACAATATAGAATTTTTCACCACTTTTCCAATTATTTAGTTTACCTTTTTCACACATTCAAGATAATAAAAAATGTTTCATGTGTCTCATACCATTTCACACAAAGCTCTTTCATCAGCAACCATCCGATATTTACAATGTAGAAATAGATTATCTCATAAATTATTACATGGACAGAAATATTCTAACTATATATATAAAATAAGAAAAATATAATAATTACCTAAATATATAAAATGAGAAATATGTGCTTAGTTTATATCAAAAAAGTAATTTTATATGATAATTTAAAAAACTGAACTTTAACTGAAATCCAGGGTATTAATTTAATAAGAAAGAATTAGAAATACAAAATTTGCTCTATATTTTATCATTCATTGTCACTATACTCGCATTCTTCGTCTGTTAGACCGGAAGTCTTGTCTTTGGCAACAGAATCGGGAATAGCATTCTTTTGAATAAGTTCTTTCAAACTGTGTAAAAAGCCTATGTTTCTTTTCGTAGTTAAACCACATTCTATAAAAGACTGTCTAATTAACTCTTCGGAAATTTTTTCCCAAGCTACCTTTACCCAGAGAGCTATCGTAAGATACGAAGCAGATCGACGTTTACCAGACTTCGTGAATTCCTGTTCTCCATTTATTAGCCAATCACTCCATAAACGCCTCATTTCAACTTTGGAAGTCGTATTCCAATGCACATCTGCGAGCTGTAACAATGGGGTCAAACCTCCAGAAATTATTACAAGATCTGTTATATAATGCTATCTAAAACTGGATTTAAGTCGTTTTTAGGTGGGGTTTTGCACTATCCATTACTAAGACGGATTTTGGTTTAAAAAACAATTAGCGCGAGTACCACAAACGTTTTGCTTATATATATTTATCAAGTCACTATTCATACATGCTTTCATGGACACAGTGACTACAACATCTTTTGGAAAATCTGACTTTGGAATATTTTTTAAGCCTTTAAAAATTATCATTGGTTCCAGTTTTGTTCCATCGGCCTTTGCGCTCAATACAACCATGTATCGTAGTTTTTCCTTACCAGTCGTTCTGCATAATGTGGATTTTACGCCTTTAAGTTCATAAATTTTCTAATGCGGCAGATCAAACCACATAGGTGTTTCTTCCATGTTGCCAGTGCAATTTATATTCACATCATTAGCGGTATCTTCGAAAAAACTAAAAGAAATTTCACACAATTTTTATGCATCGTCTGGAATTTTTTGTTCTGTTCTTGTTACAGATCTGCTCACGATGTTATGCCTATTAAGGAATATTTCGAGTCAGCCATTCAATGATTTAAAATCAATGGGCTCATCAATTCCGTCGTTTTTCAGAATTTTTTCTGCCTATGATTTTATTTGGAAAGATGTAATTGCTCGACCTATTTTTCAACTTTCCATGTCTGGGAATTTTGCCCTTTTCTTCAATAGTTCCTTGTCTGATGGAACATAACGCCTTTTGCGTATTTCCACATCTCGTTCCATAGCACTTATCAGTTTTTCCCTTTGTTTATTCCAGTCTTGAACACAAGAGCGGGGAATACAGAAGAATTTAGAAGTTGCACTAATATTGCCATTTAGTTCATCTAACTTTGCTAAAGCTTCCACTTTAACAGCGATTGTATAGCTTCACGAACGTGTGTTCTTACTTCTCTCCGTTTCGAACGTTAATATAGAAAAAATATAATACTTGAGGAAACCACAACAAATTTTTACTAGATAAACACAGCTCACAGCCACTTGGCTTTTTCCGCCTCAACTTAGAAAGAAGGAGGAATGCTGTTCTTGAACTAGCCAATCAAAATGCAGAATTTGTATCAGTTAGACAACTCAATCTTATTCCTTTATATTGCTTTTCCTTGTTCTACTCCATCCCAGCAGCTACAAACAGGGAGAAAAAAAGCGCTCAATACGGTATCCTTGACATGTCGCCATCATGGAGTAGAAACGTCAAACATGAAAATTTTACATAATAATAAGATAAATAAAATCTAATAATCACTTAAATATAAATGATGTATATATAGAGAGAGACAGCTAGAAAAATAAGTATTGATGTTTTTTCTTAAAATGAAAAATTTTGTTAGAAAAACCAAAATAAATCAGCCACCCGTCCTCCAGTAGTAAAACCTCATATTTTCCGGCATGCCGGTAAATACGAGTTTTTCCGAGATGCTGGTGTACCTCGATTTTTTTGGCATGCCAGCTAATGCGGGTGAATGCGGTATATATATGTGCATGTGGGTGTATATAAATGGCTAATATTACAAAAAATTTTATTATACTGAAAGTAGCTGGAAATTACTGTATGACTTCGAGAATTTTGTACTGTTGTTAAAACTTTCCAAAGTTGAAAAGTGATTATGAACTCAGTTTATCTGTCTGCCGTCTGTCCGTGCTCTACTTCTTGTAAATATACTCGGCTTACCATTTAATTGATATATGATATTGAAGTTTAATAGGGTATGATTATTATTGAAAATGGTGAGTGCAGCATTTATAGCTCATTTAAAAGAACATTCAAAATAATTTGTGGTCAACATTATGGCCAATGGGTAAAAATTGTTTACGGTGTATTTTAATGATTTTACACTATTTCGAACATGCTTTCTAATATGGATCAAAATAATTCGGTTAAATAAAGGTCTACGGGGAAAATTGATTGGAACGTATTTTAATAATGTTATACATAATTTCAAACATTATGAAATTTATATACATTATTGAGGTGATTACAAGATGCTTACTCTCGATTATGACGTGCGTGACAGTTATTGTTTAGTTACAGGGACACACAAAATATTTTGGTTATAGTGCTATTTAAAACCGATAGAAGATGGAGGTGCGTTTTTTTTATATTGTATTCGTTTTTAAGTTTAACAAAATTTTTGCGTATTACGTGGTGTTTATAAATTCTATGCATCATATAAAATTATATCTATACAAAATTAATCTATACAAAATTGTTCGTAAGCACCATTGGGTATGAGCGTGAATTTCTTAAGGATGTGCTTTAATTGACAATTGTGTTATGCGTTGTTTTCTTGAATTCCGTTTTAGTTTACTATGAGAATTGTATAAAAATTTGTAGTAATACACAGAGCTATGCAAAGTTATTCGAAGGCATTTCCGTCTATTGCTCAAGGTGAATTTCTGATTTTGTTATATTTTTTGTAATTAAGGTAAATTTTAGCACATTGTGTTGTGTACATACATATCTATAGATCGTATACAGGGATGAAAAAAAGAATTCGAGTACCTTTCCGACTAACAGGCGATAATTGCTGAATCTGACTTCACCATTTTAAACGGTGGAGTTCCGTTGCAGTATTACGGAAGTGTTGGAAAAGTGCCGCATAATCTATGCTTGATACATGATTTTCTTTCTTTTTTTATTGAAAAGAATTATTATTAAATTTTTTTAAATAACTGAATGGCTAAACAATGCTTAAGAAATGCAAACTGATAAAAGCATGTGTAAATAGCAAATAAACTGATGAATGATATTGCTAGGAGAGTAATTTAAAATTCTTTTAAGATTCGTATTGTGAAATTAAATATTTCTCTTGTTTGATGAAACAGAGAAAATAATTTCAATAACTCGTTTTAGTATGGAAGAAGTGTGTAGGAGACGAACTTTAGATACTTTTCTGTTTCGATTGTCACTAGAGTCTGGATTATATGCTACTGCACTTGCGCATATGAGTTTGCACATTTTGGCTATATTTTCTATAAATACATGCAGATTTAGAAAACTTATTGAAGGTACATATTTTTTTTTTTTAATTTCTTTAGAAAATACGCAAAATCACTTTTTAGTACTGATATAAGATATCTAGAAGAAAAAAAGAGAAAAGACAATTTCTGCTCAGTAGGATTTTCTTTTTTCTTTATAAAGCCTAAGATAAATCCTTTTAAGCATATTTAGCTCAAATATGAATTAAATAAAAAACACTATTATGAATTTGTCGTTACTGGTAAGACATACATTTTGAAATTACACCATCTGTGAGAAGAATATGCTTTATTTTTTTTAAAGCGTTAATTTTACAGAATATGGGTTTTATAACAGTTATTGAAACAAAGGTTAAAAATGGCCTTTGATTGGATCAGTCGTTTTAAATATATCAAATACTAACATCTAAAGAAATGAATTATTCTCCAGAGAACATTGACTATGACAAGCCTGGGTCCATCCTGAGTACTAACAAGGAAGGTCTCCATACGGGCATACTCAGAAAAATCTGAAAAAATTACAGAATGTTCTTCTCATATGGATATATATGTTTATAAAAAAATTTTTGGCGGAACTCCGATACAGCGTCCGTAAAAAAATACCGAAATTTTCGTTTATTTGGCGATTTATCACCGGTTGGAGATGAAAAAAAAAAAATACGCTTTTATGTAGGAAAAAACTTTATATGTTGAATTTGTCTATATAAGTTTAATTTAAATAACTTTAGTTTTGTCATTTTTAATTTGATTTAACTATAGTTTTGTCATTTTTAGTTTGTGTTAACTACAGTTTCTCATATATATTTATATGAATTTATAATAAAATTTAAATATCATATTTTACGATTTAAAGCAAAATTTAAATTGGTTTAAATTATTTCAAGCTCAAAAATTAGGCAGATAGAACACCGTCGATTTGATTTTGTTGCTATGGAAACGACTTCGTCTTTAATATGGAAATGTATTATGGCAATCAAATGTTAGCTGACTATAACTTAAAATAGATACCGGGTGTCCTAAAAAGGACTGACTGATTTTAAAATTCAATAACTTCCAAACGGTGACAGATATTAAAAAAATTCTTGCAGGAGGGTTATGCATAAAGTCAAAAGTTTTTTTACAGTGATTTTCGATTTTAGTTCGAATTACAAACAATAGATGGCGCTGCGATCTATAGAGGCTAAATTCAGGCTCGATTTTTGGTACTTCGTGGCCCGGATAATACATTTCCATCTCCTTTTTCTGCATGGAACAACAGAAAGGACCAAAAATCGAGCCTGTATTTAGCGACTATTGCTTACAGCGCCATCTATTGTTTGTAATTCGAACTAAAATCGAAAATCACTGTAATAAAACTTTTGACTTTATGCATAACCCTCCTGCAAGAATTTTTTTAATATCTGTCACCGTTTGAAAGTTATTGAATTTTAAAATCAGTCAGTCCTTTTTGGGACACCCGGTATTTGCAAGTTGCAAAGCATAGAAAATATTTTTACAGTGATAAAATTAAATAACTATAGCAACAAGCAACACATATATGTAATAAAAAAAATATATAATAACATCTTTCATTGATTAAGTTTAGATTCATTAAAAACCGTGCATTCTAAAAAACAATTAATAAACAATTTTCAGATGCATTAAAATCGTTTGCTTTTGGCGAAGAAAAATCCTGCTCTATAAATCGCGTGTCACTTTCGTATTTTCGCGCCAAATATTCGAAAGTATATTATTTTTTTACACACTTTCTACTGAAATTCCGTCGTTAAATTTGACTGATCCCTTATTACATACATGAGTAGTTTCACTAGCATTTTTTTCAACATATTCTGAGTATGCCCTGTATGGAGACCTTCCTTGTAAGTCGATTAATTATTTAAAAAAACCTGAAATATATACGCTAACAAATTAAAGGCTTACTTACTTACTTTAATTCTATTGTGTACTAAAAAAGATAGAAAAAACACACACCGGAAAAAATATAGCAGAAAATATTAAATTAAAAAAATAAAATAATTGGTAAATACCTTAAAGTGGTATAGAATTATTTTAATCAAGCCACCTAACTGTGCCTTTGAGCTGGTTAGCGAGGCAATAATATTACAATAGATTATTCTTTTCGTCATATTAGACAATGTCTAGAATTTAAACATCCATCAACAAGTTTACAGTATAAATCAAAATTTCAATTTTGATTTACATAGGCAGCAAATGTCTTCTGATCGCCTCTGAAATTTACATTGATTTATACCCACGCAGTGATAGCAAGGAATATCCCATTAAAGAAACAGAATAATACCAGCTTCTGAAATTTTGTAATAGTGTCAACCAGATTATATTCAACGAAGAAGAAATTTGCATTAACACATTGTATAATGAAATCACACTTGAGATCATAAATGGTAATAGAAATAATAATGCTATTTCAATAAGCACAGATTAAACAATCGCCAAGATGCGGTTTTTAAATAGCGCACTTTGTATTTCAGAAAATGGGAATCAAACCTTCCCACTCACATTTCGCGCCTTAAAAAACACTTGAAAAGCAGATTTTTAATAACTGCAAGATTTATTTATCATTTTTTGCATAATTTATAGCTGAACAATTCTGCATGTTGAAGTATTATTTGTTAATCATGCTGTTCCATATATGTTGCCAATGTGCTTTAAAAATGTCCCAATTCAATTTATGAGCATTTGACTCATGATTGTTACTCCATATACGAATAAATTTCAGTAACTTGTGAACCAGTAAATAAAACTACTTCTTGTTGAGATAACAGTATCTGTCTGTTCCATTCTTTTTCTCCCGCTGCCATCGACATCTATATGACTGAGGTAAAATGCTAGAATATAATGCAAGAATTATTGTGCGGGGGAAAACTGCGATGCTTTATGAAGTGTAATTATCCCATCTGAGATTTCCTATTTTTCCGCATTACTCGAGGCATTTCATCTAATAACAGAATTGCAAAATTTTATCTGTAATTAAATCCCGATACAATTAAAAAAAATAACAGTAAAAAGTTTTTTTTTTTTAAACATTCTTTTATAAGCATTGAATGTTCATCTTGAAAATACCGCTTAATTTTTTTACTGCAATTCATGCTTTTTTTCCCCAAAAATTCCCGTTATTCATTCATACATTCATTTGAAAACATGGGCAAAGAACTCGAATATGAAAATTCGCTGCTTTTTTGGCCTTGGTAGAAAGTGCAAGCAAATGAATTTATTAAAAAATACATAATGTTTGCTCTGTTTATTTTTTTAGAAAAGGAACATGAAAGAAATAATGAAACATTATTTAAACTATCTTTTTAGGATTTCTAAATTAATTTCTCAATGTATAATCTTAAATTGATTAATATTTAACGATTAATTGGCAAAAGCGCATTTGCATTTAATATTACACTCTTCATTTTTTTTTATTTATAATTTATTTTCTACTTTTGACTCTTTAAGATGTTTCACTGATGCAGTTTCACAGCGCTTTGGCATATTTTGGCGAGTATTTAATGGCACAAAATTAAATCCATTGTTTTTTTAACTCCCATATAGTTAATTGCACAAGTTATAGATAATACTGGGCGCTTTTTCGCCTGTGGGGGGCTAATCGAAAAAATGCCTTAAAATTAATGTATTAATTAATAATTAAGTTGTAAAAATATTATAATGTTGTATTGTCACTGTAAGCACTTCTTTGTACATAATTTGTATAATTCTGGCCCATCACGAAGTGGATTAAAAATCGATTGCAAAATTCCATCTTTAACTGCAAAAACCAGGTTGAGTTAAATGAAAGAATGTAAAAAGAATCACGGAAATTTGCCCGCAACGGTACAATTTCAACGATTTAAGATCGATTAGGAGACAATTTACGATCAAATATCCGTACTACGAATTTGAAAAAAAAAAAAATCGCTGAAATACGTGCTCAATTATTTTTTTAGTAGATTTATTTTCTGGAATTTCACGCTTCTAGCTAAAACGGCTGCTGGGATATGGCCAAATGTTCAAAACGTTTCGACGCCCTCCCCCTTTAACCCCTTAAGGAATAGGGGGGGGGGGTGGGATTTCTAAAATCGCTGAAACATGTGTTTAATTTTTTTTTTTTTTTTTTTTTTTTTTTTAGATTTATTTTCTGAAACTTCACGTTCCTAACTAAAACGGCTGCTGAGATATGGCCCCATGCTCTAAAATTTTTGACCCCGCTCGCTTTTAACCCCTTTAGGGGGAAAATTCTCCAAAATCTGTCCTTAGTGCTTCGCCCCCCTCCAATTTTCATGCTTCTAGGTTCAGTAGTTTGGGCTGGGCCTTTTATATATGGCGATAAAGATTTAAAACTATCTCGAAAGATTTTTCCCTATAGGCCGTAATGTAATGGAATTCTTTTGAGTGTCCCTGTAATCCTCCATTTCCACCCACTGCGACCAAACTGCCTTACTAACATCAGGAGATCAAGGGCTATCTAATCACTACAACCGCGTTTGGGTGACAGTATGTGTTCATGGAGAAAAGTCAGTCTTTACCCACAGACAATTGACTTATATATATATATATATCAGAGACCGTTTAGGTCATCGACCGAGAGCGGTAATGCATCCAGATACACCCAGAAACAGCAAACGCGTAGTAACAAGCAATGATCAGCATTTAATGACGCTGACAAGGCGAAAGTTGTCTAACAAGGAAAAGACTTGTGTCAGCGTTTAGCAGCATGCCATAAAATTAGCCACGTTGCACAATTCCCTTGTTGAAATGTAGCTTGCTTAGCAAGTAATTCCATTTAAATACTGTCTCAAATCCTTTGTCAGGATCAGACGACTTCAGCCTACTTATGGTTACGGTCGTGCGATGCCTTGACCAGCGTCTGTAGAATCTTACCTAGCCTTGTACATATTATAAATATTTAACAAGTTACATTAAATAAGTACAAAGAATATAAGTCTGGTTCCTTGATATATATACATATATAACCTTTGAATCAAAATTCATCTTACAAGTTCATATAAAGATGTTAACCAATAATTTTATATTAGTATTTATAACTTTTATGAAAGACAATTTCATCTGTCTTACAAACCTATGCACAAAAAAAATATGTGACAAGAAAATGATAGAAAGGGTCATCACCCAAATCCAAACAACGCTGAGCTAGATATCACAAAAGGTAGCTGAAGAAAGGTAGCTGACAGTGCATGCGATGTCACGGATATCTTGTTATTAGTTTTGGACAGTTATGAAAGAAAATCCGAGTTTGGCTTGGTGTGAGATAGCCTGCATTTTTGATGGAATAACAATAACAGGATTGTGATTGTGACCAGTGGTGTAGTCGTAAAAAAAACAGAGGGTATACGTTCTAAGCAGAGGGTATACGCTCAAGGCAGAGCGTATACCCTAGAGTGTATCTACTATAGCTTTCTTGAGAAACAGAGGGTATACGCTGTTCCTTAAAAAAATCCAGAGGGTATACGGCGTATACCCCCGTATACCCTCCACTACATCCCTGATTGTGACCCTGGTTTCCAAAACAAAAATAATTTGTCTTTACATGTATTGTCAACCTCTTACAGTTCTCGACATCTTTTTATATACACCCCATATATTGATTTAATTAATTTCTGTTAACGTTTTGTACGAGATTTCAACTAACAACTTCTGCTCATACTCCTTTTTTGAGATTCCGTTAATCCCCTTGTTACATTTTTTTCTCACGATGTGTCAAAGTCGTAATGCGCCAGAGACTTTTACACTTTCTTGTCATTGATTTATTGATTAAAACCGTCAGGTCGTGTCTTTTTTTATTTTTTTTATAATTGTCAGCGACAAGCTTTAATGAGTTGCAGTTCAATGTAAGCTACATATTTTGATAAAGCATACATGATAGATAGAAAATTTTATGGCATTGATCAAAGAAAATATTTTGGGACCTTATCTTAGATTATCACAATCTGACAGAAAATGTATACGGGAACTGCATGAATATAGTACTGTGCAGGGCACACACAAAGAGGCCGCGGGACCCGATAATAATTTCAATACGGCCCCCAAGATAAGCATAATACAACAAAACTTGCTCAGTCAGAAACTCAAACAACCAGTGAAAAATTCAGTTATGATACAGGTTGTTTTCATCTTAGCAAGTACAATTGCATTTTTTTTGGGGGGGGGGAGGGGGCGGATGCTGCTGGGCCATGATTTTTTTCCGTTTGTAACAGGTTTAATTATAAAAAGGCTTTACTCTGTCAGAAAATAAATTTACTAGGTAGTATCTCTTTTAAAATCTATATTGTATTTGCTTATAATTTTATTTTATTTTTTTATTTATTTTTTTACAGTAGTACAGTTTCTGATGCAATTGTAACATTTTTTCATCTAACTATTTTAAATAAAAATTTAAAATATTCAAAATAGTGAAAATATAAAAAAATTTAATTGAATTCATGAATTAATTTTGAATGAAAATGTTTAAAGTCTGAAAGAAATAAAATGCAAAACCTTAACCTCTGACTTTACCCAACTTTTTGTGCCTGATAGCTGTTCACGCGTCTGAAATCAGCCACATCCTTAAAACAGGGCCACTGTTTCAAAAAAAATTTTATATCAAATGAACTTTCAAATATTTGATAAATATACAGGAGTACGGGCCCTGAGTCTGCTTCCTCCACACACACACCCCTCGGGCGCGTAAAGACGTTGTAATAAATTCGGACCTTTTAATTTTATTATTTGTTAGTTAATTTAAAATTTTGGCGTAAAAATGTACAAGTCTATTTTCCTGATTTTTTTTTTTTTTTTTTTTTTTTTTTTTAATAATCAGGATCAAACCTGGGCCTCCTAGAAGAGCCGGGCCTTGGTAATTTCTGCTGACTCTAGTCCATTCTGTACAGTCTTGGTATTGTGCATTACTGAATGCATTAAATGTAAATGAAAAAGTTGCATCGCTGTGTTCAAAAGCCGCATTATTATTAACTTTAAAATTTCTCTGTGAAAAAAAAAATAACAATTTAATTGAATCAAATAGGATGATGAAAAATTGATGACCAGTCGTGAATTGATTTGATGTAATCTTGAGAAATATACATATGCCAAAGAAAATACGAATTCTGTGCATATAAACAGTCATAAAATTAAAAACCTCATATAAATTTTCAAACCATATATAAAAAAGAAACAAAAATATTGCCTCAAGCATAGATTTGCGAAACTCTTTCCCATCACTTCCAGTATATTACAACGGAACTTCACCATTTAATAAAGTGAAAGCAGATATAGAAAACGCGTAGTAGAAAACGCATAATACATTTGAAAACACAATTTCAGAAAATAAAAACATGGAAACTGACAAGCTGACAAACATAATTTTTGGATCCTAATGACATCTTTTTCCTTCAAAAGAAATATGGAAATCAGAACATCCTTCCAAAAGTTGTGCATGGACATGCATTAAATTAAAAAGAAAACATACAAGCGAATCGAATGGTTATGGGCTTATAGGCAGAGGATATTACGCTATAGTTTTACTATAGAAACAGTGAGTATACCTAGTTTCTCCTTTTAAACAAATCCAGAAGGTATACTTCGTTTACTACAGACACACTTCAATCCCTGCGTAGTTTTTTTTATTTTAAAAACAGCGAGTATACGGAGTTTCTTAACCCTTTAGTGCACAGCTTTGCATATATGTAAACAACAGTGTTCGGAATTTAATAGATTTTTTTATTCGTATGTTCCTAATTCACACCAGAAAATTAAAATAGCAATATTTGCTTTAAATAATAACAGACCTTCCGTTCTTAATTCCACTATCCGTAGAGACCTTAATGCCCCTACCTTTAGAAAAAGGGTAGTCGACCTTTCTAAAAAATTTTATAACAACCTCTACAACCTCCCTAATGAAATACTGGCTGAGCTGCATGACTATGACGCCTACGAGCCTGAGCATAAAAAACAGCCCATATTTTCCATTATTATGGATGTTGGGGGACCTTGAGTTCTCCACCACTGTCTAAATTTCATTTTATTTCATTTTCCTTATCTCATTTTTCACTATCTTAACTTTTTGTAAAAAAAAAAAAAATACTGTTTATATTTTGCATTTACGATCTTTTGATCACTATACACCTAGTAACAAAAAAGAAAAAAAATGTATGGACTCTGAAAAGTGCTTTTTTTGTTTTCCCGTGACATTAACATCTGTCACACCCATTCCCGACTACCCTTCAGCTTGTCCGACAGCTTGTTAGCGTATCTCTCTTAACTGTGCTTAACATATTTTTTAATCTTATTTATTACTTTTATATTTATTTTATTTTATCTTTTCTTAACCAGTAAGATTCTTACTATTTAACTTAATAATACCACTTTTCTTTAAAAGTAATTTTTTTTCATCTCTATTATCTTTATTAAAATTTTATAGTAGTATTTTACTACAGTTAGACTTTTAAACCCCAATGGCTCATTCATTATAAGACAATCGTCCATAGACTGGGCGTAAAGTTGCTGACAACTCGGAAGCCCCACAAAGTGCAAACACTGTTAAGCCACATTAAGGCGTACTTAAATAAAGCGAAATTAACCATTGAAACTTTCTGGTGTAAAGTCAGATTCTCTGGACTACGTAATTTCTAGAACGTATTCTATCATGGGAATTAAAGGGTTAAAGTTTAAGCTTTATAAAATAAAAAATTATATAAAATAAGATATTTTGAGACATACTTATTAAAAATTACTAATTTGCAACATTTTAGCGTAAAACAGCCACACGGCAGTAGTTTTTACTTATATTGCAGATGTGCAACAAAAGAAACTATTGACGTATTATATGAAAAATGTAACTCTGATTTTTTTCATTATTTTTCCTGTGTAGTAAACCTTTCAGAGATTCATGTATAATTTTTTCGAAACAAAATAAAAAATCGCGCATTTAAGGGTTAAATAATACAGAAGGTATGCGGTGTATACCGCCGTCGCCGTATGCCTTCATTTAGCAGCCATGCTCAACCTTTTTTCTGGTGGGCTGCAAACGAAGGTTTGCGATGTTTAGCGGGCTGCAAAACACTTAAAAAAGGATAATTAAAATAGTAAGATAACATAAGTAGTAGAACAAAAAATATACATAGTTAATATTATCAGTAGGGTTGAACGTTTGTCGCGGAAGAAATGTTACCAAGAAAATTTTAACGCCATTATTTCCAAACAATAAACTTCGTAGTAGTCTTCAACTATTACAAATGTTGTAAAAATAGGTCGCGAAGTTTGTTGTTTGGAAATAATTGTGAAAAACGTTTTTGGAACTAACTATTTCTGTGACAAACGTTCAACAACAACAACGAAAGTTATAAGCTAATTGTTTCGGCGTAAATGCCCTTGAAGAAGAAATCAAATTTATTGTTTATAATTTAAGTCTGTTTATCTTTTATATTATGAAACATAATTATAAAACTGATTGATTTCTTCTGACAGAAATCTAATTTGTTTATCTAATCTAGTGTTCTGACTCTGTAATCAGAGATGGAAGGTGTAAATTGTGGCTCTGTTTAATGCAGAGTGTATAATGGAAGTCTTGACTCTGCAACCAAGCAGGGAACATAATGAAACTTAGCTCTGTTAAATACAGAGAATTGTACTGTTATGGAACCATAGGATTAATGATTAGCTTCTAATGATGCATGGAATTTACATATACTATTTCATTTTATTTAATAAACTATTTAATTTCTAAACGCCCTCCCACCTAACTTGGATTTTGTGATTTATTTGACATTTGAATTATCGGCGCCAACACACATTTCTTTTGGTGTCTAATAACCCGCGATATATTTTTTTTGGGGAAGAATTGTGAACTATTGTAAAAGTGATTTGCGATTAACGTGATTTTAACTGTGCTTTATCTTTCAATCTGTGATTTCTGGAATTACTATTCAACTGTGCTTTATCTTTCAATCTGTGATTTGTGGTATTACTATTGTGGCATTTGGATTACAACTTCACATCCGGTCATGTCATCTACATTACCTGTAATTAACAGGTAAGGAAATATTTTTTCATTATATATGAATTGTTTATGTTTTAAAATAAGAATTATTCTTTATTTCAAATGGAAAGTCTTGAAAAACTGAAAGCAAAACGTTCTGTTGAACGAACGAGTTTCACGAAATTAATTACAAAGTTAGAAACTTTGTTAAGTGATAATATTGATAATACGAAAACCGATGAATTATTAGAGCTTAAAGAAATATTCTTCTTAAAAGAAACGACTTTCCAAAGTTTGAATCGTGATATTGAAGCTCAAATATCCGATTTAAAAAAATATGAAAAGGGCATTGGTAGTAGCGAGAAGTATACTGATCAATTGATCAGCGCTAAATTTAAAATTAAAAATAGATTAAGTAAATGTAAAAAAGATAATGTTTCTATGATAGCAACTAGTTATGTAAACCCATTGAATAGTTCTGCCAGTGAAACAGAAACGAGTTCTTGTTCTGCCATAAAATTGCCTAAATTAAATGTTCTAAAATTTTCTGGTGAAATCGAAGAATGGGTCGAATTTTTTAACTGTTTTGAAACATCGATACACCAGAATAAATCACTATCTAAGATAGAAAAATTTGCTTATCTAAAATCCTTGTTATGTAATCGGGCATATATTGTGGTAGAAGGGTTTCCATTGAAAGAGCAAAATTATGATACTTGTATTGATTTATTAAAGGACCGTTTCGGTAAGGTTGATGTTATTATTAACAAACACAGGACTAATTTATTAAATATGGAATCAGTTAAAAATTGTTCAAATTTAAATGCATTACGAAGACTGCATGACATGTGCGAAGTCAATATTAGAAGTTTAAGAAATTTGGGGGTAACATCCAGTTCTTATGGACAATTGTTAAATCCTATTTTGCTAAAGCTATTGCCCCATGAATTAGTGATTGAATATCATAGGAAACGTGATACTAGCAAAGAGTCAGATGTAACTGATCTAATTGCCTTTCTCAAATGTGAAATAGAATGTAGAGAAAAGGCTTTGTCAATGACTAGTTCTAAAAATGATGCAACCTCTTCTTTTGTACATAAAAATAAAACTGAATTTCGTGAAAAGAAAACAAATAAATATCAACATGCTAATACCTTAAATGCTAATATTAAAGTTTTTTGTGTATTTTGCAAAAGTAACGATCATTTATCTTCCGAGTGTAAAAATTTAGCTGATGATAAGAAAAGATTAATGTTACGTAAGGAGGGTAGATGTTACAAATGCTTTCTGAAATAGCATTTATCTTCACAATGTCGCATAAAATCAAAGCCATGCATAAATTGTAAAAGCACTGAACATAACAAATTATTTTGTTTTAAAAAAAAGTTTGAAACCAGAAATTAACGACAATCAAAATCAAACAGTTGTGTCTAATTCTCATTGTAATTTTAGACATTCTAAGCAGGCTGTTTTATTGCAAACATGTTGTGTAACTCCTCAAGGTAATTCTAAATCAAAAGTAGTTCGATTATTACTTGATTCTGCAAGCGAGAAAAGCTTCATAACAAAAGCATTAGCTCGTGAATTAAATTTGCCTGTTTTAAGAAAAGAACATTTAACTGTATTTGCTTTTGGTATTGATGAAGGTCTCGAAGAAGAATATGATGTTTTTAAAATTAAATTGTGAAGTAAAATGAATTACCATCGTTTTATAAATGTTGAGGTATTAGCTACCGATTTGATAAGCGCAACAACTTTGAAGGTTCCCAATTTTGACCCTGTAATTAGAAAATACGTTGAAAGCAAAAGATGGAGGTTAGCCGACCCTACCTCCAAGGAATCGGAAGTACAAATTTTACTTGGAGCTGATTATTTCTGGAATGTGCAGAGAGGTGTCGTTGAAGAAATTAATGATCATTTATATGTAGCTAATACACTTTTTGGATACACAATAGTAGGAAAAATAAACTCTCAAGGTAACGAAACAATTAATGCTCATCTTGTATCTGTTAATGAAACAGAAAATTTTGATTTGCAATATTTTTGGAAACTAGAGTCTTTGGGTATTTGTGATAGTAAAAGTGAATTATTTTCACAAAAGGATTTAGATGCTCTTGATTTATTTAATGATAATTTAAATTTTGTAAATGGAAGATATGAAACTAAACTTTTGTGGAAGATAAATAAAAATGAATTAGAATCCAATTTTGATGTAGCTAAACATAGACTTTTGGGATTAAAATCAAAATTATGCAAAAATGAATGATTACTTAATGAATATGAGAAAATATTAAATGAACAATCTGGTTTGGGTATAATTGAAGAATGTGAGTTTAATAAAGACGAAATAAACACGTATTACATGCCTCACAGACCAGTAATAAGGGAAGATAAATCGACAACTAAAGTAAGAATTGTTTTTGATGCGTCATCTAAAGATAAGGGGGCAAAATCTTTAAACGAGTGCTTATTTCCTGAGCCCAATCTAAATGCTAACGTATTGGACATTATTTTAAAATTTCGCCTCAACAAAATTGCTTTCTCAGCAGACATAGAAAAAACATTCTTGCAAATCCAGATAGAAGAAGATAGAAATTTTTTGAGGTTCCTGTGGTTTGACAATATCACTAGTAACAATCCCATTTTGAAGGTTTTTCGCATGACCCGTGTAACTTTTGGTGTAACAACCTCACCTTTTTTCCTTTCTGCGACCATCAAACATCACATTGAGGGGTATAAAGAATTGTTTGGGAAAATAGTTAATATGCTATATACTTCCTTATATGTTGATGACCTGTTTCATGGAGCTGATTCAGTAAACGAAGCTTTTGTTTTATCAAACAGTGCAGAGAACATATTGAGTGAGGCCAATATATGAAACTCAGAAAATTTAAAACTAATTCTACCGATTTAAAATTTTTATGGAAGGAACATGGAATAAACTTTGAGGAAGACACTCTTGAACAAAATCTTTCGAAGGTATTGGGAATTATATGGATAACAGAAAGTGACACCTTGAAAATAGACTTACGACCACTTTCGGTAGGATTTGACCATAAAATTATTACCAAACGTATTGTTTTACAAACTGGCAAAAGTTTATGATCCTATTGGACTCATTCCCCCCTTTGTGATAAGAATTAAATTTTTAATGCAAAAACTCTGGGAACATGGGATTGACTGGGATTCTACATTACCAGATTCTTTAAGTGAAAAATTCAGAAAATGGCATCATGAAATAAAGGACTTGGTAAATTTTGAAATTCATAGAAAATATTTTGTAACTATCACAAAACTAAATTCTGAAACCGCTCAACTTTTCATATTTTCTGATGCTAGTTTAAAGGGGTATGGGTCAGTGGCTTATATTCGTGACACTTCTTCATGTGAAACTTCATTCGTAATAGCAAAGTCCAAAGTAGCGCGTCTCAAGAAAGTTACATTGCCTCGCCTGGAACTTCTTGGAGCACTTACGGCTGCAAGATTAGCGAAATATTTAAAGGGAATATTTAAAATTGTGAATGAAAATATATTTTGTCTAAGCGGCTCACAAATTACATTGTATTGGATTAAAGGTAGCGCTAGCAACTGGAAGTCCTTTGTGGCAAACCGTGTACGCGAAATTCAGGAACTTGTTGCTCCTGTACAATGGAAATTTTGTAAAGGAAAGGAAAATCCTGCAGATGTTCTCTCTCGTGGTTGCTCTGCATCTGAATTGATTAATAACGAGGTATGGTTACATGGTCCTAGCTGGCTGAAGGAAGAATCGTTACCAGTATTTCCCCCTGAAACTCAACCTAATCTACCTGATGAAGAGGTCCTGCAAGAACAACGTAAAACGCTTGTTTGCTCCATATCCCAAAATATTCCGGAATTTGAACTTTTATTTAAATTTTCATCCTGGACTAAATTAAGACGAATTACAACTTGGTGCCTCAGATTCATCAAAAATAGTACATATCCATCTGAACGAGTCGGTGGTTTTTTTACTGTTCCAGAACTTGAAAGGGCAACAAATGCTATTGTGAAATTAATTCAAAACCAAAAATTCGGAGACGAACTGAAAATTCTAAAATCCAGAAAGACCCTAAATTCTAAAAGCAAACTACTTCCGTTACATCCATTTCTTGACGAAAATGGTATTCTTCGTGTTGGAGGCAGGCTAAAAAATGCAAACCTGTCTGGATATCAAAAACATCAAATCATTCTCCCTAAAAAGCATCATGTTACAGACTTGATAATAAAATATTTCCATGAGAAATATCTTCATAGCGACACTCAATTGAAATTTCAGCAATTCCAGAAAAATTTTGGATAATTAATGCTAAAGAAGCTGCGAAAAGGGAAATAAGGAAATGCATGAAATGTTTCCGAAATTCATCACACCTTTCATCTCAGTTGATAGGAAATCTGCCACCAGCACGCGTTACACAAGCTCGAGTATTTTCAAGAGTAGGAGTTGACTTAGCCGGCCCATTTTTGATCAAACCTCGTAAGGGACGTGGTGTGAAGCCTTTTAAGCATTATGTTTGTCTGTATGTTTTTTTCACAACAAAAGCTATTCATCTTGAATTAGTCACTGATCTTACAACTGAAACCTTTCAAGCCTCGTTGAAAATATTCGTGGCTCGGCGTGGAAAACCTCTAGAAATATTTTCCGACAGAGGTACAAATTTTGTAGGGACAGACCGCGAAATAAAGAGAATGATGTCTCAAATTGCTTCTGATGGAAAAATGCACAAGTATCTTACTGACGAAATTATAGTATGGAAACTCAACCCACCTTCCGCCCCTCACTTTGGAGGCCTTTGGGAAGCGGGAATAAAACAAATGAAAAATCACTTGAAGAGATCAATTGGTGAACAGATTTTAACTTATGAAGAATTTTTGACCTTAATTGCACAAATCGAGTCATGTTTAAATTCAAGACCGCTTGTGGCTGAGTCTTCTGATCCAAATGACTTTACTGCTCTGACGCCAGGACATTTTATTATAGGAGCACCCTTGACCTCCTTGCCTGAGCCTGATATCTCCTCAACGTATGTAACTCCTTTGGAACGTTGGAAGTTGCTACAAAAGATTTTCCAAAGTTTTCGGAAAAGGTGGTCTTCAGACTATCTCTCACAATTTCAGCAACGTACAAAGGGGTTTAAAAGTAACCCGAGCTTAAAAATCAATGACTTGGTGTTGATAAAGGAAGAAAACCAGCCCCCATTAAGGTGGAAATTGGGCAGAATAATTGAACTATTTCCTGGTGGCGATAATATTGTTCGTGTTGTCAAAATAAAGATTTCTACTGATGAACTGAAACGCCCAATCACAAAACTGTGTGCTTCAGCGATGAACAATTACTAGAACTTTATTTTATTTTAACTTACTTTATTTATTTATTTTACATGTCTAATTTTTGTAATTTTCTGAACTATTATGTATATTAATGTCTTTTTCTATTTTTAGTTGTTCCAGAAACTGTTTTTTTTACAAGTAGTAGTGATTTAATTGCATTTCATTTTAGTTTATACTTGACATTTAAGGTAAAATATTTCAATTTTGTATTTAATATTTGATTAATTAGTATTTAATAGAGGAAATTTGGTAAGAGTAGGTAAGTTATATTGGTTGAGTGTTTGATGAACTCCGTTCATGGAGGCGGAGGATGTTTCGGCGTAAATGCCCTTGAAGAAGAAATCAAATTTATTGTTAATTTAAGTCTGTTTATCTTTTATATTATGAAACATAATATAAAACTGATTGATTTCTTCTGAGAGAAAATCTAATTTGTTTATAGTCCTGATTCTGTAATCAGAGATGTAATGTGTAAATCGTGGCTCTGTTTAACCCTTTATCTACGGCATTATGATCTACTGAATTTTTTTTCATGTAATTTTTTTTTTCAGTTACTACAATGAAAATTAAAGGATAAACATAAAAAAATACTCAACCGTGAGAAATTTAATTATTTATAGGTAATTAATTAAAGTGGTACTTTAAAGTACCGTGAGTACACTATGACTAAAATATCGTAACAGAAAACCCACAAGGTATTTCAACTGGCACCAGAAAATACTTTTGATTTAATAAGTATGTGAAATATAGGCTTTTTCTTATTTACAAATAAATCTTTTGGCAAATTCCGGTGCCAATCATTTATTTCAACACTTTAGAATTGAAAATGCTCTGCTCCTGAAAGGGTTAAAAAAACTTTTTTTTTTTTTTTTGTTAAGTTCCGATCTTCTTAGCTGTCCTTTAGCTATGCGACGTCAATATTCCAGAGACAACATGTTCTCTCGCATCTCCACATATGCAATATATGAATTTACATATGCCATTTTTAGCACAGCAAAAACGAGCCGGTGCCGCAACTTTTTCGAATTCCTATAAAAAATAACAATGAAACAGAAAAGAAATACCAGGGAAATCATTATTACACTACATTTTTATAAAAGGTTAAAGTCAGTAGATAAAGGGTTAATGCAGAGTGTATAATGGAAGTTTTGACTCTGCAACCAAGCAGGGAACATAATGAAACTTGGCTCTGTTAAATACAGAGAATTGTACTATTATGGAACCATAGGATTAATGATTAACTTCTAACGATGCATGGAATTTACATATACTATTTCATTTTACTTAATAAACTAATTTCTAATCGCTCTCCCACCTCACTTGGATTTTGTGATTTATTTGACATTTGAATTATCGCCAACACACACTAATATAATATGCATAAAACGAATTAATATAAAAATAAGTTCTAAAGGGGGGGGGGGGGGGGGTCCAATAAATCTTTTGGTGTTCTCAATAAGTCTTTTGGTGGTCAATGCAAAACTTTTGTTTTTCTTTTTGTAGAAATATATAGCGCAAATTATATTAATTTCAAATAATGTTTGATTACTGTTGAAGATTAAGAAATGTATGCACAAATTGGGCTACATGCAAAAAGAACTTTTAACTAAGAAAACGGCATTTAAGGTGTTTTAATATAATTTTAAATTAGTTAGAAATAACAAGACAGACTTCGTCTTGAAAACATATAAAACAACAGAGATGATCTTAAATAGCTTTTATGCACATCTAAATTAATTTTATAAATATAGATTAATGATTATGTGTCTTGGGCCGCGCACAGAAGGTCGTCGGGCCGCAGGTTGAGTATGGCTGAAAGCTTCCATTCTTGATTGCATTCTTTCATTCATTTTCATCCCTTTATTCATTTACTTCCCTCCTCAAAACGACATTAAAAACTTCCAACTTCATTAAACTTCCATTAAAAACTAAAGTACACACAATTATGAGTCTAAAGTCAATTGAAGCAATAAAAATAAAAAATGAGACTTGACATTTTTTTTTTTTAATTAAAATGAAAAACTAAAATATATTACATGAATATAAGCGTTTGCGCAAGCTGCAACCCAAAAAGAAAGAGAAATTCAACATAAATAAATAATTGCATAAATTTTCTTTTTCCATTTTTCTGCGGAAAATGTTAGAAAAATGTTTCACTCCCTTAGCTTTTCAAATAATTTTCCGTACCTGCACAAGGAACATTATAGAAAAGGGGGAAAATATGTATAAAATACTAGACAATTCCTATCTTACATGTGATCTCTTTTAATGTTTTTATTTCAGTAGGTAATCTTGCTGTCCTTGAAAATAATAAAACATCCAACTTCCTGTAAAATTAATTATTAAGTGCTGCCATCTATTGCTATTAAATAAAACTCTTTTTAAATATAAAGTTTGAAAAAGTAATTTCCTTATTGCTTTTTTCTTTTTTTTTAATGGAATTCTGGCTAAAAACGATGTAGCGCAAAAGGGAGGAGCTCAGGGGGTTCTAGACCCTCTACAAGCAAATGAAGACAATTTTTAAAGTTACTTGAGCTGCACCGATGACTATTATTTTCCATTTTCAGGGTCTGACATCTCATTTCAGAAACATAAACTTTGAATAAATCTATATAATACTTGGAAATTTTTTCTGAAGAAAATTCCTCACGCCTTGCATTCAATAATATTTCAAATTTCAATTGCTTAAGGCGTGAGGAATTTTTTACAGAAAAAAATCACAAGAATTATGTAGATTTATTCAATTTCATCGATGATGGATTCTCTTTGGTTTCGTGTTTGCCCCAGATTCGGTGGCTCACAGGAAAATATTCCATCTTGTGCTGCGGGTGTAGCCTTGCCAAGGTGCGATATACTGCCTTTAGGGAAAATTTGCTTTTCAAGGACAAACGTATACGTACTCCTTTCATTATACCATCGTTCGTCACTCCTCGGCCCTTATCTTAGGTTAGTAACTATGGTAAAAAAGGGAAAATGAAATGGGGACATTTGCCCATGAAAAGCCGATTTTTCCCACAAGGAGTATAGTGGGTTGGGTTGGGTTGATTTTTGACGGCCAATTATCTACACGAGGGATATAGGCCCGGGGGGGAGTGCCCTCCGTGGGGGTCTTTCTAAGGGAACCTAATCGGTATTAACGCATGGAAGATCCACGGCTCGAAGAAAACCACGAAAACTCCGAACGATTAGGCCGACGGGCGCGATTGGGATCGAACACAGCACTTCCCGTCTACCAGCTTCGAGAGCAGAACCTCTCGGCCACTGGTGGGGCCAAGGAGTATAGTGAGAAATGCCAGGTGCGCTATACCAATGACCCGGGTTCGAATCCCGGCTTGGACACTTTTCCCTCTATTGGCTGTACTCCTTTTAATTAATTAAAATTTGAAATATCATCAACTTTTCTAAAGAAGCGCTACAAATACGGATAATATTTTTAAAGTTTAGATTTACATATCAGATGTCTACACGTCAACTTTCCCTGGATATTTAAATACTGTCAGTTCTGCAAGCGGCGTTTAGATTTTCAACTCATTTTATCTAATATTTGAAACTTTCAATCCCCAATTTTGTTAATTTCTTATTACTATTACTAAATATTTTCAGGCGAGTTAATCTTAAGAATTCTAACGCGAAATACTTTTACATGAAATGAACAATCTCCAAAATTGTTTGTTTGTTTGAAAAGCTTTTATTATAACAAAGGGTTGTAGAGCCTCCGTGAACTACCCGTTATCTCATCAATTTGATAATCTCAGTATTCTAGAATTCAGTATCTTAAATCTTCTATCTAAAATAACCAAATATTGATCTTGTGGTAGTGGTATTGATAATGAGCTTGAAATAATAATTAGTATTATACTGATCGGGAAAAAAATATAAAAAATTGCCTTCCTCGGAAGCAAATATGTGGACTATATAGATCTGACATTCCTAAATCTAAGTATGACTTCAAATTTCTCCAACACGTACCATTTTCCCGAGAATTAGATTTCTAATAAGTAATAAGAACAAATAAGGAAGAGTTGGTATGTCAATTTATAATGCTAGATCAAATTGAAAACATAACTAGTCGGATGGGACAATCCCAAAACTTCCTTCTATCTCATAAATGTTAATACTTCAAAATTCACTACCACAGTGCCAAAATTAAATGGGAATCTATGCTCATCGTGAGGATTGTAAAGGTATGAAATTCCGTGCATTAGTTCTTGAGATATGGCTATCGCTAAAATCGTGTAAATCCTTCAAAATGTATCATAACAACGTCACATTTTGGGTGATTAAAACTAAAACCTAATCACAACAACATTTGTCACCGTCTAACTGAATCCTAAGATAGATGAACATTCGTAAATTAGTTCTTCATATAGAGTTATTGTGGAAAAATGAACATAGCAGCGCCACCTGTTGGGCGATTTTCCCCAAATCGTAAATATTACAATTTCATATCGAGGATTAACTTAATCTGAAGTTTGGTGAAAATCCGTGCATTAATTATTGAGATAGAGCTATTGCGGAAATTGTGAAAATGCAGTATAGCAGCGTCACCTGTTGGGTGATTCACACCAAAATGCAAAAAGCACCAATTCATGTCAAGGATTAACCTAATATGAAGTTTGACAGATATCCGTGCATTAGTTCTTGAAACAGAGCTATTTCGGTAGTTGTGAAAAATACAGCATAACAGCGCCACCTGTTGAGCGATTTACTCAAAAAACTAATCAGCATCAATTTATATCAGGGACTAACTGAATATAATTTTTTATTAAATTTCGTGCATTAGTCCTTGAGATACAGCGCCCACAAAATTTGTGTCATATACAGACAGACAGACAGACATTTTGTAAAAACGTGTTTTTTTGGAATCTCTGACCCCTAAAACGTGTAAATCCGTCGAAAACCGGAATTCGGAAAATGTTCATGAATTCAATACTTTCTTCTTGTAATGATAGACGAAAGTAATAAAAAGGTATTTTCACTGTCTTAAATAATAAATCAATAAAATATGTCCTAAAACTATATTTTGTTGATAATTGTCTCGGGCATTTTTTTTCCTTTGTGTGTGTTTGTTTGTATCCCTCTTTTGTGCTCATCAGTTTCAACTAACACATTTCAATCATTTTTGCCATTATAGCTTCCCCCCCCCCCCCCCCGGAATTGCACTATCACTCTAAAGCGTAAACCGAGTTCCCGAGGTACTCGTCCCTCTCATCCCTGTCATTATAGCTTTGTTAATGTTTATACACATTTATTTAAAGGTTATTTACATATTAACATATACATATTTTTGTTTACGCAATTTCCACTTCTGTTTTAGTAACACATAAAATACCTTAATTTTTAAAAGAATCCACTTCACCTAAAAAATGGTAAGTGATACAATAATTATATTGTCCTATTTTGGGTTAGTGGGGTCAAATTTATAAGTAGCATCCACATTTTTTACTGAGAGGATTTTGGTGCCAGTCAGTGTTATTCTTATAAAAATTTTATTTAAGGTGTTTCTCAAATTTTCTGCTCAACAACGCGAAACTCTCTGACACATTTTCTGGCTCATTTTTAAACATAAAGGCATAAAAATTTACACGCCTGACTTTTGAATCGATTTGAATCGAATAGCGTTTATCATTTTTGATAAATAAATTAATTATCGAGTTATGAGCGACTCTTGTCGCTCGGGAATTCTGTTAAAAACTCCCCACTTTGACAGTACTTTCTGTAAGGCCTTCTGCCCTTACAAAAAAAAAAAAATGAAAGAAATGGAAAAAGTCATTCGATTACATAGTTACTGAATAAGAGCACCTGCTAAATTTCATGTGTTTTCGAACAAAAATTTAATCATAAATGAGTCAGAAAGTAGCTCCTTTGGATTTGAGAACAGCCTTAATTACAGATAATACTAATTATTTAATTTATTTAAAAACGACAACTTAATAGTATTTCCTAATTTTTTAATATCTATGCTATTGAAACGGTGAGATAAACTTTATTACTATAATATTATCGCGAGACATACTTATTCAGGTATTATATAATTCTTTTAGATGTATATTTTAGCTTACTAAACAGCCGGAGATGAGAAATTGGATTAAGAATAAACTGTCACGCAACGTATTTCTCTTTTTTTTCCCTTTTATGCAACAACATAAACATTCTGAAAGAAAAATGATGGAACAGATAATCTTCTGAAATTCGGAGATGTTAAGGTAACAATACAGTATTTAAGATCAAGGGGGAAGAGCTAATAATGTTTACAAAGCTCTTCCTAAACTAACCGTGCAAAGATTTCAGAATCAGATATTTCTCCTTATATCCCCTCAACAGCAATTCAATTCCCTTTCTAAATCATAGTTGAAGAATTTAAAACACTTTAAGGGTGTATTTGAAAAAATATTTTTCCACCGTCAACAGCTTGAAATTTTCTGAGACATTTTCAGACTCATTTTTAAAAGTAAAAACATGAAACTTGCTGGGGTGATTTTTGAAGAGTTGTATAAGGTGCCGTGTGATTTCATTTTTCGCTCAATTAATTAGAATTTGATTTTTAAGCAATTATTTTCTCAGTATGACCATCTTTTTCATGCCCAGATCACCCGCTTCCGGAAATTTCGGTTCAAAACGCCGATTTTGACAGCATTTTTTACAATATTTTCTGCATTTATCAAAAAATCGAGAAGCACGGCACATTATGTAGTTTCTAAATAAGAGAATTTCCCAGTTTGATGCGTTTGAGAGCAAAAATGAATTTAAAAATGAATCAGAAAATAAGCAGTTTGGATCGGAATACACCCTTAAGAAACTTTGACAACATTCTTGTTTCCCTTTCGAAATGGTATACCATTTCATGCTCAATATTCAATTTCTTCAACTATCATTGAAGAAATTAAAACACTTTAAGACACTTCGACTACATTCTTGTTTCTCTTTCAAAATAGTAGTTGAAAAATTTAAAACACTATAAGAAACTTCGACTACATTCTTTTTTCCCTTTCGAAATGATAGTTGAAGAATTTAAAACACTGTAAGGATCTTCGACTACATTCTTGTATCCCTTTCAAAATGATAGTTGAAGAATTTAAAACACTATAAGAAACTTCGACTACATTCTCGTTTCCCTTTCGAAATAATAGTTGAAGAATTTAAAACACTTTAAGAAACTTAGAGTACATTCTTGTATCTCAAATAGAAGATTTTGATCTTTTCCGGTTTCTTATCTTCTATTTTTACAAAAAGAAAGTATCGGATTCCTGAAAATTTTTTATTTCCAGTCTTCGACGGATTTAGAAGGTCGTGAACACGATTTGACGGTTTTTAGAAAATGTCTTTTTGTATGTGATAAAAATTTTGTGGGCGCTCTATCTCAAGAACTAATGCCCGGAATTTCACAAAACTTCATATTAGTTAGACCTTGTTATAAACTGGACCTGATTAGTTTTTGGTGTAAATCGTCCAACAGAGTTGGCGCTGCTACGCTGTATTTTTCACGATTTCCACAACAGATCTATCTCAAGAACTAATGAACGGATTTTCATCAAACTTCAGATTCAGTTACACGTTGACATAAGTTGTTGCTGATTAGGTTTTTTGTAAATCCCCCTGCAGGTTCTTGTGCTATGCTACATTTTTCTGGATTTACATGATTTTAGCGATAGTCATATCTCAAGAACTAATGCACTCAATTTCAGCAAACTTTATATTGTATTAGACCTTGACATAAGTTGGTGCTGGTTACATTTTCGTGTAAATCATATAACAGGTGGCGCTGATGTACCGCACTTTCACGATTTTCGCGACAGATATATCTCAAAAACTAATGCACGGATCTTAATCAAACTTCATATCCTGTTACATTTTCACATAAATAGATCCTTATTAGGCTTTTGTGTGTACTACCGAACGGGTGTCGCTGTTATGCTCTTTGTGTGGGAATTTTGATTGCAGATGTCTAAGAGGATGGGTGCTGAAATTCTATAATTTGTTTGAAAAATGCGATGCTTATAGGGTAATTCCGGGATTTATGCCACACATTTTTTTTAACTTGTATATAAAGTCCCATGGTGGACATAAAATAAAAAAAATCATGATGTGCTATTTGATGTTAAATATACAACGCGTGTACTGCGACAAAAAAATTCAAAACAAATTAGTAATATTTTTTAACAATTTTTTCTAAAACCTTACACTGCGGAGCGTCAACCGTACATTCAGGCTGAGACGCCGCACTTATGCGGTAGTTATGCCGCGCTTGTAATAAGAACAGAATGAAATTATAAATAAAAATTTAAAAAAAAAAAATCGTATCTGGACTATAATTACCGATGTAATAGCAAAATGAAACTAAATGAGTATAATGAAACGTATTAGTGGATTTAAATTAATAATTGTTGCCTACTTGAGTATTAAAATTATCGACTTTTTTTTTTTTTTTTTTTTTTTTTTTTTTTTTTTTTTTACATTAAACTTTAATTGTTATTTCAGAAACAACGTAACATCAATGTATTCGAAAGGAAAATGAAAAAAAGTAAAATTGTGTTTACATAATTTATTTGTTAACCCAGCTTTCGGGACCGATGGCTTTTACACAAATTTTATTCGGTTGGTACCACTTTTTCAAAAGAAGTTACTTTTACTTAAATAATCATGAAAATGCTCTAATTAAACAAAGCAAATATTACTTTTCTTTTTTACTGGTGCCAGAAACAAATTTCGTAAGCTCTTTATGAAGGTACTTATATGCACCTACGGTCCCGAATGGGATAAGAGACCTGTTTTTTCGACTGCAATCTACATAAAAAGTGCCGAAAAGTACAGTCTTTATGTAACTACATTTAAACCCATGATGCAACGAAGCCAATTACACTTCTTCTTTTTTTTTGGAGTTGTTTGTAAAGAACGTCTGCGTTACGCGTAATCCAATTTTTCATTATTAATATCTTGACTTGCATCTTTTTTTTTCTTCTTACTTTTTATTTTCCCCTTTTTCTCCTTTGGTTTTAGTAAACTTGATAACATGCCTAATATGGTTAGTCTGTGCAAAAAGTAAAGGAAAAGTTAATAACACTTCATCATCCCGTATAAAAGAAACTGCGGCTTGTATACCGGAATACCAGTGCGGCATGTATCCCATTTTGCATGGTGCAGACGTCGGCCATCACAGTTACCTACCATCGCTAAGGGGAATGGCGTAACCATACACACAGTACTCTATACAAACGCTACACTTATTTTTGACTTCGAAATCATGCATGCATTTAGTAATTAGTGTATGAAAAGTATTTAAACATAACGTGTTTAAAAGTTTGGACAGTGAAATCATGCACTTAAGTCAAATTAAGGACTGTACTTCTACAAATAAACATCGAAATGGGATTCACGCTATACACTGGTTAAAATAATCTCATTGCGCACCTATACTGTGCGTTTGACGACCATCTATTGATAATTACAAGAAATACAAAGGGTGCGGCATCTATCCCGTATGCGACGACTCTCCCGGAGTTACCCTATCTCATTTTTTAAATGCACTCGATACAATGAGGCTATACTTTTAGAATCCTCATGATAGGCATAGTTCGTCATTTAATTTTGGAACTGTGATGGCGAATTTTGAAGTATTAACGTGTACGCGACAGCAGAAAATTTTGGGATTGGCACATCCGACTAGTTTCAATTTGTTAATAAATAAAAGTTTCACTTTGAGCACGGTATAAAAATTGAACCTGAGTTCATTTCGATTTCGGGCTCAAGTTCGTCGCATCTCTGACAAACACACACACGAAAGGAAAAAACTCGCAACCTTACTTCTGATTGATTCAAAAAAAGAAAAGTACAAGTTGTGTTATTTTATTTTGTTATTTTTCCTAAAAATAAATAAATATATAAGTATAAATATATTTGTTATGCATTATTGAAACCATAATCTTATAAATATTCTCCAATAACTGTTTGTGTGTTTTAAACACACAAACAGTTATTCTTGGTACTGTTACGCTAGCCGGGTGCAAATCTCGCCAATAACTATTTTTCAACTCGCCAGTTAGCATTTTTTTTTTTTTTTTCGAGTGGTAAATTATAACATTGCTTTGAAGTTGGAATTAAATGTCATCGTTTGTTATATCATTTAATATTTGGACGCACCCGGTTTGGCGTGATTTTTTTTTTACGAAAATTTGGCGAAATCCTCGTTTTCGAATGCCAGTTACATATGTATTTTTGGTACTACTTAGTTATCCCGTCGACCAAAAATCTATCACCAAAATATAAGATTAAATGCCAATAATGGTTGATAAATGTCACATTCACTTGACTTTAAGCAAGTTACACGTCTTTACGTAATCAAGTGATTTTTACTTCGACGTTTTATTTGTATATTTATTAATGTTATACTATTTTCTTTGTTCTTTCGTTATTTAAAATAAAAATTATGTCAATTTGTATAATTTGGCAAGTGGTTTGGCAAAATGGGTCGATAGAATAACTAAGTAGTACCGTATTTTTTAATTATTTTCTATTATTTTTTATTTTTAAAGGAAAATAACAAAAAAATAATAAACTATAGAACAAAACAATTTATGTAATTTAAAAAAAGAAAATAAAGTAAATAAACACTTATTATTAAATAAACAACAATAGCCGGGTTACCATGTCAACCAAAATAATGCCATTTTGGCGCCAATTAGGTACCTCGGTGCGTATATGACATCTGTGCCTAATATTTTTCTTTTCATTTCGTTTAAAAAAATAAAGAAGTGAAAGCCATTTATTTTAAATGTTTCTGCTTGTATTAAATAAAATGATAATGAAATACAAATTGAATTATGAATAAAACTAACATGATACATTTCTTAGCATACATTTAAGGGAGGCCAGACCTCTCGCCAAATTAGTTTAAAATAGTAACCTTTTCTAAAATCTGAAAAAAAAAAATATTTGTTTGATTAAAATTTGAGTTGCCATCTTTAGAAAAATGTATATAATTAGAAAAAAAAATTAATATTTCGAAAACTAATTCGAATTTAAAAATTCTAATACCAGTTTTGAAATCTGCGGATCAATATTGATTTTTGGTGTTAATTTCATCGCAAAGTATTCCTTTTTTTAGGAGAAATCACCGTGAAACATAATCAGTTGTTTAATCAGTCGATTCAAAGAATTGTTACATTTCAGGCGTTTCATATATTCGTTTCATAAATTCGTTTCAGTAGGATTTTATGTATATAGGGTAGAAATATTTTTCAGTGTTACAGTTTTTTTTTTATGATTTTTAACTAATTTATATCATTTTCAGGATAATTAACTAACTTGCTTAATAATTCTTAAAGCTTCCGTTTTATAAATAAATGTTTTTTATATCAAATAATCCCATCATTTGTTTAAATAAGCATTAAAAGTTATTGCTTGTGTACATTGACACCCAACTTTTTCAACCTTTTTCGTGTTATATTTTTTGTTCAAAAAAGCAGTTGCAGCACTATATATTTTTCTTGTGAATACAACTTATTAATCAGACTGTAAAAATGTCAGTAAATATTATATAAAAAATCGCTTAGTATAATCTCTCTATAGAAAATAAAGCAAAATCGTAAAATTCTCAAATCTTTTCCTGAAAAAGAAATACTCAGTTTTGGTTGAGAATCTTTTTTTTTCTGCACTTTGGTCTGTTGCTAAATTTAATTTATATATAAAATAATTCAATCAATTTAATCAATGGGTTTTATCAATATGTTTAATTCCTTATAATACTTTCTTTCACGGTTAAAACAATATTTTATTTACCTGAATTTTAATTGAATTGTCTTTTTGCTGTGTAGAACATATAACTCAATATTTAATATTAGATGAAAATTTTAAAATAATCAAACACTTGTTTTGATTAATTTTTTGTATTATATAATAAGATATGTACATTTTAGGCGGAGAGGGGTGTATTAAATTAAAAGTTTGTCAAAATGGATTTATGCGAAACAAATTTTCAAACTGAAATAGCTTATTTAGTAAAACATTTTTTTCCCTTAATTCGGAAATGCCAACTTAAAAAAAATCTTCATAATATTATTTGTATTGAAAGCAAATTTTAATTATTTTGCGCTGTCCTATTTATGTATTCTAAACAATATGCATGTTAGTTAAATCAAACAAATTATTGTAACTTTGTGATTATTACTAATAAAATTAAAATGTTCCATTTTTTTAATAGATAATTTTATTTAAAACAATTCTAGATAGATAATGATTTACTATAAAACAAGTAAGAAAATAAATCATGATTTACTTTGTTTAATTGCATAAAATTATATTTAAGTTTTGTGCAAAAATTTGAAAATCGAAAAATTTATTAATATCGATTTATTGATTGTTAAAAAGTGATTACAGATTTAGAACAGAGATTAGAAAAGATAGTCTTTTCATATTTACTTGTATAACTGCATTTTCCACATAAAATTGCTGGGGATTTTTTTCAAAGTTTGTGCATTTTTATAAAAGATACAGAAATAAAAATTAGATATGTATTTTTAAGGCAAAATAAGTTTTGAAATTAAAAGTTATTTCTCTTGCATGTTATTAAGAATATATATATTTAGCTTTTTAAAGATAGCTTAGTAGCTCTGGTGATTACCATATGCTGTGTATAAAGGGAATTGCCCACATGGCAAAATGTAATTAAAAAGATCAGGTTATTAAATGATATTGTTATTAATAAATCCTTCCATTGTATTACAGATATTATTGGCATGGTTTCGCATATGAATTTTTATTTTTAATGACAGATCATTTAATTCTCACACATTACATTTTCGAAGTTAATGTTTTCATGTAATAAAATTAAATTTATGTATAGGAAACGGTATGGATATTTTTGCTTCAGATGGTGGACTTAAAACTTGAAAAATAATTATAAGAGCATCAGAATTGAAGTTATCGTGAAATTTTTAATGTTTTATAAACAATGGTGTAGTCGTAAAAAAAAAGCAGAGGGCCTACACTCTAAGCAGAGTGTATACCCTACAGTGTATATACTATAGATTTTTTGAGAAACAGAGGGTATACGGCGTTCCTTAAAAAAAATCCAGAAGGTATACGGCTTATACCGCCGCATACCCTCCACTACATCCCTGTTTATAAATACATTTTAAAGTGTTCCTCTGTGAAGTAACGCTTTATTAAAAAGTTCGAAATTTCTACAGTATTTAATTGCACGATGAAAGAATATTTTTAGACTATGAAAACTTTTTCAAAATATAAAAACTACATTTATATGTATTTCCCGTGTTTCATCTGTATTACATATTTAAATTTTAAGACACAGAAAATTTCTGACAACTTTTATGGCCAAAATTTTTCTGATTTTTTACAGGATTATTTTTTATTATCATCGGAGAATGCATCCATTTTCGTAAAACAATTTATTGTACTGATTATATATCATATTGCATACTTGTATAATAGAATGAAGTAAAAGGAAAATGATATATTTATCCAAACATATATTTACACGTTCTCATATATATATATATATATATATTAAGTCGTCAATGTGTTTAATTTTTTGTGACTATATATGTAGTAGGGTGAAGGGGAGGCTAACGAATGTAAGCCGCTGGTACTGGAACTTATTAGAACCACATTTCCTATACTGTCAAAAAAAAGAAAGAAAGAAAGAAAGAAAAGAAACATTTTCTGACTTTTTAAAAAAATATATTTATAACTAGATATATTTAATAAAACTTCTCAATAGAAGACACCCTAGGACCGCAGAATTTTCCCGCTTTTTAGAGGTTTTATTTTCATATGTAAAAATAAACAGTCCAGAGTATACAAATACACAGTATACAGAGTACAAAGTACACAAAATCTGCTTCAATCTACAAATGTGCATTGAAAAAAGTGATCGCTAAATAGGTGTCTGCTTTTCGAGAATGTCCGTTATTACAGTAAAACTTCCATAATCGGTCAGCTCTATTTAGAAAAATAAAAAGGAGGAGTAGTGTAAATTCTCGAAGCAAGACCTGATTAGAGCATGGAAACTGATCCGCGGTCCCGCCCCCTCCCCTTCCAATCGATTTTTGGGCCCTCAAATTTTGTATGCAATTTTACAAATTCAATTTCTTTAGGTTTCGGATTTTCATTATTGTATCCACATACAAAATTATCACATTAGGATTATAATTTCAGGAGATATTAATAAAAATATGAAAATGTAATTTAACATTAGAAGCTCTAAATTTTGAATGCTTAGGATTCAAAAACTTATCATACAAATGACTAGAAATTTTGTTTCTAGGCATAGTTTGAACCGAAGATTTAAAATATGGTGTCAAAATTGGGTGTTGCCATTGAAAAAAGCAAACGTTTAAATTAATTTTGATCTTATATTTATTTTAATCAATATTTTGTGCTTTTAGAACATGATATGGTTAAAGAAAAGGATACATTTATCCAAATATGTATTTGACAACATCGAATAGGCTTAATTTTTTTCATTTTATTTATTTATTTATTTATTTATTTTTCTTTTGTAACAGTATATGAAGGCGGTGGGGGGGAGGGGGGAATGAATACCAGGTCTCTGGCCTAGAATTAATTTGAAGTTGTCATTAAAAGTAATAAAATTTTTGATGCCGTAGGACAAAATATGATATCATATAAATACATATTTAGGTGTATTTATATGATATCATATAAATACATATTTACATATCTATATATGTGTGTGTGTGTGTATATTATCCTATTCTAAAACTACAAAATACTGATTATAATCATCACAAGTTAAAACAAATTTAAAATATCAGCTTTATGAAAATTTCATACCCAATTTGGGAGACCCTAGGATTAGGGGCAGAGAAACATCCCAGTTTTCCACGCTGGAATCAGCTCTGTTTTATAGTAACAAATTATTCCCATTTATAAAAATGATTCAATGTGGTCAAATATAGCTGCATATATGGCTTAGAAAAAAAAGTGGTCAAAGATGGCTTCATGTTGGTGAAAAAAAAAAGGGTTCAAAGATGGCCGCAATTAAGACATTTGAAATGTCTGAAATTTAGACGCAAGAAGTGTCTAAAAATTTTAAGACATTTTAAAACGTCTGAAAATCGGACACTCATGTTTCAGACACTTAAGTGTCTGAAATTCAGACGCAAGAAGTGTCTGAAAATTTTCAGGCATTTTAAAGCGTCTGAAAATTGAACACTGCGTTTCAGACGCACTTAAATGTCTGAATTTCAGACATTTCTGTTTAGAGTGTTGAATTCACACAGGAATTCTTAAAAATAGTTACTTCAAAAAGTGGAAAAGTAATTTTTTGACTTTGTTTCCACCAAAGTTTAAAAAGTAAAATTTAATTAAAAGTTTCTGGTGCGAATCTGCATTATAATATATCCCACCGCCCCTCAAGCGGTTAAATTAATTTTATAACAAGTTATTTTAATGGTACTTATAAGTACCGTCAGTAGATATAGCAAAGAACGTAGAGGGGTGTGGAATATTTTGCAACCCTCTCTAGCGGACCTCTCTTTGCGAGACGGCGGGCGCCGGATCACGTGGTCTGACTAGAGAATTAATATTAAAAAACATTTTCTTCTTTCTTGTTCCTTTTTTTTAGTTTAGTTTTATTGTGAATGTGAATCTTGAACGCAGCAAGTAATAAGCTGCGTATAGATTTTTTGTCATGGTCTTTATAGGAGAAATGATGTTTTGATTTTGAAAAGGAAAATTTATTTTCGAATATTAAATCATGCTATTTTCTTGGCTTCTTTTTAGAAGAACATAATTGCTGATATTTTAATATGTTTATCATGGATTCCCAGCGAGGAATAACAAATATTATCCAAATATTTCCATTGTAAATATTTAAAAGTTTAAATAGAATTTTCAAGTTTATCATTATGTGCTCTTTTATTGAACAACACCTGCGTCACTTTCAACGGGAAATATGCTTGATTATTTTAATGTGATTTTACATGAATCGTGAAGTTTTCATTTAAGCTCTCCCAACTTTGATTTAAATTAAGAATAACATGAAACTCTTGAAATTCATGAAGATTATTCTTTATTCATCGGTGCCTCAACAACCCGGAAAAAAGGTAAGAAATACCTTTATTATTCTGCATGACTATTGACTCTTGATTTATTGAAAATAACGCTTTCTCATGGTAATTTATTTTGAAAATTGAAATAAATTTTAAACATGGATAAGCCTGACAAGCTTAAAAGTAAAAGAGCTACTGTTTGCGCAGCCATTACGAAATTAATTACAAAATGTGATACATTGTTATCTGTTGATATTGATAAAACTGATTGCGATTTTTTAATGGAATCGTTAGAGCTCGTAAATGAAAAGGAAGCTCTACTAAAGGAATTAGGTTCCGAAATAGATGAGCTAATTCAGGAAAAAACTGAATATGAAAAAGAACTAAAATCGGTAGAAGAATATTCTGAAAAAATATCAAGTTTGAAATTTAAAATTAAGATGAGGCTTAAAAAATGTAAAATCGAAATTGAACCAAAAGTTTTACTAGAATCAAGTAACGGCTCAAAAATCGGAAGTAAACCAGTTTCGGCAGTGAAGCTTCGTAAACTTAACATAGAAAAATTTTCTGGTGATGCAAGCCAGCTCTTAGAATTTTTTAATTTATTTAATAGTGCGATAGATTCAAACGAATCGTTATCAAAAATTGAAAAATTCCAATATCTCAAATCCTTGTTGTCTGGACCTGCATATAATATTGTAGCTGGTTTTAAACTGACAGATCAAAATTATTCAACTTGTTTAAAGTTGTTAGAAGAAAGGTATGGTAAGCGGGAAAATATAATAAATTGTTGCATGAACAAAATTCTAAATCTTGAACCAGTGAAATCCACTAACAATGTTACTTCTTTAAGAAAGTTGTATGATAATATCGAAACTAGTATAAGAAATCTTGATGCGTTAGGAGTAACATCAGGCTCCTACGGCCATTTACTACTACCCATATTATTAAGATTATTACCCGAAAATTTAATACTAGATTTCCACCGAAAACGTGACCCCCGATAAGGACTGTGAAGTCACCGATTTAATAAATTTTATTAAAACGGAACTAAGATGCCGGGAAGCTACTAATTTAGTAAATAATTCCCAAAGCAAGAATTTTCATATTTGGTTTTAGAATTTTCATAAGCAAGGCTTATGAAAATTCTTCAAGTAAACATCAAAATTTTCCTCAAAAGAAAAATATACCTTCCGCTGCTGCTTTAAATACATCTACAAAACAGTTTTGCATATTTTGCAAGTCTTCTGATCATGTAGGACTAAATTGTTCGAAATTCACTGATGAACAAAAACGATATAAATTAAAGAAAGAAGGTCGCTGTTACAAATGCTTTTTTAAGTCGCATTTATCAATTAACTGTAGAACAAAAATTAACCCTTGTTCCAAATGTGGTAACAATACCCATAGATATTTGTTTTGTTTTAAAGAAACAGCGAAAGAAAATCCTGAAAAAGAAATGAAAGGTGCAATTGTATCTGATGTCGGAACAAAAATATAAACAAAATAAATCTACATTATTGCAGACTTGTACAGTTTCTGTGTCTGCTGGTAAACAATGCTTGTTGGCTCGCGTTTTATGTGATAGTGGTTCAGAAAAATGCTTCGTGAAGAGATCTCTAGAACAAAAATTAAAATTGAAGCCATTGCGAAGAGAAAATTTATTAGTTTATCCTTTTGGGCGGAGACGCCCTTATGAATCTTGTTATGAAGTAGTTGCTCTTGAATTATCCAGTGTTGTGCAACCTATCAACTCGATAAAGATGGAAGCACTAGTGGTTGATAATATAACTGGAGCTTCTGTGAAAACTCTAGAACCAGAATTTCTAGACATAATGAGAAGTGAGAATAAGAGGCTTTAAGCCTGCTGATACAGGTCTTGAACAGAAAATAAATATTTTGCTAGGGTCTGACTTTTTGTGGAAAATATTAAAGGGAATCGAGGGAAAATTGACAAAAGAATTATACGTTGCAGAAACTATTTTCGGTCATACGGTGCAAGGGCAGATAGAGTCGGATAAAAAAGAAGTAGCTTGTTTACGTGTTTCAGTTGAAAATATAAATACTCAGCTGAAAGCATTTTGTGATCTTGAAGCAATTGGCATTGCTGAAAGCAATGAAAAGAACATTACCGATCATGAGGTAATAAAAGAATTTAAAGAAAATTTAAAATTCGTAAATGGGCGTTATGAAGCAAAATTATTGTGGAAAAATCCTCGTGAATTGCTTAGAAATAATCTTGAAGTAGCAAAGAAGCGGTTTTCTAGTTTAGAAAATAAATTCTTGAAAACGATTCTTTATTTAATGAATATAACTCCATTTTGCTAGAGCAGTTTAATGAGGGTGTAATAGAATTGTGCACCGAGAAAGATTCTAATAATTCTTATTACATGCCACACAGACCTGTTATCCGTGACGACAAAACTACAACAAAAATGCGCATAGTCTATGATGCTTCTTCCAAATATGGTGATTCTCTATCATTAAACGAATGTTTGTATCATGTCCCTAACTTGAATTCTAATGTTTTAGATGATGAAAACATTCCTGTTTAGAGTTTCGAACCCCCAAATGCTTCCTTGAAAATTTTAGGATTGATCTGTAACAATACAGAAGATAAATTAGGACTAGAATTACGACCCTTGTTAGAAAAATTAAATAATGATTCTTCTACTAAACACAATGTTTTGAAAATTGCAACTATGTTCTTTGATTCAGCCGGATTTATTGCCGCTTTTGTTTCTGGTGAACTAGAAAATGATTGGCAAAATTGGCTTTCAGAAATCCCGGCTCTCGTTCACTTGAAAATTCCCTGGCAGTATTTTAGCAACCTGATCATTGAAAAGGAGCATCTCCAGTTGCATATTTTTCCTGATGCTAACCCTAATGTGTATGTTCCTGAATTTCTTTCCTTACCCGAAGATCAGTGGCCTAGCGTTAAAATTGTTGCTACACAATTACCTGATGTTTCTAAAGAGAAACCTCGAAAATCAGCAACCATCTCTTGTGTTGTTCAAACAAATAAATCTGATGAAATTCCCATTTTTAATCTTGAAGAAATCTCCCTAAAGAAATTGTATCGAGTAACTGCATGGCTATTTAGATTTATTTCTAATATAAAATTGAAGGTAGAAAAAAGAGATTTTTCAGAATTATCAGCTGAGGAAATGTTACATGCTGAAATTTTTTTGTCAAAGCTAGTGCAGGAAGAAAGTTTTCCCGAAGTTACAAAATACTTGAAATGTAACAAAAGTATCCCTAAAGAATCGAATCTTCTACAGTTAAATCCTATGTTGCCAGATGAAGGTTTGCTGTTGGTACGAGGACGGTTACAAAAGTCTGATTTCTCATTTTATGAAAATCATCCTGTTGAGATTCCTACAAAGCATAAACTTACTGAAATAAGCGTGAAAGATGCACATGATAATGTTTTTCATTCAGGAGTGCCCAGTACATTAGTACAAACTAGTGAAAAGTTTTGGATTTTAAAATCTAGACAGTGCATTAAATCAGTCCTAAACAAACGTGCAATCTCCAAGAAATTTAGCGTTCACCCTGGTCAACTAGTTATAGCAACTCTAAAGCATATCTTGTGTTTACCTGCAACCAAGGAATCCTTAGTGAAACGCTTCCGTTTGCGCGAGACTCTTCTGAATCATTTTTGGAAGCGCTTGAAAAATGAATGCCTTCTCAACTTACAATCTGCTCACTACACGGACCAGAATAAAACTTCTGACGTTAAAGTAGGTGATGTGGTTCTTATACATATGAACATTATTAAAAGACCTATTAATTTTTGTGCATAATTTGGAACTGAAAAAACTCTGAACTTTTTTATTAATAGAACTGAAAGAAAAAAAAAAAAAGCTTTGATATTATTAGAGACTCAAAAACTCTAATTTGAGTTTTTAAAAAAATCTTGAACTCCTTTGTTTATTGACTTAAAAAAAAAAAAAAAAAAAAAAAAAAAAAAAAAAAAAAAAAAAAATGTTTCTTGTTTGATATTTCTAATTTTTAGTTTAATTTTTTTTTTTTTTTTTTTTTGTGTGTATTGAATATTCTAGAAAAAGTTGTATAGATTTAAACTGTTCTTTCTATTTTTAGTAGCAGAAACCTATTCGCAAATTTTTTAAATTGTTTTATTATTTATTGAAGTCCAGTATGTAAGTATATATTTTGATTTGTATTGTATTTATGTATAAGTGTAACTGATGATTTTTTAGAATAATTTTTATTACTACTTTAATTATTTTGAATCCCTATTTTGATGAACCCTTCTTCATCGGGGGGGGAGTTTGTGGAATATTTTGCAACCCTCTCTAGCAGACCTCTCTTTGCGAGACGTAGGGCGCCGGATCACGTGGTCTGACTAGAGAATTAATATTAAAAAACATTTTTTTCTTTCTTGTTCCTTTTTTTTTAGTTTAGTTTTATTGTGAATGTGAATCTTGAACGCAGCAAGTAATAAGCTGCGTATAGATTTTTTGTCATGGTCTTTATAGGAGAAATGATGTTTTGATTTTGAAAAGGAAAATTTATTTTCGAATATTAATTCATGCTATTTTCTGGGCTTCTTTTTAGAAGAACATAATTGCTGATATTTTAATATGTTTATCATGGATTCCCAGCGAGGAATAACAAATATTATCCAAATATTTTCATTGTAAATATTTAAAAGTGTAAATAGAATTTTCAAGTTTATCATTATGTGCTCTTTTATTGAACAACACCTGCGCCACTTTCAACGGGAAATATGCTTGATTATTTTAATGTGATTTTACATGAATCGTGAAGTTTTCATTTAAGCTCTCCCAACTTTGATTTAAATTAAGAATAACATGAAACTCTTGAAATTCATGAAGATTATTCTTTAACGTAGAGGGGTCCCTCTACGTTCTTTGGACATAGTACACTCTTTCTAATCAAGTAGGTCAGATAAACAACACCCGATCTCCCTGCTAAGCTATATTACCCTCATAGTAAGCATCTAAAATACTCATCAAATTAAGTTAATGTCTGTTAGTAGGGTAACTCCGGGAGAGTCGCCGCATACGGGATAGATGCCGCACCCCTTGTATTTCTTGTAATTATCGGAGAGTCGCCACATACGGGATAGATGCCGCACCCCTTGTATTTCTTGTAGATCGGTAGATGGTCGTCAAACGCACAGTATAGGTGCGCAATGAGATTATTTTAACCAATTTATAGCGTGAATCCCATTTCGATGTTTACTTGTAGAAGTGCAATCCTTAATGTGACGTAAGTGCATGGTTTCACTGTCCAAACTTTTAAACACATTACGTTTAAATACTTTTCATAAACTAATTACTAAATGCTTGCACGATTTCGAAGTCAAAACTAATTGTAGCGTTTGTATACAGTACTGTGTGTACGGTTGCGCCATTTCCCTTAGCGATGGCAGGTAACTGTGATGGCCGACGTCTGCACCATGCAAAATGCGATACATGCTGCACTGCTATTCCGGTATACATGCCGCAGTTTCTTTCGTACGGGATGATTAAGTGTGTTATTAACTTTGCCTTTCCTTTTTGCACAGACTAACAATGTTAGGCATGTTATGAAGTTTACTAAAGCCAAAGGAGAAAAAGGGGTAAATAAAAAGTAAGAAGGGCTAGAAGGATGCAAGTCAAGATGATAATAATGAAAAATTGGATTACGCGTAACGCAGACGTTCTTTGCAAACTACTCTAAAAAAGAGGAAGTGTAACTGGCTTCGTTGCATTATGTGTTTAAATGTAGTTACATAAAGACTGTATTTTTACGACACTTTTTCTGTAGATTGTAGTCGAAAAAACAGGTCTCCTAACCCTTTCGGGGCCATATATGCATAGCTGCCAACCTTCCGCTAATCTTCCGTAATGTCTGGATAAATTTGACCTAGTTGACCACATTTCGAACCAGAAAATTTATAGTAAAACGTAGGATAAATAACGTATACTTTATACAATTAGGATAATAACGTAGCTTTTACACAAATTTTATTAGGTTGGTACTACTTTTTTAAAAGAAGTTACCTTTACTTAAATAATCATGAAAATGCTCTAATTAAACAAAGCAAATATTGCTTTTCTTTTTTTCTGGTGCCAGAAACAAATTTTGTAAGCTCTTTATGAACGTGCTTATATGCATCTACATAGGTGCCAACCTCAAACTAATCTTCCGTAATACTTGAGTTAATTTGACCCTGGTTTAATACGTTTCGAACCACAATTTTTTTAAAGAAATGAAAATAAGTATGCTCCACGTAGAAACCCGTATTTAAATAAATAAGCATTAATGAAATAAATTTTCTGGTTCGAAATGTGGTTAACCTGGGTCAAATTTATCCAGACATTACGGAAGATTAGCGGAAGGTTGGCAGCTATATATGGTCCCGAATGGGTTAGGAGACCTGTTTTTTCGACTACAATCTACAGAAAAAGTGTCGAAAAAGTACAGTCTTTATGTAACTACATTTAAACACATAATGCAACGAAGCCAATTACACTTCCTATTTTTTGTAGTAGTTTGCAAAGAACGTCTGCGTTACGCGTAATCCAATTTTTCATTATTATCATCTTGACTTGCATCCTTCTAGCACTTCTTACTTTTTATTTTCCCCTTTTTCTCCTTTGGCTTTAGTAAACTTGATAACATGCCTAACATAGTTAGTCTGTGCAAAAAGGAAAGGCAAAGTTAATAACGCACTTAATCATCCCGTACGAAAGAAACTACGGCGTGTATACTGGAATAGCAGTGCAGCATGTATCGCATTTTGCATGGTGCAGACGTCGGCCATCACTGTTACCTGCCATCGCTAAGGGGAATGGCGCAACCGTACACACAGTACTATACACACTTAATTTTGACTTCGAAATCATGCATGCATTTAGTAATTAGTGTATGAAAAGTATTTAAACGTAATGTGTTTAAAAGTTTGGACAGTGAAATCATTCGCTTACGTCACATTAAGGATTGTACTTCTACAAGTAAACATCGAAATGGGATTCACGCTATAAACTGGTTAAAATAATCTCATTGCGCACCTATACTGTGCGTTTGACGACCATCTATCTATAATTACAAGAAATACAAGGGGTGCGGCATCTATCCCGTATGCGGCGACTCTCCCGGAGTTACCCCATGTCATTTTCACTGGCTGGATATTTTCGTAGAAAACCGAATTATAGCACATGGAGCAAAGAAAATATGCCCGCACTAATATTAAAGTGCAAAAAAAATATTTAAATTTAATCAAACAGGAAAATAAATCTGGATTTTTTTTTTCTATTTCAAAGGAAAAAGCCATAATAAAAATTAGGATTTCAGATTTTACGATAATCTACCCAATAGCACTTTTTAATCGCCAAAAGCAACCAACATTTATATTTTGCGTGTGAAAATTTGAAACTGATATTTTATGTTTAAATAAACGATTTTTATTTGTGGCATCATTTATTCTAAATATATTTATTTTTGTCTTTTTAGTATTTTAAATGAAATTTGGGTGCTTGTTAGTTATCCCGTCGACCAATTTCTCCAAATTATATAAATCGCCAAACCACCCGCCAAATTATACAAATTGGCATAATTTTTATTTTAAATAACTTTTTTTAAAAATAACTTAATACTAATACTAAATAATTTAAATATTTTAAAGAACAAATAAATCAGTATAACATTAATAAAAATACAAATTAAACGTCGAAATTAAAATCCCTTAATGAAACATGTGTTGTCAAGTGAATGTGACATTTACGATCAACCATTATTGGCATTTAATCTTACAATTTGGCGACAGTAATTTGGTCGACGGGATAACTAACAAGTACCGAAATTTGTACTTTTTCAGAATAGGTGTCTTACAGGTAAAGAAAATGGGTTTGGCGAGAGAATTAAACTTTTCATGCATATTTTCTGGTAACCTACTCATTCTTTCATGTACCCAAGCAATTTTTTAAAGATTTAAACAATTAATTTAGTGTAAACAAGACATTTACGCATAGATGTCACATGCGCACCATGTTGGCGCGATTTTTTTCTGACGCCAATGTCATATACGCATTGGGGTACTTAACTGACGCCAAAGTGTCGTTATTTTGCTTGATGATAACCTAGATGTTGTTGTTTATTTATTAATAAATTTTTTATTTACTTTTGTTTTCCTTTTTTTAATTATATAAATTGTTTTGTTCTGTAGTTATTAATTAAACTTTTTTTATTTATTGTTATTCCCTTTTTAAAAATATACTAGGGGGCTCGGCCCCCTACGAGCTACGCTCGCCAACCCTCGTCCAGACACCGTAGACTCTAAATGCACGCTAATTTGATCGGCTTTAAAAAGATTTCGAAAGATTGAATTATAATTAAAAAACAGTGGCGATCTCTCTATAAACGGATTTCTATTCATTTCTCTTTGATTGGGGAATTTTAACGCCAAATCCGTTGCGGTACTACTTGATTGTCCCGTCGACCCATTTCGCCAAATTATATAAATCGCCAAACCACTCGCCAAATTATACAAATTGACATAATTTTTAGATTAATTAGAAATTAAATATTATTTACGCTTTCCCAACAAAAATAGTTGAAAGTATCCTCTTAAAATATCAAATAAATGTCTAGCGCTATTTCTAAATTTAAACCGTTTTGCAATATTATTTTGTGTTTATTTTATGTAATAACTGTAATGTGACGTAAATATGACGTAATTTCTCCTATTTAAGACTTCTAACGCATGTTAATAAATTTATTGCTTTACAAATTCCTTTTTCTCTTAAAATTCATGTGTAATTATAGTTTTTATGACATAATTTTTAATAAGTTCCTGCTTTTTGTACATAATTATTTAATTCTAATTCCAAATGTTTTTTTTCTGTTTATAATAGTCACGTGTAAATAATTTTTTAATTTATTTACACGTATAAATATATTTATATATATATTTTGAAGCAAACATTATTGCTTCCGCTGTTTATACAGTTGGCAACAGTTTAAATTAATATCACTTTCTAATATCTCTCTATTCTAAAAAAAAGTAACTCCCGCTGTCACCGCCGCCGCCGCCGCCGCCGCCGGTTTTGAATTTTTTGTGACCGGAGGTCTTTCTTCGTTAATATTAAGAAAAATAATGCATACAAAAATATGAAAATTGGTAGTATTATACAAAAATGTTTGATAAACACGCTGATGTAGACAGTTTTCAAATCGAAGAATTATTTTAAGAGATATTTAATGCTAAAGTTGGACAAAATCGTTCCATTAAAAAAGTTTTATAGGAGCAAAAACTATACATCGGAATTTAATACTTTTTAAATCATTTTATACGTTATAATTTCCCGGTGTGCAGAAATAATTTATTTTTTTAATTTGACTCATTTTTCGAGGTTTCATTTCTATTTTAAATTCAAATTTTCAGCATTTCGAGAGATATTTTTTTACTTATTTCAGAAAATTGTACTAATTTAACCTGTTGCCAAACTGTATAAACAACGGAAACAATAATGTTTGCTTCAAATTAAAAATTTATTTACGCGTGACTATTATAAACAGAAAAGAAAAACTTTCAAATTAGAATTAAATAATTACGTATAAAAAGCAGGAACTTATTGAAAATTACTTCATCTATAATTACACGTGAATTTTAACAGAGAAAGGATATTGTAAAGTAATAAATTCATTAACATGCGTTAGAAGTCTTAAATAGGAGAAATTACATCACATTTACTTCACATTACACTTATTACGTAAAATGAACAAAAAATAATATTGCAAAATAGTAGTTTAAATTTAAAAATAGCGCGAGACATTTACTTGATATTTTGAGATGAACTTTTCAACTATTTTTTTTTCTTTTTTTGACAGCGCAAATAATATTTCATTTCTAATAAAAGCATTTTCACGTGAATATTAAAAAGGGAAAGAAAAGTTTGGTGAAAATTACGTCAGATTAAAAACGATATATTTAAAATGTTTTATTTAAAAGGACTTTCTTTTCGCTTTGTTAAAAAATACCCGGAGACAAAGACTGTGTTTACTTAATTCATTTTATATTAGATGATTTTGAAATGCCATTGTATCTTTTAACAGCAGATGATTTTTCCGTAAAATTCCCCAATCAAAGAGAAATGAATAGAAACCCGTTTATAGGGCGATCGCCTTTGTTTTTTTAATTATAATTCAATCTTCCAAAAAAATTCAATTAAAGCCGATCAAATTAGCGTGCTTTTAGAGACTGCAGTGTCTGAACGGGGGGTTGGCGAGCGTAGCTCGTAGGGGGCCGAGCCCCCTAGTCTGATAAAAAAAATCTCTAGAAATGCTGAAAACCTGAATTTAAAATAGAAATAAAACCTCAAAAAATTAGTCAAAATAAAAAAATTAATGCAATCTGCACTCCGGCAAATTCTAACGCATAAAATGATCTAAAAATGATTAAATTCCTATGAACAGTTTTTGCTCCTATAAAACTTTTTTAGTGGAACGATTTTGTCCACATTTAGCATTAAATATCTCCTAAAATAATTCTTCGATCTGAAAACTGTCTGCATCAGCGTGTTTATCAAACATTTCTGTATAATACTACCTATTTTCATATTTTTGTATGCATTATTTTGCTTAATATTAACGAAGAAAGACCTCCGGTCACAAAAAATTCAAAACCGGCGGCGGCGGTGACAGCGGTAGTTACTTTTTTTTAGAATAGAGAGATATGAAACTGGTATTCGAAAACGAGGTTTTCACCAAATTGGCGTCAGAAAAAAATCGCGTCAACGTGGTGCGTATGTGACATCTGTGCCAAAAAAGTTTATATTTATTTGTAAAATACTAGGGGGCTCTGCCCCCTACAAGCTACGCTCGTCAACCCCCGTTCAGACACCGCAGACACTAACAGCACGCTAATTTGATCGGCTTTAAAAAGATTTCGGAAGATTGAATTATAATTTGAATCTGACAATCATAATCTGACGTAATTTTCACCAAACTTTTCTTTCTCTTTTTAATACTAGCGGGCTCGGCCCCCTACGAGCTACGCTCGCCAACCCCCCGTCCAGACACCGCAGGCTCTAAATGCAGGCTAATTTGATCGGCTTTAAAAAGATTTCTAAACATTGAATTATAATTTAAAAACAGTTTATCTCCCTATAAACGAATTTCTATTCATTTCTCTTTGATTGGGGAATTTTAACACCAATTCCGCTGCGGTACTACTTGATTATCCCGTCGACCAATTTCGCCAAATTATATAAATCACCAAACCACTCGCCAAATTATACAAATTGACATAATTTTTATTTTAAATAACGAAAGAACAAATAAATTAGTACAACATTAATAAAAATACAAATAAAACGTCGAAATAAAAATATCTTGATGACGTAGACACGTGTAACAACATTTCAAAATGAGCTAATATAAAAGGATTTAAGTAAACAGAGTCTTTGTCTCCTGGTATTTTTTAACAAAGCGAAAAGAAAGTTCTTTTAAATAAGATATTTTAAATTAATCGTTTTTAATCTGATGTAATTTTTACCAAGCTATTCTTTCTCTTTTAAATATTCACGTGAAAATACTTTTGTTAGAAATGAAATATTATTTGCGCTTTCCTAACAAAAATAGTTGAAAAGATCCTCTCAAAATATCAAATAAATGTCTAGCGCAATTTCTAAATTTAAACTGTTTTGCAATATTATTTTGTGTTCATTTTTTGTAATAACTATAATGTGACGTAAATATGACGTAATTTCTCCTATTTAAGACTTCTAACGCATGCTAATGAATTTATTATTTTACAATATCCTTTCTCTTTTAAAATTCACGTGTATACTTTTTATGACGTAATTTTTAATAAGTTCCTGCTTTCTGTACATAATTATTTAATTCTAATTCCAAATGATTTTTTCTGTTTATAATAGTCACGTATAAATAAATTTTTAGTTTGAAGCAAACATTATTTTTTGCGCTGTTTATACATTTGGCAACAGTATAAATTATTACCATTTTCTAAAATAATGTAAAAAATATCTCTAGAAATGCTGAAAATTTGAATTTAAAATAGAAATAAAACCTCCAAAAATGTAGTCAAAATAAAAAAAAATTAATGCAATCTGCACTCCGGCAAATTCTAACGCATAAAATGATCTAAAAATGATTACACTGCCATGTATAGTTTTTCCTGCTATAAATTTTTTTTAGTGGAACGATTTTGTCCAACTTTAGCATTAAATATTTTATACTTATTTATTTCCAGTGTCACTTCTCAATGTTAATTTAACATGGAAAAGCCCATGGAGATGATAACTTTTTCATTTTTTCTTCCCACCTTTTTGTCCCTGATGCCACTCATTTTTTATTCTTTACTAATTCTAATGATATTGTAAATTCAAAGTACGAAAATGTTTGCCTGACGTCAGTATCAAAACGAATGGTAAATTGCCTTTGCATATGGGTGAATTATAACCCAGAGAGAAGCATGGGCCAATTTTTTTTGCATTATTCAAATTTTTTTTTTAATAATTCCAATTTTCGCTTTTTTCATTGAAAATCAACGGACATTTTTCGTAGAAAATGTAACATTTTTACTTCATTGTTGCAAAAATTTCAAAAGCAGTAATAATAATTTATTTCTTTTCAGTTGAAAGATTTTCACGTGAAATATTAAATTGAGCTAGTTTTTCTTTTCAAAAATTAAAAAGGTGAATATGGCGTCATAGTGGAAATAAAAAGGATATTTTCAGAATAAATTTTTTCTTTGGTCAAGTTTATATTTTTGTAAAAAGTTTCAAATGGATAGCTATTTTTACGCAGGTAGCGAACTTAGTGGGAAATTACGTAACTTAAAATTTAAAATGTATTTTTTTTTCCGAGATGAGAACTATTTGTACCCCAAGTTAAACTTAGGTAATAATTTTCTGATGTGTTTACATCATCTCTTGGGAGAAAATAAGGTTTAAAAATTTAAGTAAAACTTTTGTTTTTTATTTTTTACTATATCACAGCTATAATATTGTTAAATATTAGCAGTAAGGATTCAACACAATTCACATTTACATTCATAGCGTTCCTGAGTGGGAAATAGGGTATCTAGATTTAAGTGAAGTTAATTTTTTATGTTTTTATTATAGACTTTTTACGTTCAGATTGGAAGTTTTTGTCCAAACTACCGCAACCTGCATTACTACAGTGGTGACACATTTTGAATTACACACTGCATCCCACATTGTGATGCAATACCGCATACATCAAAGTCTGATGATGATACTCTCTATTAATTTTGAAATGCGTTCGTCTGAGTGCTATAGTTATTAAAAAACTTGACATTTTAAACAAAAACATAATTTGAAGAACAAATTAAAAAAACAAAATTTATTTCCTACATTGTTTAAGCCCGAGAAGGGACAGATATTAAGTTATTTCATTCAATTAGTTCTACATTTAATGTTAAATTTTTGTAACAAATTATTTGAGCCAATAGAAGATTAAAAAATAAAAACAAAATTCATACAATATGATACTTAAAACACCCTAAAAAATTAGATTCCGTTCAAATGAAATCGAAATAAATCTTAGACTTTTTTTTAAGTTTTACATTTTCCATGCATCTTATCATTTGATGCACAATTGTCATAAACATAATACAAAATTTGCAATACAAATATTTTCAATTAAAAATGGAAGAAGTCTAAGATTTATTTCGATTTCATTTGAACGGAATCTAATTTTTTAGGGTGTTTTAAGTATCATATTGTATGAATTTTGTTTTTATTTTTTAATCTTCAATTGGCTCAAATAATTTGTTACAAAAATTTAACATTAAATGTAGAACTAATTGAATGAAATAACTTAATATCTGTCCCTTCTCGGGCTTAAACAATGTAGGAAATAAATTTTGTTTCTTTAATTTGTTCTTCAAATTATGTTTATGTTTAATCCTTCTATCTCTCTATTCTAAAAAAAAAGTAACTACCGCTCTCACCGCCGCCGCCGCCGGTTTTGGTTTTTTTATGACCGGAGGCCTTTCTTCATTAATATTAACAAAAATAATGCATACAAAAATATGAAAATCGGTGGTTTTATACAGAAATGTTTGATAAACACGCTGATGCAGACAGTTTTCAAATCGAAGAATTATTTTAAGAGTTATTTAATGCTAAAGTTGGACAAAATCGTTCCACTAAAAAAGTTTTATAGCAGCAAAAACTATACATGGCAGTGTAATCATTTTTAGATCATTTTATGCGTTAGAATTTGCCGGAGTGCAGATTGCATTAATTTTTTTATTTTGACTCATTTTTTCAGGTTTTATTTCTATTTTAAATTCAAATTTTCAGCATTTCTAGAGATATTTTTTACAGATTTCAGAAAATTGTACTAATTTAAACTGTTGCCAACTGTATAAAAAGCGCAAGCAATAATGTTTGCTTCAAATTAAAAATTTCTTTACACGTGACTATTATAAACAGGAAAAAAACTTTCAAATTAGAATTAAATAATTACGTATAAAAAGCAGGAACTTATTAAAAATTACGTCATAAAAAGTATACACGTGAATTTTAAAAGAGAAAGGATATTGTAAAATAATAAATTCATTAACATGCGTTAGAAGCCAAAAATAGCAGAAATTACGTCATATTTACGTCACATTATAGTTATTACATAAAATGAACACAAAATAATATTGCAAAAAAGTTTAAATTTAGAAATTGCGCTAGACATTTATTTGATATTTTGAGAATTAATTTAAAATGTCTCATTTAAAAGAACTTTCTTTTCGCTTTGTTAAAAAATACCAGGAGACAAAGACTCTCTTTACTTAATTCCTTTTATATTAGCTTATTTTGAAATGTTGTTACACGTGTATACGTCATCAAGTTATTTTTATTTCGACGTTTTATTTGTGTTTTTATTAATGTTGTACGAATTTATTTGTTCTTTCGTTATTTAAAATAAAAATTATATCAATTTGTATAATTTGGCGTGTGGTTTGGCGATTTATATAATTTGGTGAAATTGGTCGACAGGATAATCAAGCAGTACCGCAGCGGATTTGGCGTTAAAATTCCCCAATCAAAGAGAAATGAATAGAAATTCGTTTATAGGGAGATCGCCACTGTTTTTTAAATTATAATTCAATCTTTCGAAATCTTTTTAAAGCCGATCAAATTAGCGTGCATTTAGAGTCTGCGGTGTCTGGACGGGGGTTGGCGAGCGTAGCTCGTAGGCGGCCGAGCCCCCTAGTATATGTAAAAAAAAGTTTTGATTTGGAAATGGACCAATGAAAACCTGCGTAGATATTCCGGGTAGATCGGCATCCAATTTGAATGCTTAAGCATGGCCTTTCATCGTTAATATTAAAAAAACTGTTGTGTACAAAAATATGAAAATCGGTGGTATTATAGAGAAATGTTTGATAAACACGCTGATGCAAACAGTTTTCAAATCGAAGAATTATTTTAAGAGATATTTAATGCTAAAGTTGGACAAAATCGTTCCATTAAAAAAGTTTCATTGGAGCAAAAACTATACATGAGAATTTAATCATTTTTAGATCATTTTATACGTTATAAGTTCCCGCTGTGAAGATTGCATTTATTTTTCTTATTTGACTCATTTTTTGAGGTTTTATTTCAATTTAAAATTTAAATTTTCTGCATTTCGAGAGATATTTTTTACAAATTTTAGAAAATGTTATTAATTTAACCTGTTGCTAGTTGTATAAACAGCGCATTCAATAATGTTTACTTCAAATTAAAATTTATTTACACGTGACTATTACAAACAGAAAAAAACCCTTTAAAATTAGAATTAAATGATTACATGTTAAAAGCAGGAAAATTACGTCATAACTCATAAGAACATTAGGCACAGATGTCATATACGCCCCATATTGGCGCAATTGTTTTCCAACGCCAATTTGGCGAAAACATTAATAGCATAAACAACAACATCCGGCTTACCATATCAAGCAAAATAACGACACCTTAGCACCAGTTAAGTACCCGTTGCGTATATGAAATTGGCGTAAGAAAAAAATTGCGCCAATATGGGGCGTATATACCATATTTACACTTGAATTTTAAAAGAGAAACAAAATCTTAAAATGAAAAAAAAATCATTATTATGCGTTAAAACTTGTAATTTGAGGAAATTACGTCATATTTAAAATGGCAAAAAATATAGCAAAAGAATTTAAATTGAAAAATATATTTGCGCGAGATATTTTGAGATAATCTTTTCAACTATTATCGTGAATTCGACGACAGCGCAAATAATATTTCCTTCTAACAACAAAATTATTTTCACGTGAATATTAATAAGAGAAATAAAACTTTGGTGTAATTACGTCAGATTTGAAAAGATACATTTAAAATGAATTATTTAAAAGAACTATCTTATAGCGCTGTAAAAAAATACCGGTAGACAATGACACTGTTTACTTAATTCATTTTACATTTGCTTATTTTCAAATGTTTAACTAATTTTTTTAATTAAATACGAAAACAGACATTGTATCTCTTAACAGCAGCAGATTTGACCTTAAAAATCCCCAATCCAAGGAAAACGAATGGAAACCCGTTTACAGAAAAATCGCTACAATTTTTTTTTTTTAATTTTAATTCAATATTTTTAAAGCCGATCAAATTAGCGAGCTTTTTGGATTTTGGTGTGTCTGAACGGGGGGGCGAGCATAGCTCGTAGGGGGCAGAGCCCCCTAGTCTCTTAAAATAATTGTTCGATTTGAAAACTGTCTACATCAGCGTGTTTATCAAACATTTCTGTATAAAACCACCGATTTTCATATATTTTTGTATGCTTTATTTTTCTTAATATTAACGAAGAAAATCCCCCGGTCACAAAAAATTCAAAACCGGCGGCGGCGGCGGTGACAGCGGTAGTTACTTTTTTTTTTAGAATAGAGAGATTCACGTAAAAATGCTTTTGTTAGAAATGAAATATTATGATCATCTTAAAATATCAAATAAATGTCTCGCGCAATTTTTAAATTTAAACTGTTTTGCAATATTATTTTTTGTTCATTTTACGTAATAAGTGTAATGTGACGCAAATTCTCCTATTTCTGACTTTTAACGTATGTTAATGAATTTATTATTTTACAATATTCTTTCCCTTTTAAAGTTAACGTGTAATTATAGTTTTTATGACGTAGTTTTCAATGAGTTCCTGCTTTTTATATTTTCTGTTTATAATAGTCACGTGTAAAATAAATTTTTAATTTGAAGTAAACATTATTGTTTGCGCTGTTCATACAGTTGGCAACAGTTTAAATTAATACAATTTTCTAAAATCCTTCTATCTCTCTATTCTAAAAAAAAGTAACTACCGCTGTCACCGCCGCCGCCGGTTTTGAATTTTTTGTGACCGGAGGTCTTTCTTCGTTAATATTAACAAAAATAATTCATACAAAAATATGAAAATCGGTGGTTTTATATAGAAATGTTTGATAAACATGCTGATGCAGACAGTTTTCAAATCGAAGAATTATTTTACGAGATATTTAACGCTAAAGTTGGACAAAATCGTTCCACTAAAAAAGTTTTATAGCAGCAAAAACTACACATGCCAGTGTAATCAGTTTTAGATCATTTTATGCGTTAGAATTTGCCGGAGTGCAGATAGCATTAATTTTTTTATTTTGACTCATTTTTTCAGGTTTTATTTCTATTTTAAATTCAAATTTTCAGCATTTCTAGAGATATTTTTTACAGATTTCAGAAAATTGAACTAATTTAAACTGTTGCCAGCTGTATAAAAAGCGCAAGCAATAATATTTGCTTCAAATTGAAAATTTATTTACACGTGACTATTATATACAGGAAAAAAACTTTCAAATTAAAATTAAATAATTACGTATAAAAAGCAGGAATTTATTAAAAATTATGTCATAAAAAGTACACACGTGAATTTTAAAAGAGAAAGGATATTGTAAAATAATAAGTTCATTAACATGCGTTAGAAGTCGTAGGAGAAATTACGTCATATTTACGTCACTTTATAGTTATTACATAAAATGAACACAAAATAATATTGCAAAAAAGTTTAAATTTAGAAATTGCGCTAGAAATTTATTTAATATTTTGAGAGGATCTTTTCAACTATTTTTGTTAGGAAAGCGCAAATAATATTTCATTTCTAACAAAAGTATCTTCACGTGAATATTTAAAAGAGAAAAAAATAGCTTGGTAAAAATTACGTTAGATTAAAAACGATTAATTTAAAATGTCTCATTTAAAAGAACTTTCTTTCCGCTTTGTTAAAAAATACCAGGAGAGAAAGACTCTGTTTACTTAATTCCTTTTATATTAGCTTATTTTGAAATGTTGTTACACGTATCTACGTCATCAAGTTATTTTTATTCAACGTTTTATTTGTATTTTTATTAATGTTGTACGAATTTATTTGTTCTATTGTTATTTAAAATAAAAAATTATGTCAATTTGTATAATTTGGCGAGTGGTTTGGCGATTTATATAATTTGGCGAAATTGGTCGACGAGATAATCAAGCAGTACCACAGCGGATTTGGCGTTAAAATTCCCCAATCAAAGACAAATGAATAGAAATTCGTTTATAGGGAGATCGCCACTGTTTTTTACATTATAATTCAATCTTTCGAAATCTTTTTAAAGCCGATCAAATTAGCGTGCATTTAGAGTCTGCGGTGTCTGGGCGGGGGTTGGCGAGCGTAGCTCGTAGGGGGCCGAGCCCCCTAGTATATAAAAAAAAAGTTTTGATTTGGAAATAGACCAATGAAAATCTGCGTAGATATTCCCGGCAGATCGGCATCCAATTTGAATGCTTAAGCATGGCCTTTCTTCGTTAATATTAAAAAAACTGGTGCATACAAAAATATGAAAATCAGTAGTATTATAGAGAAATGTTTGATAAACACGCTGATGCAGACAGTTTTCAAATCGAATAATTATTTTAAGAGATATTTAATGCCAAAGTTGGACAAAATCTTTCCATTAAAAAAGTTTTATAGGAGCAAAAACCGTACGTAGGAATTTAATCATTTTTAGATCATTTTATGCCTCAGAATTTCCCGGTGTGCAGACTGCATTTAGTATTTTAATTTGACTCATTTTTTGAGGTTTTATTTCTATTTTAAATTCAAAATTTCAGTATTTCAAGAGATATTTTTTACAAAATTTAGAAAATTGTATTAATTTAAACTGTTGCCAACTGTATAAACAGCGCAAACAATAATGTTTGCTTCAAATTAAAAATTTATTTTACACGTAATATTATAAACAGAAAATATAAAAAGCAGGAACTCATTGAAAATTACGTCATAAAATCTATACTTATACGTGAATTTTAAAAGCGAAAGAATATTGTAAAATAATAAATTCATTAACATGCGTTAGAAGTCTTAAATAGGATAATTTACGTCACATTTACGTCACATTACACTTATTATATAAAATGAACAAAAAATAATATTGCAAAACAGTTTAAATTTAAAAATTGCGCGAAACATTTATTTGATATTTTAAGATGATCATAATATTTCATTTCTAACAAAAGTAGTTTTACGTGAATATTAAAAAGAGAAAGAAAAGTTTGGTGAAAATTACGTCAGATTATATTGTCAAATTCAAATTATAATTCAATCTTCCGAAATATTTTTAAAGCCGATCAAATTAGGGTGCTGTTACAGTCTGCGGTGTCTGAACGGGGGTTGACGAGCGAAGCTCGTAGGGGGCAGAGCCCCCTAGTATCTGAAAAATATCTCTCGAAATGCTGAAAATTTGAATTTAAAATAGAAATAAAACCTAAAAAATTGAGTGAAATTAAAAAACTAAATGCAATCTGCACACCGGGAAATTCTGACGCATAAAATGATCTAAAACTGATTAAATTCCTATGTACAGTTTTTGCTCCTATAAAACTTTTTTAATGGAACGATTTTGTCCAACTTTGGCATTAAATATCTCTTAAAATAATTCTTCGATTTGAAAACTGTCTGCATCAGCATGTTTATCAAACATTTCTCTATAATACTACCGATTTTCATATTTTGGTATACAACAGTTTTTTTTTTAAATATTAACGAAGAAAGGCCATGCTTAAGCATTCAAATTGGATGCCGATCTTCCGGGAATATCTACGCAGATTTTCATTGGTCCATTTCCAAATCAAAACTTTTTATATATATATAGAAGGATAAACATAAACGTTCATCGAGTTTGTAATAAATTGTCAGGTTTGTATCTTTCTGTAACAAATCTCACTTTCTGAAGCCAAAACTACATAAAGCTTAAAAAAAAAAAAAAACGCCAATGCAAAGTAATGTGTTTAAAGTACAGTGAAGTTAGTTAAAAACGTGTATTTTAAATGAAGTGAATGTAAGCTTTATATTTTAAATGAAATTAATGCAAGATGAATATAGTATGGAAAAAATATTGCCAATTTATCACCTGCGCTTGACTAACTTAAAAGTATCAATATTGCAATTGGTACATGCTATGCAAAATGAAACAATTATGTTATAGCCACTCTTCGTGCAAGAAAAATGGCCAATAATTCTTATTCAGATACACAGGCAAGGTTGACATCAAACAAGAGTAATACTAACAGCAACATTGTTATAACGGACGGGAGTTATAATAGCTAAGTAATAATGGCTTAAGCACACACACAAGCAGTTTTTTTACATATGTTTCGAGTGAAGCTCGATCATCAAGGTGCTAATTATTCATACAACATTGCCGTTACATAAACGAAAGTTTAAAATTTAAATGTAAATATATGCAATCTAGCATTCTCCCCCCTCCCCCCCCCCCAAAAAAAAAAAAATAAATAAAATGTTACAGCAATGAAATTTTTTTTTTTAAATACGATATTGGTTGAAAACCAAATTACGAAATATTCCTATAATATTGGAATTAATCACGGTACATTTTTTTAGCCCGGTTCAGATTTTACCAAGAGTATTTTATTTTTATTTTTTGTCAAAAGCCGCCTTTTTCCCCCCCAAGTGTAACTTGTGTTGATGTTGAAATAAATGTTTTGACTTGTGCTATTATCTCTTCTTATTATTTTTATTTATTTACTTATTATTATTTTTAATTAAATGAGTCAAATCGTGTTTATAAATTTGTTTAATGTGTGTATTTTAAATTAAAACAATGCATTACGAAAGCAGGCCGGTAACCAGGTGGGGGCCAGGTCGGGCAATGCCCGACCTAGCGCATTCCGATAAAAAACATTAAATTTCCAGTTTCCCCCACTTCTTGTCCAACCTAGAATGAAGCTCGACATTCTGATCATTTTTTCACTCAGTATTTCCCTTTTAAAAAAAATTATGTAATGCAACATCAAATTTTAATTTTTCCATGCCAGACCTTGCCCTCTACCCCTAAATTTCCTTTCTAGACTGGAAACAAAAATAGCAAAATTTCATGTATAAAGCTTTTTTTCTGTCCCTCTTTAACAGACCTGTCGAAAATTGCTCCATTGTGCGTGCCTCGCTTTTTCGCTTTGTAGAAATTATCCCATACCGCTTCAACAACAAATCGGGATTAAATCCCAAAAGCTTGCTTTCTTTATACATTTGTCACCTTTTGTACATTTGTAATTTATCGTTAGGAGGCGGGGTTGAAACCAAAGGTTTCTGAAACTAATCTTGAATGACAGTTAAATTCATGATTAATGCTATGATGTTAAATGATGTTAAATGCTTCTTTCGTGGGCACTTGGTCCGATTACAACAAACTCCAAAGGACACTCTCCCCCCCCCCCCCCATGTGAAAATACGTGGAAACCCACACAGCCCGCTATTCCCCCTCAAAGGTCAAGATGGGTGGTGTCGGGCTGTCAAGTGAAGGAACGGGGAGCTTTCCTCTTTGGATTAACGCATTCGATTAATCTGCAGGGATATATCAGGGCATCCATTTTGTAGCCTGGTGAAGTATAGAATTTTAAAAAAGGTTTTTTTTTCTCTCTTTTATTGAGAACTTTTATCAAGTACATTTCTTTAAAAAGACTTCGTTATAATGGAATATAAAAATTATATAATACAATTTTAATTAAAATATTGTTCTAAACAATCTGTGCTGATGTACATTCTTTTTGGATGAAAAGGCATTTTTTCTTTTGGGAATTTGTGTCATTTTCACCAACAGAATTGTCTATGCGTTTAAGATTAGTGCATCATTTCCATCAATTATTTTTAAATGTTTCAGATTTTAGTTTTATTGGTTAATTTTGATTTCAAGGGATAGAAGAAAAGAAATTTAGAAATAAACTAATAAATTTTGGGAACTTTAAATGCAAGCTAAAGTTTATCGAATATGACATTATACTGACGCAATCACACTAACTTGTTCCATATATGAAAATGATATTTTCGTTTGAAAATGGTGTTAGTTTCATCATCCGAACTAATCTGAAATCTAAGATTATGTCACCTTTTAAGGACTTTATCAAAGACATATGTCCCTCCGAAACACGGAGCTTTTAAATATTTACGGACACATTTTTAAATACAAAAGCATGACGTTTGCAGGCATGACTACTGGAGCGATTTGGCATCGAATAGTGTTTACCAATCGTTGATCAATGAGTTACATATGTAAGCGATTTTTTCCACGTGACGACAGGTTTTGCTTACTGTATTTTATGAATGATCTTTTGCTTTTATTAAAAAATGAACACTCGATCGCATAGTATCTGCATGAAAACACCTGCCAATTTCATATGTTACAATATTCCTTTAAATATGACTACATTTTCATTTGTGGAATATCATTCAATCTACTATAATCAGATTTTATTTTTTGAAACAACTCAAATTACCATGTTTAACAATCCGGCGAGGTTTGGACAGGGTTTTGAGGGCTTAGCTCGTAACGGGCACAGCCTCTGGTACATAAAAAAAATAATAATAATAAAATAAAAAAAATACTTTGAATTATTATTTAAGAGAAAAACTTTCTTAAAACTTGTTCAATTAATAAAACTTTAAATTTTGTATTTTTCTCGGTGAATTAAAATAAAGAAAATTTTCTTTTATTCCAAAAAAAAAAAAAAAAAAAAAAAAAAAAAAAACTTTTTTTTTTTTTTAAATCTAAGGGAACTTTTATTTTTCTAAAACCATCATTGATTTTTAAGAATTAATTCCTTCTTAGCTTTTCAAGGAACCTATTAGAATTGGCTAGAAGGAATTACAGTTAACATTTGACAATTATTTAGTTATTTATTAGGAAGGGACCGAATCGATAGATACATACATGTTCAAATAATAATAATTGAAAAAGATATATATATATATTTTACATTTTACTCCTGCTGGTTTTTAGAGGTCTGCACGGCCGGAATTTCCAGGCCCGGCCCGAACGAAAGCTATCTTGGCCGAGTCCGGTATAAAAATTGGAAGTTTGGCCCGACTCAGTTTCTACAAAAAAGTCCGTTTTTTCTCGACATACAATTAAGGTTCTTTTAATGAATACTACATACATATTTATGGGAACATTTTACAGTATATTTTAGATTATTATGTGTTCCCAAAACAGAAAACACATAACAGTAAACATTAACGATTACTTACAGTGTTATAGTCATCGTCTCTACTGACATTTCAAAATCCAAATAAGGATTCATTAAAAGATTAATGTAGTTCAGAATAAAGGATTAAAAACATGATAATTTTTGAATATGTATAATAAAATGTAGAGTTGTGAAAATATTTCTCTCATTTTTAAGGCTTTTCTCAAATCCAAAGGAGCTACATTTCGACACATTTATGAATTCATTTCTTTTTGGAAACGCGTTATACGCGTAAGATTGGCAGGTATTCTTATTCAGAAACTATGTAAATGTATGTTTTTTCATAAATAAAAGCAATATATCTTTCTGAAAGTGAAAATACTGCCAAAGTTAGCGTTTTGAATCGAATTTCCGCAAGCGATATCACAGGAAAAGAGAAAAACGTGACAGTCACGTGACAAGAATCTCTATTATCTCTATAAGTAATTTATCAAGTATGGAGAAAGCTATTCGTTTTCAAATGCCTTCAATAGTCAGGCTTGTAAATTTTATGCTTTTATAGTTAAAAATGAGTCAGAAAATGTGTCTAAAAGTTTCGCATTGTTGAGCAGTGAATATGAGAACCACCTTAAGGTATATTTCCAAAGATACTGTTAAGGCTGTTCTTAACTGCTCTGCTCAACAAGCGCAAAACGTTTTGACATATTTACAATTTCATTTTTTAACGGAAAGATATAAAATTGGAAAGACTGGCCATGATAGCGATTTGGAATTGAACTGTTTTTTCCATTTTTTGATCAATCAATTACCTATCGAGTTAGCGATTTTGATTACGTGACACGGTATTTTTCTCCCCTTACTGACTGGGATTTTCTTCTTTCGTTCGGTTCAAAATGACAGCTTTGACAGTATTTTCAGAAAGATCTATTGCGTTTACGAGAAAACGTAAAAAACAGTTCGATGACATAGTTTCTGAATAACACCACCTTCTAGTTTCATGCGTTTCTGAACAAAAATGAATTAAAACTTATGTCAGAAAGTTGACCTTTTGGATTTGAGAACAGCCTTAACATGTTCTTCCACTTAGCTCTTCAATTTTTGTTAATAATTTGTAATGGTTTAGAATTTTTTTTTTTTTTTTTTTTTTTTGCTTATTTTATATATAATGGTTTAATTTTAGAAACAGTTTATATATATATATGAGTGTGTGTATATTTATTTATGTTTGAAAATTAATTACAAATATTTTTTTCGGCAGAAATTAGGACTTTTATTTATATATAAAAAAATCTATTTATAAATGCTTGAAGTATGAGAATTATAAAATCACAGCTTATTCTGAAAAATAGTTCTAGATTTATGCTTAAAGAACTAACCGCATTGCAATCTGCTTTGTAACGGAGAGTTCAAAATTTTTAAATCTCTATAAATTATACACTACTGGCACGAAAGACTTCCAAGTTTGCTACTCTAAGATGAAATTTAACGAGAAAACTATTTTTTTAAGACAACATACATTGAAGAAAGACATAATTTCTGGACATAATTGTCTATTTCAAAAAAGACATAACTGTCTATTTCTTTTCCTTTTTTTTTTCTTTTTTTTTAAATTGTACAATGGGGTGATTAAAATGTATCTCTTTCCCTTTTTCTTTCTTTTGTTCGACTGCACCTTAATATCTTCAGATTTACTCGATAGTATATCATTTATTTCTGAAATTTGTCACCATATGAAAATAGATCACAGTTAGTTAATCCTTTATCTACTGACAGTACTTATAAGTACCATTAAAATAACTTGTTATAAAATTCATTTGATACATCGATTACTTGTAATACAGTTTAGAATGAGTTCTAGATACGTTACTTTATCTTTTTCCAAAAGCATTATGTATTACACAAAACAAAAATATTTTTAAAAGGATGGTTTCTTTTGACTTTGCATCTTTTCAGCTTTTTTGGTGTTGGGGGAGGGGCGGGGGATTTTTCAATTCGGAAATATTTCTATTGTAAGAACATTATATTTGTATATTTCCTAATTCTGCAAAATACTAGAAAAATATTTAAAATAAAAGATTTGAGAGAAGTTATCAATTTTGCACAAAATCCCTTAAATTCAAATTTAATGAATCCTTCTAAATCCTTCAATCTTTCTAAAATGTATTAAATGATTATGTAAATTTTCTAATGTAGTTTAAACAATTCAGGAAAAATGCTTTAGAAGATAAAATTTTCATGAATTGATAATTCAGTACATAAAGGGTTAGCGTATATAGTTATTTACAAAGAAAAAAGTGTATAAGAAAAAACAAATTCTCAGAAAGATTACAGAATAAGTTCCTTTTATTGGATAAGCCTACATAGTACTAACAGTTGAATTGGCGCATATTTATTGTACATTTGCGCATAAGTGTACTTGATACATAAATTAAAGCACCCACTTCCCCTTCGTCCAGGCAACAAAATGGATGCTTATACGGATCATCGCTAAGGAAATCCACCATTTCAAAGAAAGGATTAGTTTTTCTCCCCATGCGAGGTCGGGGAGAATAATGAATGGCTTTCTTATTGTGTGATTTGACCCAGTGCTACGTGGGCTTGAACCGTGAAAATACAAAATAGATAATGGAAGGTCTGTCCCTTCATCACTTCGACTGTCTCCTATTCCACTGAAATTTTTTTTTAAATGCCGCTTTTAAAATAAACCAGATCATTGTTTCAAATTTAAACAATACAATATGTCAGGTTACTTACGATTTTACAAATCCAAATTTATTACTTACTGACACATTCATAAAGCCATTTTTATTCTTAAATTAAAAAATGCTATAGATGCTTTTATTAAGAAACGAAGAAACTAAATGCATTGTTTAATGAAACTGTTCTGTACTTTTTCTTAAAAGCAAATCAGTTTCCAAAGTGGTCGTCAGAGTTGCCAATATAAAAAATCAAAAAAATCACCGCAAAATGCGAAAGGATGCCAAAAATTGATAAAGATATTTCGAAGTTCATAGCGAGCAAAATTTATTATATTGTGCTAAAAGATTGAAACCGGATATTTTATTTACGAATGTTAAAAAAATTACCAGAAACACAGTTAAAAATTCTCTAAAAATTCAAAAATAGCAAAGAACAAAATTTGGCAAAAAAAAAAAAAAGTTTCAAACTGAATTCCCTTTGCAAATGAACCGCCACAAAAGACCCCCAAATATTGCACATAAATAAAAAAAATATGGACGCCTTTTCGTATTCTCTGTGTTTTTTCTTTTTTTTTTTTTTTTTTTTTTTTTTTTTTTCAGTTTGACAACGCTATCCGCATGGCCCAGACAGATTTTTTTAAGCAGAAAATACTCACTTACATTTTTTCTACTTTGAACGGTGCCTTTTATTAATATATATATATATATTTAGAGATTTACTAATTCCAAAAAAATTACCTTTGGGATGTCGTCTTCGTATTTTTCAGTTTTCTCCAATTTAAAATTGTCACCCAAGTGTTCCAGATAGAAATTTAAAAAGAAAGGCTTCGGATAAACAGTACCTTTTTGTGGGGAACGAAGATGGGTTTCTTACTACATAATAATAAAGACATTTGCGAGTCTCTCTGTCCATTTCTTTTTCTTTTTTGGTCTGACCAGATGTTTTTCCGTTCACGACAAGATTTGACAGGGAGAATACCTGTATGCCTTAAATTATGCACATCGAAATAGGTTTTTTTTAAAAATTAGATTTTTAAATTTAATTTTTTATGGTATTTTTAGTGTTTTTTCGAGTTTCGTGCTTTTTTCCCCACATTCATAAAAGGAATCCATTTTTCAATCTATCTTTCCATTTTAGCCGAATACAGTAAAGTAGTCTTCTGCGATTTTTGAATATTTCACGAAGTCTTTTATGCAATTTTTAACTTTCTTTCGCGTTCCGACGGGATTTTTTTACATTAGTAAAAGGAGTCAGGTTTCGATCTTTTAACCACAAGTACAAAATTTTGTCCTCTGCAATTTTTGAATTTTTTGCAAACTTTTTATGCGATTTTAAACGCTTTTCCCGTTTTTAAGCTCCTGTGATTAGAAGAGATTTTTTTCATATTTGAAGAAATTTTCGTCTTTTGAAAATTTCTAGAAATTTTGATCTTTGATAGGCGACTTTTTCCTGTTATGAAGGAAAAAATATTAATGCTTAAGTTCAGTTTCTAATTATGAAAAGTACAATGCAACACAGTTGACGGAACACTATTGGGATTTTATTTGATGAAACTGCATCTTTATATTGAAGGATGTTGGGTAATTTTTACGCTAGATTGACTTTCTATATTTTTGCGAAAAATGGGCAAATCAAAGCATTTTTTTTTTGTGTGTGTGCGCGTGTATTATTTATTTATTTATTTGAGAATGTAAAAGGAATCCGGTTTCAATCTTTTATCCCAATATAGTAAATTTTGCCCTGTGCGGCGTTTTATTCGCTTTCCGCGGTGGTTTTTTTGTACATTCCTAAAATGAATCAAGTTTAAGTCCTTTAGTTCAATATAGAAAGTTTATCGTTTGCAATTAGTGATTTTTTTACAAACCTTTTATGTGATTTTTAGAGTATTTTTTAAAATTCCACATTCAATCTTTTGGCTGGATATAGTCAAATTTTGCTCTTTGCGATTTTTGAATTTTTGTCCAATTTTTTATGCGATTTATACTTTTTTTTTTTCGCGTTTTGCGAAGACCTTTTGGCAAGTTTTTCTGAACCGAAGAATTATCCAGTAGATTTTGCTGCTTTCATGATTAAGATGAAGGTGGGAAAATAACAAATTGGTTCCTGTAGCAAGATGAACGACGATGCTGGAAAATTTAACTTTTACCTAGAGACTATTATTTTTATGGAAAAAAATTACAATAATTCAAGAATCAGATTGGTATATTCCGAACGGGTTTACGCTGTTGAAGGCAGTGGGGCCCCCAAGGGGAACCCCTCCCCCAAGAAAAAAAGTTTTTTTTTTTTGAAAAACCAACCGGCAAAGCAAGCGAAGCTCAGCTAGCAGATTTAAATAATTACAGATTATAATTTATGCATAATTAACATTAGTAATTTGTCGAGAGAAGAGAGGTGAAACGTTAAAAAAGAAACAGGTTGAACGTAAGGGGATATGTTGCAAAGGCATAGCACACAAATGCCTGCTTATTGGGACCCCAACGAGATAAAAAAGCACATTTTTTTTTAAACATTTGAATAACAATAATGAGGTTTAAAAGTTTTGAATCTCGGGTTTCAACTTTTCCTCCATTTAATAAGGACCCTAAAAAAAGACATTTAAAAAAGTATTTAGAATTTGCAAAATTTCTTTCATCTGGGCACCTTTAAAAAGAATGGTGGCTGTAGAAAAAAGCCCATGTCTGTTTTGGTTGAAGAAAGTGATAGTATTAAGGAGGTTTTGAACCTGATTGGGACCCCCAACGCGATTAAAAAGCACATTTTTTTAACATTTGAATAAAAAGTGGCAGCTACAAGTTTTGAATCCTGGGTTCCAACTTTTCCTCCCTTTCATAGCCCCCCCCCCCCCCCCAAAAAAAGACGATTAAAAAAAATTAGAGCATGCAAAATTTCTTTCACTTGGGCACCTTTAAAAAAATGGTGGCTAGAAAGGAAGCACATTACCTGTTTTGGTTGAAGGAAGTAATTGTATTAAGGAAGTTTTGAAGCTCATTGGGACCCCATTGAGATTAAAAAGCATATTTTTTAAACATTTGAATAAAAAATATGGGGCCTAAAAGTTTTGAATCTTGACTTCCAACATTTCTTTATTTTTATAGTGCCCCCCCCCCCCCCCCCAAAAAAAAAACACAATTCAGAAAAAATTTAGAGCCTGCAAAATTTTTTTTCATCACCTTTAAAAAGAACGGTGACTATACTAAGAAAGTACAAATTTTTTGAAGGAAGTAATGGCATTAAGAAAGTTTTGAAACTTATTGGGGGCCCCAATGAGATTAGAAAGCATATTTTTTAAACATTTGAATAAAAAATTTGGGCTAAATGTTTTGAATCTTAGGTTCCAACTTTTCCTCACTTTTATAGAAGGCACTAAAAAAGACAATTCAAAAAGAATTTAGAGCCAACAAAATTTCTTTCATATGGGCACCTTTTAAAAAGAACGGCGGCTGTAGAAAGAAAGTGCATATCTGTTTTGGTGGAACCGAAGTAATAGTATTAATGAAGTTTTGAACTTTTGGTTCATCTTTTTCCCCCAGTTATAGGACTCCCCCCCCCCCCCCCCCCCCACACACACACACACACACACAAAAAAAAAAAAAAAAAAAAAAAAAAAAAAAAAAAAGAAGAAGAAGAAGACTAAAATACCATTATATTTAAAAAATAGAATTTAAGCTTTCAAAAGCTCTTCCATCTGGGCACCTTTACAAAGAATAGTGGATATGGGGGGGGAGGGGGGGGGTTATAGGAGACGGTTCCTACGGCCCTGGTTATGCCAAATATCTTATTTAACTTCAATACATTTTTATTATGTCCCTGAAGAAAATTTAAAAATTTCGTACTAACTTTAAAAATATCTTATATTTTAAATTAAAAAAGATTCCCTAAAATTGTAATGCATATTTTTGAAGAACTGCGAATAAGAGATAGAAAAAAAATGAAGAAATAATCTGCCACGCCTGGAAAAATCTTTGCCCTACCTGAAAGTATGGTCTAGCTACGGGCCTGTACAAAAGATGGCGATAAGAACAATATTTGACGATTTATCAATTGCGCTCACCTAAATGCTTTATTACCATGTGTTTTAATTCCCTTCATGGAATTTCATTGTTATATGGACCTTGCTTTTTTAAAAAAGCTTGACGCAATTCGAGTTTAAGAAAGTGAGATTTTTTGTCAAATGATATAAACGACTATGAAAATAAAACTGAAGAAGTATTATACTGGTTTATGTATGTATTTTAAAAAATGCAAAAATGTCGGTATGAAACAGCGAATAGGTTGTTCGAAAGTACTTGTAAATGTATTCCTTTTCTAGGCTATTCTATCTCTTGCCAGGGCTCTTAACAGAGGGAAGAGCTGGTTTAAAATTGATATGGATTTTTTTTTTCAGGTTCACTAATCTAGATATTTCATCATTTGAATTAGTAACCAGTATATGGCCAATTAAAGATAGTATCTCATTTTCTTTACTTGCAACAAGTTATTATTAAATCTATGTTTTCGGCAATATCGCTCAGACTAATCCCTCTGAGGGAAGTCCTAGTAGCATATTTTTAATTAATTAAAATTTGTGAAAATTCAGTTATTTACATTCTATAATAAAAGTATTTTTCAGTGTTAAGTATTCAAATACATAATTTATTCTTATTATGTGAAAACATTTACGTAGACGATACTTACGCATTTTAAAAAAATTATATTATGATTTTTTTTTTCTGTAAAGGAGCAACAAAAGAATTGTAACCAAATGAGATTAATTGTTAAATTCGGTATATCATGAACTAGCTGTTTAACCCGTTCTATGCACGGGAGTTCATGAATTTAATTCTAAAACCATAATTAAAAATAACTATTCGATTTAGTCAAATATTTAACTACTACTGTGCCTTTTTTAAAATGAAATTAAATTTATCATGTTACTAAGGCAGCAGACGATAAAAACGATATCTTTGGAATAAGAGAATAAAAAATGTGTTGATGTTTGTGATAAATTATGTTTCTTTAAAAAAAAAAAAAAATGCAATAATTAAGCTCAATTAAATAATCTCTAATTATTTGCATGTGAGATAAAAGAATTATCGTAATACCCGCTAAAGCTTCTTATTATTGCAGCGTGACGTACGTAATATGCAATGCGTCTTGCAATAGAAAGGTAATTTTTGTGGTAAGAATTTTATTGTGAATTATTAATTGTTGGCTGCTGCTATAACGAAAAATGTTTAAATTTGATAGGAAATTGCTGAAAATTTGGTGGTTTTTTATTAATTAAAATATAAATTATTTTGATTCCGGATTGCTTTAGTTGCCTCGGCCGTGTTTTAATACACATGTACATAACATTTCACAATTCTGGCTTCCAAACTGTGGATTTGTATAGCATTACAGACAGACAGACAGACAAATTTTTATTTTTATGTATTAGATAAAAAATTCCGAGGCAATTCTTAGCTATTTGGCTGAATTTACATTTCTAAAATTAAAATGCGCCAAAACATAAAATAACGTTTTTGCTTAATGAAGATGCAAAAATATTGTAAAAAAATATCGTTACTTTCAAATATTTATCTTATTACTAGGGGGCTCTGTCCCCTGCAAGCTACGCTCGCCAACCCCCGTTCAGACAACACAGAATCTAAAAGCACGCTAATCTGATCGGTTTTAAAAAGATTAGAGAAGATTGAATTATAGTGAAAAAACCTGTAGCGATCTCCCTGTAAACGGGTTTCCATTCATTTCCCTTTGATTGCGAAAATTTAAGGCCGAATCAGTTGCTGTTAAGACATCCAATGGTTGTTTTCGTGTTTGATTAAAGAAAATCAGTTAAACATTTGAAAATAAGCTAAAATAAAGTGAATTAAGTAAACAGAGTCTTTGCCTCCCGATATTTTTTAATAGCGTTATAATACGATTGACATAATACAATTTACTACAATTAATACAATTACTGCTTTAACCCCTTCAAGGGCGGTGATTGATTTTGGGACCACTTAATTTTAATTCTTAAATGCCACATTGGCACCAGAATATAGTAATGAAAAATTTCCTTTATGCCATTCTTTGGTTGGTGCTCCGGTCGGGTGATCAAGTTAGTGAACAACCTCGCTGGAACATAAAATGAATACTAGTGTTCATCACTTTTCGGATATCTGTTCTATACATCATTTGCAAATTAGTGCAGAGAAGTCAGCCGCAATGCTGTTTGGGAGTCACACTCTTAGTAAAAGAAGACCAATTTTTAAACATAATGACAAAAATATCAGTGTTAAGGACAATATTCTTTATTTGGGATTTCTACTTGACAGCAATTTTCGCTGGATGGATCCCCTAGATATGATTAGAACTAGGCTTAACGATTTCACGTGTAAAATGCGCCAAACCAGAATCCGTGATAGAGGTCTTCCTTCTATTTATCTTAAAATAGGGTACAATACCGTCTTGAAGAAACGTATTTCATATGGGCATGAGATCTGGATGCCTGACTTAAATCAACATGGAATAACAAGATTACTCTCATGTCAACGTCTATGTCTGTTATCTGTCTTAAAGTCATATCGTACGATTTCTAATGACGCATTGTGTGTTTTGGTGGGTGCTCCACCACTTGACATAGAACTGAATTTGTTTTCTAAGCGTTATAATATCATTTATGGAAATGGTACAGTCTTGATTGACAATATGTGTTTTAAAGGGGAAGATTTTATGAATAAACTGAGGACATATAATTATCCTTACTTCTTTGAAAACTTAAATATAAAATTTGTTAAGCCAGTGGTCGATACAGTACCAGTGGTGAATCATCCGATATTGTATACTGATGGTTCTCGAATGATGAACAGTGTAGGAGCTGCATTTACGGTTTGGTATAGGGATTCTTTTATGCTAGACATGAGATTAAAATTACATGACTATAACTCTGTTTTTCAAGCAGAATTGGCTGCGATAGACGAGGCTATCAGTTGGTGCATCGGCTACCCGCATGATTCATTTCATCTTTATACTGACAGCTTGTCATCAATTTACGCTCTTCAGCGCTTATTTCCATCTAACGGTCAGCTTTTTAATATCTTCAACTCTTTGCGCCTGTTACATAATAAAGTCATATATATTTGCTGGATAAAATCGCATGTTGGAATATCAGGAAATGAAAGAGCGGACATGTTGGCAAAATCAGTTATTATAAATGATCTGTATGATAAAGTTCTACGCATTCCTGCACCAACTTCTATTTTAAAGCGTCATTTTAAAACACTTCTACATGATCAATGGCAGGTTTCTTGGGAAAATTCGGAGAAGGGAAGAGATACTTATGCGATATTAAACAAGGTTAACGATTTATTTCTATGTGAATACCAGGTGATAGGTTATTTTCTTTCTTCACATGGAGCATTTCCACAGTATCTGTTTAAAATAGGAAAACGCCCAAATAGCAGGTATAACTGTGGTGATGTAGGAAGTATACAACATTATTCGTTTGGACATTGTCCGTTAATGCCTTGTACATTTAAATTCAACAGGAATTGTACACTGAGATGGAACATTCGAAACGTTCTCATCACCCGTTCAAACTATAGAAAACTGTGTGCTATGTACAACGCACTTAATAGGGAATACTCATTTATTGGGTATAAATTTTGATAATTTTTACACTTGTAACTATTTACTTCTATCATACTGTTAATACTCATCAGTGGTTCGCTACGGACATTACGTGGTTTTCTGACACTACATCAAAGGCTCAACATCAACATTGTGCCTTTTATAGTAACTGTCCTTTGTCTGACATTTTTGTTGGCGGTGATTTTCTCTTGAGGTCTGAACATTATGGTGATCTTTCTTCAAGTTAGTTTTTCTTATATAACTAGGGGGCTCTGCCCCCTACGAGCTACGCTCGTCAACCCCCGTTCAGACACCGCAGACTCTAAAAGTACGCTAATTTGATCGGCTTTAAAAAGATTTCGGAAGATTAAATTATAATTTAAAAAACAATGGCGATCTCCCTATAAACGGATTTCTATTCATTTCTCTTTGACTGGGGAATTTTAAGGTCAAATCCGCTGCGGTACTACTTGATTAACCCGTCGACCAATTTCGCCAAATTATATAAATCGCCAAAGCACTCGCCAAATTATACAAATTGACATCATTTTTATTTTAAATAACGAAAGAACAAATAAATTAGTGCAACATTAATAAAAATACAAATAAAACGTCAAAATAAAAATAACTTGATGACGTAGACACGTGTAACTTGCTTAAAGTCAAGTTAATGTGACATTTACGATCAACCATTATTGACATTTAATCTTATAGTTTGGCGAATGATAGATTTTTGGTCGACGGGATAACTAAGTAGTACCAAAAATACATATGTCAATCGCTGTTTTCATCTTTGATTAAGTAAAATAAGATAAACATTTGAAAATAAGCTAATATAAAAGAAATTTAAGTAAACAGAACCTTTGTCTCCCGGTATTTTTTAACAAAGCGAAAAGAAAGTTCTTTTAAATAAGACATTTTAAATTAATCGTTTTTAATCTGACTTAATTTTGACCAAACTATTCTTTCTCTTTTTAATATTCACGTGAAAATGCTTGTGTTAGAAATGAAATATTATTTGCGCTTTCCTAACAAAAATAGTTGAAAAGTATCCTCTCAAAATATCAAATAAATGTCTAGCACATTTTCTAAATTTAAACCGTTTTGCAATATTATTCGGTGTTCATTTTATGTAATAACTGTAATATAACGTAAATATGACGTAATTTCTCCTATTTAAGACTTCTAACGCATGTTAATAAATTTATTATTTTACAAATTCCTTTCTCTCTTAAAGTTCACGTGTAATTATAGTTTTTATGACGTAATTTTTAATAAGTTCCTGCTTTTTGTACATAATTATTTAATTCTAATTCCAAATGTTTTTTTCTGTTTATAATAGTCACGTGTAAATAAATTTTTAATTTATTACACGTATATATATATATATATATATATTTTTTTGAAGCAAACATTACTGTTTCCGCTGTTTATACAGTTGGCAACAGTTTAAATTAATATCACTTTCTAAAATCTGTAAAAAATATCTCTAGAAATCCTGAAAATTTGAATTTAAAATAGAAATAAAACCTCAAAAACTTAGCCAAATTAAAAAAAAAAGAAAACAGTCTGCACACCGAGAACTTCAAACGTATAAAATGATCTAAAAATGATTAAATTCCTATGTACAGTTTTTGCTCCTATAAAACTTTTTTAATGGAACGATTTTGTCCAACTTTGGCATTAAATATCTCTTAAAATAATTCTTCGATTTGAAAACTGTCTGCATCAGCATGTTTATCAAACATTCCTGTATAATACTACCGATTTTCATATTTTTGTATGCATTATTTTTCTTAATATTAACGAAGAAAGGCCTCCGGTCACAAAAAATTCAAAACCGGCGGCGGTGACAGCGGTAGTTACTTTTTTTTAGAATAGAGAGAAACTTTTATGAACATTTTTCTTTCGAACACTGAACTCATTTGAACATTAGTGAACAGTGAACTTTTATGAACATTTACACTTCATAATCTTGAACAAGGATTTATAGTCTTAACTTTTGTTATACATTTAAGTCACTTCACTTTTGTTTTTATTTTTATTATTATGATGAAAGCAACATCAATTGTTTTGTAATTTTACGATTTACTATGTAAGTTCGTCAGAATATGTGCCTTTTTCCTTGTTATTTTGGGTGCTTTCCGATGTCCGGCATCGATGATTGTTTTGGGGATTTTCCACCGGAGCGTTACATCCTATGCCATTCTTTGGTTGGTGCTCCGGTCGGGTGATCAAGTTAGTGAACAAACATGATCAATGGCAGGTTTCTTGGGAAAATTTGGAGAAGGGAAGAGATACTTATGCGATATTAAACAAGGTTGACGATTTATTTCTATGTGAATCCCAGGTGATAGGTTATTTTCTTTCTTCACATGGAGCATTTCCACAGTATCTGTCTAAAATAGGAAAGCGCCCAAATAACAGGTGCAACTGTGGTGAGTAGGAAGTATACAACATTATTTGTTTGGACATTAATGCCTTGTACATTTAAATTCAACAAGAATTGTACACTGAGATGGAACATTCGAAACGTTCTCATTACCCGTTCAAACTATAGAAAACTGTGTGCTATGTACAACGCACTTAATAGGGAATACTCATTTATTGGGTATAAATTTTGATAATTTTTACATTTGTAACTATTTACTTCTATCATACTGTTAATACTCATCAGTGGTTCGCTACGGACATTACGTGGTTTTCTGACACTACATCAAAGGCTCAACATTGTGCCTTTTATAGTAACTGTCCTTTGTCTGACATTTTTGTTGGCGGTGATTTTCTCTTGAGGTCTGAACATTATGGTGATCTTTCTTCAAGTTAGTTTTTCTTATATAACTAGGGGGCTCGGCCCCCTACGAGCTATGCTCGCCAACCCCCGTCAGGAACCGCAGACTCTAAATGCACGCTAATTTGATCGGCTTTAAAAAGATTTCGAAAGTTTGAATTATAATTTAAAAAACAGTGGCGATATCCTTATAAACGAATTTCTATTCATTTCTCTTTGATTGGGAAATTTTAACGCCAAATCCGCTGCGGTACTACTTGATTATCCCGTCGACCCATTTCGCCAAATTATACAAATTGATATAATTTTTATTTTAAATAACGAAAGAACAAATAAATTCGTACAACATTAATAAAAACATAAATAAAACGTCGAAATAAAAATAACTTGATGACGTATACACGTGTAACAACATTTCAAAATAAGCTAATATAAAAGGAATTAAGTAAAAAGAGTCTTTGTCTCCTGGTATTTTTTAACAAAGCGAAAAGAAAGTTCTTTTAAATGAGACATTTTAAATTAATTCTTAAAATATCAAATAAATGTCTAGCGCAATTTCTAAATTTAATCTTTTTTGCAATATTATTTTGTGTTCATTTTATGTAATAACTATAATGTGACGTAAATATGACGTAATTTCTCCTAAGACTTCTAACGCATGTTAATGAATTTATTATTTTACAATATCCTTTCTCTTTTAAAATTCACGCGTATACTTTTTATGACGTAATGTTTAATAAGTTCCTGCTTTTTATACGTAATTATTTAATTCTAATTTGAAAGTTTTTTTCCTGTTTATAATAGTCACGTGTAAATAATTTTTTAATTTGAAGCAAACATTATTGCTTGCGCTTTTTATACAGTTGGCAACAGTTTAAATTAGTACAATTTTCTGAAATCTGTAAAAAATATCTCTAGAAATGCTGAAAATTTGAATTTGAAATAGAAATAAAACCTGAAAAAATGAGTCAAAATAAAAAAATTAATGCAATCTGCACTCCGGCAAATTCTAACGCATAAAATGATCTAAAAATGATTACACTGCCATGTATAGTTTTTGCTGCTATGAAACTTTTTTAGTGGAACGATTTTGTCCAACTTTAGCATTAAATATCTCTTAAAATAATTCTTCGATTTGAAAACTGTCTGCATCAGCGTGTTTATCAAACATTTCTGTATAAAACCATCGATTTTCATATTTTTGTATGCATTATTTTTGTTAATATTAACGAAGAAAGGCCTCCGGTCACAAAAAAATCAAAACCGGCGGCGGCGGTGACAGCGGTAGTTACTTTTTTTTAGAATAGAGAGATAGAGAGAAACTTTTATGAACATTTTTCTTTCGAACACTGAACTCATTTGAACATTAGTGAACAGTGAACTTTAATGAACATTTACACTTCATAATCTTGAACAAAGATTTATAGTCTTAACTTTTGTTATACATTTAAGTCACTTTACTATTGTTTTTTATTTTTATTATTATGATGAAAGCAACATCAATTGTTTTGTAATTTTACGATTAACTATGTAAGTTCGTCAGAATATGTGCCTTTTTCCTTGTTATTTTGGGTGCTTTCCGATGTCCGGCATCGGTGATTGTTGTGGGGATTTTCCACCGGAGCGTTACATCCTATGCCATTCTTTGGTTGGTGCTCCGGTCGGGTGATCAAGTTAGTGAACAAAAGGATTTTTTTGGGGGGGGGGGGCGGGAGTTTCCCGCCAGGACATTAGTTCCATAAACCTCACGGTTGGCGTCCTGGCTGGGTGACAAAAAAAAAGTTAGCGAACAAAAGCATTTTCGTATTTCGAAATAAATTTGTTTGTAAATTCTGGTGCCATTCACTGATTTCAACATTTTACGAGCAGAAGTACCTTGCCCCTGAAAGAATTAAACGCATATTAATGTATTTATTATTTTAAAGTTTCCTTTCTCCTTTAATATTCACGTGTAAATACAATTTTCAAGATATGTAATTTTCAATATTTTCCTGCTTTTAACACGTACTCATTTAATAGTAATTTTAAAGTTTTTTCTGTGTTTTTAATAGTCACGTGTAAATAAATTTTTAATCGTTAGGAAATATTATTCTTTGCGCTGTTTTTAGAATTGAAAACAATCATTATAATAATAGCCTAAGTCATGTGACTATCATCGAGTAGTTCTGGGCGAATCCCTTCGCTTTTTATATTCCAGGCGGCCGTATTGGTACTTTAATGTTAGAAAGCCACAGGTGATAAGTCGCCAAATGTTATTCTATCGCCATCATTTCACCTATATTATAGTCCAAGTCATGTAACCGCCATAAACAATTACAACCCTTCGCTTTTCATATGAAAGGTTTCCATTTTGATTAAAGAATCAACATTATTTTTTCGAATAAAACTACATAAAAGTTCCCATGATCGCAAAGAACTCTTGGTACTTTTTTTCGAGTGGTAAATTAAAACGGTATTACTTGGTTATCCCATCGACCAAAAATCTATCGCCAAACTATAAGATTAAATGACGATAATGGTTGATCGTAAATGTCACATTCACTTGACTTTAAAGAAGTAAAGAAGTTACACGTGTTTACGCCATCAAGTGATTTTTATTTCGACGTTTTATTTGTATTTTTAATAATGTTATGCTAATTTATTTGTTCTTTCGTTATTTAAAATAAATATTATGTAAATTTGTATAATTTGGCGATTTATATAATTTGGCGAAATTGGTCGACGGGATAACTAAATAGTACCATTAAAACATTGCTTTGAAGTTTAAATTAAATGTCATGATTTGTTGCATTGTTTAATGCTAGCCGCCCTTGGCGACCAATTTGATCTCCCTTAAATGTATGCTAAGCTTTGTATTATGTTGCGTTTATTCATATTTTAATTTACTGTCTCAGTCCTTTACCAAATCTGGAGATTCTGTTAGAGAAATCGAGAACTCTGTATTTTTACTTTCTTCTATCTTCAATAGAAGAAAGTATTGTAATCGAAATTTTTTTCGACTTCCGGTTTTCGACGGTTTTACACGTTTTAGGGGTCAGAGATCCCCAAAAACATGTTTATAGAAAATGTCTGTGTGTCCGTCCGCCCGTGTGTCCGTCTGTCCGTGTGTCCGTCTGTCCGTCTGTCTGTCGCTATTGTACCATCAAAAAGTGTATGAAGTTATGCATAGAATTGAACCAAATTTTTATTTTAAGTTTTTGGGTATGGCAAGCAGATCCTCCCTGAATTTGGAAAAAAATTGCCGGTAGGGGGCGCTGTAATAGCGATTTTTGTGCGATTTTGAATATTGTACCATCCAAAAGTGTATGAAGTTATGCATAGAATTGAACCAAATTTTTATTTTAAGTTTTTGGATATGGCAAGTAGGTCTTTCCTGAATTTAGAAAAAATTCGCCGGTAGGGGGCGCTGTAATAGCAATTTTTGTGCGATTTTGAATATTGTATCATCCAAAAGTGTATAAAGTTATGCATATAATTGAACCAAATTTTTTGTGTATGTTTATGGCTATGACAAGCAAGTCTTACCTGAACTTGAAAAAATTCCGCCAGAAGGGGGCGTGTGTGTTTTTGGCTTTGGCCAACAGGTCCTCCTTGAATTTGGAAATATCGCGCGGTAAAGGGGCTCTGTGATAGCGATTTTTATATACTTTTCTTGATTTTTTGTAGTTCTACTGTCCATCGGTGGCCCGTCAAAGGCGGGAACTCACTTCCTGCTAAGCCGGCTATTCGCAAACATCTATTAACAACAGAATAAGGAAAAACTATTAATTTTAACAAATATCATGATATAGATTAACTCGCTTTTAGTTCGTTTAATTGACTGAAGCAGAAATTTAAGATGAAAATCAAAATTAGTATAGTATTGAACTAATAATATTGAAGTATTAACATGTGTAACTAGTTTTTGAAATATTAAGATGTGTAAGATAGAAGAAAGTTTTTGGATTGGCACATCCAACTAGTTATGTTAGCTGAGTGCAGATGATCAATAGCCAAACAATGTTCTCGTCGCATTTTTTCGTATTTCATTAAAAATATAAACCTTTCACTCATTTTATTTGAAACACTTAACTTTAATTTTAAACTGAAACATTTAAAATTCACGACTTTCCATTATTTCATTAAACAAAAACATAATTTGAAGAACAAATTAAAAAAACAAAATTTATTTCCTACATTGTTTAAGCCCGAGAAGGGACAGATATTAAGTTATTTCATTCAATTAGTTCTACATTTAATGTTAAATTTTTGTAACAAATTAGTTAAGCAAATTGAAGATTAAATAATAAAAATAAAATTCATGTAATATGATACTTAAAACACCCTAAAAATTAGATTCGGTTCAAATGAAATCGAAATAAATCTTAGACTTCTTCCATTTTTAATTAAAAATCTTTGTATTGCAGATTTTGTATTATGTTTATGACAATTGTGCATAAAATGATAATATGCATGCAAAATACAAAACTTAAAAAAAGTCTAAGATTTATTTCGATTTCATTTGAACGGAATCTAATTTTAAGTGTGATATATGTATTATATTGCATGAATTTCATTTTTATTTTTTAATCTTCAATTGGCTTAACTAATTTGTTACAAAAATTTAACATTAAATGTAGAACTAATTGAATGAAATAACTTAATATCTGTCCCTTCTCGGGCTTAAACAATGTAGGAAATATATATATTTTTTTATTTGTTCTTCAAATTATGTTTTTGTTTAATATGTCAAGTTTTTTAATAACTACTGCAGTCAGACGAACGCATTTCAAAATTAATAGAGAGTATCATCATCAGGCTTTGATGTATGCGGTATTGCATCACAATGTGGGATGCAGTTTACCAATGTATAATTCAAAATGTTTCACCACTGTACTAATGCAGGTTGCGGTAGTTTGGACAAAAACTTCTAATCTGAACGTAAAAAATCTATAATCAAAACATAAAAAATTAACGTCACTTAAATTTAGATACCCTATTTCCCACTCAGGAACACTATGAATGTAAATGTAAATTGTGTTGAATCCTTACTGCTAATATTTAACAATATTATAGCTGTGATACAGCAAAAAATAAAAAATAAAAGTTTTACTTAAATTTTTAAACCTTATTCTCTCCCAAGGGGTGATGTAAACACATCAAAAAATTATTACCTAAGTTTAACTTGGGGTATAAATAGTTCTCATCTCGGAAAAAAAATACATTTTAAAATTTAAGTTATGTAATTCCCCACTAAGTTCGCTACCTGCGTAAAAATAGCTATCCATTCGAAACTTTTTACTAAATTATAAACTTGACTAAAGCAAAAACTTATTCTGAAAATATCCTTTTTATTTCCACCATGACGCCATATTCACCTTTTTAATTTTTGGAAAAAAAAAATCTAGCTCAATTTAATATTTCACGTGAAAATCTTTCAACTAAAAAGAAATAAATTATTATTACGGCTTTTGAAATTTTTGAAACAATGAAGTACAGATGTTATATTTTCAATGGAAAATGTCCGTTGATTTTCAATGAAAAAAGCGAAAATTGGAATTATTAAGAAAAATATTTGAATAATGTAAAAAAAAAATTGGCCCATGTTTCTCTCTGGGTTATAATTAACCCATATACAAAGGCATTTTACCATTCGTTTTGACCCTGACGTCAGGCAAACGTTTTTACACTTAACGTTTACAATATCATTAGAATTAGTAAAGAATAAAAAATGAGTGGCATCAGGGACAAAAAGGTGGTAAGAAAAAATGAAAAAGTTACGATCTCCATAGGCTTTTCCATGTTAAATTAACATTGAGAAGTGACATTGGAAATAAATAAGTATTGCGCTGCCGCGCAATACTTAAATAAAAGATAAAAAGAGTAAAATAACAGAAAAAGAAAAATAATACCATAAACTATGACATGTAATTTCAACATCAAAGCATTGTTTTAATTTACCACGCGAGAAATAAAAAAAGGCTAACTGGGTCTTAAAAAATGTTATTGGTGAAATTTGCTCCCGGTTAACATAAAGTGCCGAGAATTCTTTGCGATCACGGCAAATTTTATGTAGTTTTCCTTCTATATATAAAAAAAAGTTTTGATTTGGAAATGGACCAATGAAAGTCTGCGTAGATATTCCGGGCAGATCGGCATCCAATTGAATGCTTAATCATGGCCTTTCTTCGTTAATATTAAAAAACCTGTTGCATACAAAAATATGAAAATCGGTAGTATTATAGAGAAATGTTTGATAAACACGCTGATGCAGACAGTTTTCAAATCGAAGAATTATTTTAAAAGGTATTTAATACCAAAGTTAGACAAAATCGTTCCATTAAAAAAGTTTTATTGGAGCAAAAACTATACATGAGAATTTAATCATCTTTAGATCATTTTATACGTTATAAGTTCCCGGTGTGCAGATTGTATTTATTTTTCTTATTTGACTCATTTTTTGAGGATTTATTTCAATTTTAAATTCAAATTTTCAGCATTTCGAGAGATATTTTTTACAAAATTTAGAAAATTGTATTAATTTATACTGTTGCCAACTGTATAAACAGCGCATACAATAATGTTTGCTTCAAATTAAAAATTTATTTTACACGTGACTATTATAAACAGAAAATATAAGAAGCAGGAACTCATTGAAAGTTACGTCATAAAAACTATACTTACACGTGAATTTTAAAAGAGAAAGAATATTGTAAAATAATAAATTCATTAACATGCGTTAGAAGTCTTAAATAGGAGAAATTACGTCACATTTACGTCACATTTACGTCACATTACACTTATTACGTAAAATGAACAAAAAATAATATTGCAAAACAATTTAAATTTAAAAATTGCGCGAGACATTTATTTGATATTTTAAGATGGTCTTAATATTTCATTTCTAACAAAAGTATTTTTACGTGAATATTAAAAAGAGAAAGAAAAGTTTGGTGAAAATTACGTCAGATTATAATTGTCAGATTCAAATTATAATTCAATCTTCCGAAATCTTTTTAAAGCCGATCAAATTAGCGTGCTGTTAGAGTCTGCGGTGTCTGAACGGGGGTTGACGAGCGTAGCTCGTAGGGGGCAGAGCCCCCTAGTACTCGAAAAAATAATTTTGATTAAAAATAGCCACCTTGCATATGAAAGGCGAATGGGTCGGTCCGTAATTGTTTATGACATTCACATGACTTGGACTATTATAATATAGAATTAAAATAATGGCGATCGGACAATATTTTGCGATTTATCACCTGCGCCCGGCAAACATTAAAGTACCAAAATGACCGATTGGCATTATAAAAAGCAAAGCGGTCAACGCGGAACTGTTGATGACAGTCACATGATTTAGGCTATTATTGTAGTGATTTGGCACAGATGTCATATGGGTTTTATGACAATTTGTCGAAAACCTCGTTTTCGAAAACCAGTTACATATGTATTTTTAAATTATTTTCTATTATTTTTAAAATGAAATAACAATAAATAAAAAAAAAGTTTAATTAATAACTATAGAAAAAAACAATTTATAACTTTTTTTAAAGAAAAAGAAAATAAATGTAAATAAACATCTATTAATAAATAAACAACAATAACCGTATTTCAATGCTAGGCAAAATAACGCCATTTTGGCGCCAATTAGGTACCCCGGTGCGTATATGAAATCTGTGCCTAATATTTTTCTTTTAATCCCGTAAAAAAAAAAAAAAAAAAAAAAAAAAAAAAAGGTGAAAGCCATTAATTTTAAATGTTACAGTTTTAAATGAAAATGTTGTATTTTAAATAAAATAATAATGAAATACCAAAAAAAAAAAAAAAAATCCGACGGGAGAAATGTTTGGCAATTTATTACCTCCGTCGCGCTAACATAAAAATTCCGAGTTCTTGGTTTCTCTATCAGAATCTTCCGATTTAACGAAAGATTGTTCAAGTAAATTGAATTATGAATAAAAGTAACATGATACATTTCTTAGCATACATTTAAGGGAGGCTAAAATGGTCGCCAAATTAGTTTAAAATAATAACCTTTTCTAAAATATGAAAAAAATATATCTGTTATGATTAAAATATGAGTTGCCATCATCAGAGAAAAGTGTTTAAAATTAGCAAAAAATTAATATCTCGAAAACTAATTCGAATTTAAAAATTCTAATACCAGTTTTGAGATCTGCAGATCAATACGGATTTTTGGTGTTAATTTCATCACATAATATTTCATATTTTAGGAGAAATCTCCGTGAAACATAATCAGTTGTTTATTCGGTCGTTTCATAAAATTGTTTCATAAAGTCGTTTCATCAATTCGTTTCATTATGATTTTATATACAGGATGTCCCAGAAGTAATGGGACAATCTTTAAGGGGAGGTAGGGGACATCACAAGGAATCAGATTTGCATAGCAACCCAGGGTCGGAAACGCTTTCCTGGCGCGGTAGTGGCGACACAAAACACAAGAAAGACAGGATACGAATAAGAGGAGAAAACATGTTTATTATCCTTAGTACGTCAAAAAACTAGGAAGAAAGAACATTAAAGGGACAACGATCGTCATCAAAGTAGGTGTTCGAAATTACGACTCCGGGCCGTGTTGCATGGAAGCGCATCTCCGGCGTATGGGAGATCTAATGTTCTCGAAAATACCGGGAGTGCCCCGGACTTCCCCAGCAGCTGCCACGATGCGTGCAACAAGTTCCTCAACACTTTCCAGCATTGTCCCGGCATTTTTGCAGTACTAAGAATAATAAACATGTTTTCTCTCCCTGTTCGCGTCCTTTCTTTCTTGTGTTTTGTGTCGTCACTACCGCGACAGGAAAGCGTTTCCGACCCTGGGTTGCTATGCAAATCTGAATCCTTGTGATGTCCCTACCTCCCCTTAAAGTTTGTCCCATTACTTCTGGGACACCCTGTATATAGGGTAGAAATAATGCTTCCCGAATCCAAACAAAGCAGGGATTTTGCTAGTTTATTTCAAAGTATTAAAACTAATCCTAAAGCTAAAAGTGTAATAAACATGTCCAACTAACCCCTTTCCCTTTCAGGTTTTTTTCTTTTGTTTTGTTTTGTTTTTGACTGCTGCCTTTTTATTAGGTGCATATAGGCTGCGGCCTGCACGAGCTAACGAACCCGCTCCTATGGGACAGCTTACGGAGCCAAACTTTACCCGGTGGGGTGCGGTAGAAAGGCGGAGTCTCATCCCTCAATATCGTGAGCTTTCTTTGCATTTCGACCCTAAATTTCCTATGGTGATACTTGTCTTTCAGCGGCACCCATTGTTTTCTTTTTCCCTTTCTGTAAATTGGTTCATGAACCACTTTTCACGACAAGTACCCATTACCGATTAGGCATCTAAAATCCAGATTTCCCTACTCCCCAAGCTGGATATGTGTGCGCAATCTGCAGGAGCCAAATCAACAAAGTCAATTTGTTAAGCAAGCGGTACAACAGAAAGACCAGCAAATTACAGGCTCTACAATTAGGTCGGCAGGGGCATTGTTCTACTGGATGGCCGCCATGCGGCGATCAAGCGGACAACCTCCCCGATGCCAGACAGGTATACTCGTTCGGTACTCAATCGGCTAGGGAAATCTGGCAGCTAGGGGTCTGTTCATCGGTTGGAGTCAGCCGATGTCCGCCATGTACGTTAATGGCGCCTGGTGCATGTAAAATCCGTCGTGGGTACAAAGCCCTCCAAGTTACCTGTGAATTATACCTCTGGAGGTGCCTTGCCAGGTGAAGGTCTCGTCATCTGATCAAGGTTCTAAATTACAAGGCCAAATTGAGTAGCAAAGCGCAGGTACAAAACAACAAGATCAAAATGTTAAGTAACCGGTTTAACTAAGTTCACATCTAAGCAGTAGGCACAGTCGATAGGATGAAGATCTAAGCCCTCGTCAGATTTGTTGCCACTACACGGCGATTAGGCGGTCACCACCCCGATACCAGATATCATACCCGTTCAGCTGGGGAAATCTGGCAGGCAAGGGCCTGGTCATCGGTTAGAAAGTAAGAAAGAAAAAAAAGTGTTAATTAATCAAACTATATCATGGTTTTTAAGATATTGTCTCCTCCATGGACCCCCATGCTGAAGATATACTAAATAAGTCTAAAAGGAATTCTACGAAGAAGACAAAAACTAAATTTCGAATTTTTAAGGTCGTTTCTCAAATTTAAGGAAGCGACTATCTGACACATTTTTGAATTCATTTTTGTTCGGAAACACATGAAATTGGTATGTGTTCTTATTCAGAAAGTATGTAATCTAAAGGTTTTTTTACATTTGTGGTAAAGGCAAAAGATCTTTCAGAAAATACTGTCAAAGTAGGCGTTTTGAACCGAATTTCCGGACGCGACATTGCAGGAATGGAGAAAAACCTGTCGGCACGTGACAAAAATCGCTTACAACTCGAAAAGTAATTTATTTATCAAAAAATGCAAAACTCCATTCGATTTCAAATCGCTTTAATAGTCAAGCCTGCCAATTATATGCCTTTACGTTTAACCCCTTGAGGGGCGATGTGATAAATTATATCTCACCTAATTTAAGCAAGATTCGCACCAGAAACTTTTAACTAAATTTTATATTTTTAACTTTTGGGGGGGGGGAATGTTGAAAAATTGCTTGAATTTTTTCGAAATTGTTGAAATTTTTCGATTTTTCCGGTGAGAATTCAATATTACAGAGACATTATTGCTTGCCCTACAAAGAATTAAAAAAGAGTCAGAAAAATTGTCGGGAAGTTTCGCGTTTGTTGAGCAGGGAATTCGAGAACCGCCTTAAGTGCTTTTTGTTTTAAGGTTACAAAAATAGTACATTTCCTTTCAATAAATTCAGTATTAAGAAGATTTAAAGTTCGTATTGTAATTATAAATTTGTTTCTTCTTAACTTATTTATGATGACTATACTGACAACTTTACTAAACTCGAAACAGAAGTAATAAATTAGAAAATATTCAATAAATTGATATTAAAATAGAGAGTTATCCCTAAAAAACAAAATGACCGTCTTTCTTAGAAGCTAGCTAATGATGTGCTGTTACATGTGCACTTTTAACACTTTCCAACATAGTTGAAAAGTGTTAATATATTCGGTTTGTCTGACCGTCCGGCCGTCTTCTGTTCACGCTCTAACTCGCGTGCATATACTCGGATTTTCATGCAATTGGTAATGTTAATGATGTTTACCATGGCATATTCGGTATTCAATATGAAGTGTGAGCATTAATAGTTTATTTACAGGGACACTCAAATGAATTTCGTTACATTAAGGTCAATGGAGATAAATCGTTTGCAGTGTATTTTAATGGCATTAAGTTATTTCAAATGTATTTAAATTCATGCAAATCACTGAATTTCACTGCAAGATGATTGCTATAGAATTGGGCATTCATAGCATTTATCGTTTATTTACAGGGGTACACAAAAGAAATCGGTTAAAGTACTATTGTCTTTGTGCAGCAATTGGTGGAAGTGCGTTTTCAATTTCGCTATGCGCTTTTAAATTTAACTAATATTTTGCATGTTACTCGTTGTGTATAAATTCTATACCTCGTATACAGGACCGCACAAAAGAACTGACGCACAATTATCTTTATTAGCAGAAATTGCTGAAGAGGAATTTTCAACTGTGGTATGTATTTCCTAACTGAACTAAATTTTTGCATGCATGTAGTTTATGGATACAAACATATATATCCTATACAGGGCTGCTGAAAGAATTCGGATAATTTCCCTACTGAAAACGGGAATTGCTGAAATTGGGTTTTCAAATGTGTTATGCGTTTTCAAATGGTTCAATTATACATCCTATGTCAATGTATTAAACGGTCAAGTTTTGCAGTATTATTCTGAATGTGTTGGGAAGTCTTTCATAATCTATGCTTGACGCATGATTTTTTTCTTTCTTGTTTTGGTTATTTTCTGTATCCTCGGAGAGAGACTCTTTTGACTAGGGACAAAATTTATAAGTTAATTCTTTAGTAAAAATATAACCCTTTATTTAAAAAAAAAAAGGGAAGAAAAATCATGCGTAAAGCATAGATTATGAAACACTTTCCAACTCATTCAGAATAATGATACAAAACTGCACCGTTTAATAAGTTAAAATATTATGTTTAATTCAACCCTATGGAAACGCATAACACATTTGAAAACCCAATTTCAGCTTTTCCCATCTACAATCGAGAAATTATCTAAATTCTTTGATCAGCCCTGTATATATTGTATTGCCCTATTGTATAACTAGCAAAAGCCATGCTTTGTTTGGATTCGCGAAGCATTATTTGATAAGATAAATATTTGAAAGTAACAATATTTTTAACGATTTGGAAAAATGGTTATTGTCCTCGTCAGGGTAGGAAATCAAAAGCATATCTGATGCTTTTTATTGGTTGAATCCGCATTTTATTCGTTTTCTGATTGGTCTATACAGTAATCTGTATTTCCCTTTACTTTCAACAGAGATGGATACTTCTGTTGCCACTATGACAAAAAAGTAATAAAAACTACAAAAAATAATAATAATAACTCCGCAACAAATTGAGATACAGCTTTCAAACAAATTGCATTTAAAAGTACATTTTTTTCTCTATACGACGTTGTAAAAAGTAATATTGTGGGATGTTTAGAAGTTTAAGAATGAAATTTCATTTAAAATTGGTCGTCAGATTTCTTGGAAATCTGACGATGAAAAAGCCTTTTCCCGAACAGCCAATGAAATGCTTGGATACTACGTAAGTTTTAGGAAATCTGATGATTCGCAGGCGATTTTTGTCGCTTGCAATTTTTACGTGTAATAACACTATCAATGTTTAGTAATGTATGATTAACTCCGTGCGATTTTTTATGTCTTAAATTTTAGTCTTCGAAAAAATCATTTTCGAAATGGTCGTTTTAATTTGTTAAATTGCTTTATTTATTTTTTGATTTATTTATTTTTTTTTTTTTTTTTACGAAAAGAATGTTTTGCAGAAAAAAATGTCAAAGTAGCAAGCACCAGGAACTATAGCTTTTAGTGTCTGGAATTGAATTCCAAGTTGTTATAATTTTAAAATCAGCATTTTTTTTAATATTATTTTTGCGTCATTATTAAGCAAAAAATGTTATTTTATGTTTTGGCGCATATTAATTTTAGAAATGTAAATTCAACCAAATAACTAAGAATTTCCTCGGAATTTTTTATTTATGATATAAGACTGGTATAAATAAAAATATTTTCGAAGCAAAATTTTACAAAATATTTTTACATTTTCAACTAAAATCTCTTTTAAAGATGTTTTTACATCTTCCAATAGCCTCTGGTGTTTTCTCAAATGGTTTGAAATAGGTATGTTTCCAATCTTTGTAATTCACATCAAATAATCTTTGATAGTAATCTTAGAATAATATATTCAAAGAGAGCTTGAAGAAAGTTACTTCTTCAAAATCCTATTTTCTCGAAAAACATTTGAAATCTGCTCTCGTTGATACTAAGAATTATTAACTTATTACATTATTGTTATTATTCAATCTTCGAGTTCGAATAACACTTTATATAACGAATTTAACAATTAATTTTATTTGTTAACAATTATTTTGCTTCCATTTTACAAAAAAAAAAAAAAAAAAAAAAAATCATAATATAATTCTTTTAAAATGCGTAAATACCGTCTGTGTAAATGATTTCACATAATAAGAATAAATTGTGTATTTGAATTCTTAACACTGAAGAATACTTTTATAATTGAATGTAAATAATTGAATTTTCACAAATTTTAATTCATTAAAAATATGATATAATTTTCCTAAAAAAGGTATTTTAAAAATGTCATAAAAGAAAGTGTGAAACTATTATATAATTAAAAAAAATTAGCACCAAAATATGCACCATTTCTAGCCAATCTTAATAAAGTATTCCATTAAAACATATATTATCCTCTTAAATAACATACACTTTTAATATAAGAAAGTTTAATGTTGTTTCCCGCTTTGAAGTATAAATTCTGCAGTTATTTTCAATATTTAAAATATTCCGTCTTTGCAAAATGCTGATATATAGGTTACTTTCTTTATTTAAATAATTTTTTTTTTAATGTGAAATTTTGATGCAAAGGTAATATTTCACGTACTTAATCATTCATGACTTTATTTATTTTTACTGACTCGATGATTTTTATTTACAGCACGAAATAAGCAGGTTTCATTATCGTTTACAAAAATAAATCCGTATAATGGAAAAATATATTCAACAAAATAATAAAAAATGTTTTTTTGTTAAATCATTCGATAAGAAAATAATATTGTCAGAATCTACAGGTCATATTTTATTTCTATCAAGTCCAAATAATATTTCTTTCCTTAATTAAATTTAAAAAACAGTTTTTGAGATATTTTGGCGGAATAATGAAAAAATATTTTTTTTATTTAATTAATCATGATTCTATCAATAAATAGTAAATTTGCAGATCAGGAGACTCAACGTCAGTTCTGTATGTCATTGCGTTTTAATCTCACTTTGCATAAAATTCAACATCCTTCAACCCGCATTTTACTATTATTCTTTTAATTACATAATTGTTTATAAAAAATATAAAATTCTTGGAATGTTTAGGATATTAGAAGTGATAAATTATACACAGTGTGATAATGATATTCTGAAATTCTGACGAACGGCTTAGTCTGGTAATGTTTTAGATGAAAAAGTAGGTTTACCTTCATTTTCTCATTAAATTTAAATTAGTAATTTCTTAATGATTGTGCGAATGGTTATAGTATAGCTCGGATTTTGTTTTACACTGAGATTATTTTAGGATAAGCAATAGTTTGAAAAAGGATTTTATGTTATCTTAATATCCAAATAGAAATAGTACTTAATTAAACTGAATCTATTATATCGAATTTAAAAATCTAATATTTTGAAATTTTTTGATTCAAGAAAATATTTTCATGGTCATAGATGTAAGATCTTATCTAAATAGATTCTGTAAAATTACATAAGAAAAATAACTTATTTCATTAAACTAAAATTATAGCATCATAAAAGTGAAAAAAAGTACATTTAAAGGTATGTAAACACCTTTCATTCCTTAGGCTAATGTCAGACGAACGTCTATTTGCATGCTTTTTGTCTCAACATGAAAAAGAAACACCTTAGCTAATAGGGGTTTCTTTTTCGTGTTCAAACAAAAAACTTGGAAATAGACGTTCGTCTGACATTAGCCTTAATCGTCGCGCCCGATACATTCATGGGCATTTTAGCCGTGAAAGTACCAGGCACGACGATTAAAGAATTAATAAACTGATGTACAAGTTATATACGCAAAATCACCGACATCATCAAGATCAATATTGATAAAAATATTATTGCAACATTTAAAAAAAAAATGAACTTAAAAAAAACAAAAATCATTAGATTACAGATTTAGTGAAATGAGGTGCTCTAATAAGAAGAGACATCTGTGAACCTGACTTATTTTATCCTATTCATTTTAATTTTGAAATGCATCTCTTTCGATATTCTTAGATCAGTTTATTAACAAGAAAGAAAATCATGCGTCAAGCATAGATTATGAAACATTTTTCAACACTTCTTGAATACTCAAAGAAAACTTCGCCGTAACATACTTTTGTACATCTCTGTATATAATATGTATGTTTGTATATATTCTACATAGTATGCTAAAATTTAGTTAAGTTGAAAAAAAAAAGAAAAAAAAAGCAATTTAACAAATTACAACGACCATTTGGAAAATGATTTTTTCGAAGACTAAAATTTAAGACATAAAAAATAGCACGGAGTTGATCATACCTTATGTAAGCCATGAATTAAACATTAAGAGTGTTATTACACGTAAAAATTTCAAGCGACAAAAATCGCCTGCGACTCGTCAGATTTCCTGAAAGAAAATAACAATGGTTACTAGTGTCATTAAAAATTAATAGATATATGCGGTGAATAAATACATTTGTATTTAAATTTTCTATAACACCTTTTTTTTTCTATCATTTATTAGGTTATTCTTACTGAATTAGTTTAAATGTTTCTTTCATAAAAATTAAACATTTGTGCTATACACCAAACTAAAAGGTAATTATTGTACAATTGATTATTAAATTGGATTACACTAATTTAAAACTTAGAAATGTGTTTCTCAAACTTTAAAGAAAGATTTCTTTTCACTGCTTTACCGAAAATTTCGGATAATTTTCTATCGTTTAGCAAATACATTCCATTGCGGTGAAATCCGCATACACAGATCATATATTTCTGCTTAGTGTATGTGTTGTTTTCTTTTCTTTTCTTTTTTAGAAACTTACGTATTATCCACCTGAAACTTACGTATTATCCAAGCATTTCATTGGTTGTTCGGGAAAAGGCTTTTCAGATTTCCAAGAAATCTGACGACCAATTTTAAATGAAATTTCATTCTTAAACTTATAAACATCCCACAATATTACTTTTTACACCGTCGTATAGAGAAAAAAATGTACTTTTAAATGCAGTTTGTTTGAAAGCTGTATCTCAATTTGTTTCTGAGTTATTATTATTTTTTTTTTTTTTAGTTTTTATTACTTTTTTGTCATACTGGCAACAGAAGTATCCATCTCTGGTGAAAGTAAAGGGAAATACAAGTTACTGTATAGACCAATCAGAAAACGAATAAAATGCGGATTAAACCAATAAAAAGCTTCAGATATGCTTTTGATTTCCTACCCTGACGAGGACAATAACCATTTTTCCAAATGGTTAAAAACCATATCGGAGGTTAAAATTAAACTTTAGTATTTTCTACCTATAGACAGAAACGTACATGAATTCTTTTCTACAGCCCTGTATATTACGTGAAGATTTTTGTACGCGCCACATATTAACTTAATGATACTATTTAAATTTTAAAAGCATCTGTTATTAAGTACTAAATGTAGGTAGCTGAGCTTTAAAATGCATAACTTAAATTTAAAAAAAAAAAAAAACTCTGAAGCAATTCACGCTCATTCTCAGTAATGCTTACGAATTATTTTGTTCAGTAATGTATATAGTATATATAATTTATTTACACCAAATAGTAAGTAAAAATTAATTAACCTTGAAACACATACCGTAATCGAAAACGCTCTTCAGCAAGAATCCCTAATAGGCAATACTTCGGATACGGTTTTGTATCCAAATTCTTTTATGTGACCCTGTAAATGAATGATAAATGCGATGCAAATCATATTCAATTGCAAGATTCTTGTAACAAATCTCAGTAATGTATACCAATTTTATAATGTTTGAAATGGTGCAACACAATTAAAATACATTGAGAACAGTTTTTACCCAAAGACCTGCATTATATAACAGACTTCTTTTGTTTGACCCTGTAAAATATGATGTATGCTTTGCACCCTTATACTTCAGAACGGATGTTTTAGAGCATCTCAGAAATCCATATCAATTTTATTATGTTTGAAATAAAGTGCCATCATTAAAATACGCCGCAAAATAATTTTCTTTATAGACCGTGATATAATGAATATTTTTGTGTTCCCGGCACGCGCGCCGTAAATGATACACATAAGATATTTTATGGTAACAATGTTCCAGTGCACCTTAATAATGTATATAAATTTCATTGCGCTTAAAATTGTGTAACAATATTGAAATACACCGCAAATGGTTTTTTCCATAGACCATAATGTAACAGAATACTTTAGAAAATCCCTATAATTGAGCAATGTATTCTACACACTTTATTTTCAATATCGGACATAATATGCAAACCACAGTAACGTATATTAATTATACGTAATTCAGATTATACTTACACGAGTTAGAGCATGAACAGACAGACGGCTGGCAGCAGACAGACAGACCGAAGTCATAAACACTATTCAACTATGTTGAAAACTGTTAAAAAGCATTTATATGCGATTAAATGTACTTTTTATTACTTTTAGCATGTTGAAGCATTAGTTTAATTACACCCTAATATACTTGCTAGCAACATCATATTAAAAGTACCCAGAATAAGCACGTTTTGAGATCTTTAAATCTACTGGGTAATCATTCCTTATCGTATACACTATTAATTGCATAAATCGAATCCATTAGGCGCTGTAAAATATTTTTGTGATAGCCTTTTAATAGTATCTACATTCAAATTAAAACAGTAAGTTATTAACTTAGTTCATATTTGACGCAAAGCTAGATTTAAGACCATACGTATTCGTACTAAAGATTAACTAATCTTTCATTTAAATTAAAATAATAAAATTTTGTAAAAAATCACCATAAAATAAAAACAATACATAGGACGCGTTTCAAGCTAAAAATATAACAGCTCGTCATCAGCTACAGTAAACACGTGTCCGTAAGCGGACAAGGTCAAAAATGAACTGAAAGGTAGAGAATGTTGCAATTTCTTTATTTATTATTATTATTTATATTTTTTTAATTTACTTCTTTTATTTTATTTTAATTTTGTTTTTCCATTTTTTCCCTATCAATATCTCTTCTATCTTGTTGGCAACACTTTTCTCTTCTGCATGTGTTCCTTTCAGCTAGCGCCATCTGTCGCATTCTTTGCAACATTCTCTACCTTTCAGTTCATTTTTGACCTTGTCCGCTTACGGACACGTGTTTACTGTAGCTGATGACGCGCTGTTATATTTTTAGCTCGAAACGCGTCCTATGTATTGTTTTTATTTTATGGTGATTTTTTACAAAGTTTTATTAGTTTAATTGCTTCATATTGCCAGTTTTCGGTGCTGTTAAGCTAATCTTTCATTTACTTCAGAAAGATTTCCTTCTTAATATATCGTATTTGGGATTATTTGAATAATTTTCTTTATAGGCTACGAAATGCAGTCGCTAGGCAACGGACAAAAGAAAAAGAATAAAATGAAATATGTATCATGTCAAACATGTAAGTTGCTGAAACAAAATATTTTATATTATTGGAAATCATGTATAAAGTTTCGTTAAAAATTATACATGTAATTAAAAAAAAAAATATCTGAAAAATATATTGACAAAAATTCAAAATAATAGAAATAATTTAAAATCCTATTTAGAAATTTTAGTATCCATAAATTAACATTTAAATCCATTAATTGCCGAAACGTCAGTGAAGGCTTACTGTGGAGACCCGAAATGTTTTTGGTTTCCGTCTGTCTGTTTGTTAGTCTGTCTGTCCCGCGATAACTGCCGTAAAAAGCATCCGATTAGCTTGGAATTAAGGAGGTATGTTGGTGAGCTCCCCGGATTTAGCTGTATGGTTTTGGGTTAAATTTGGTTCATTCGTTCGGAATATATAGAACATTTTATTTTGTGGCATAATGCTTTTCTATGGCAAGTCAGACGATTTTCAAATTTTCATTTGTTGAAAGAAATCGCTCATATGAATAATGGATTTAAATGGTAAATTTTGGATGCTGAAATTTTTAAATAAAAGTATTAAGTTATTCCTATTAGTTTGCAATTTTGTCAAAACATTTGTCAGAGCTTTTAAATTAGGTGTATAACTTATGATGGAATTTTATACATGTGTTCGAATAATATAAAACATTTTATTTTATAAATTTACTTATATTTCATTTTTTCTTTTAACCGTTGCGTAGCAACAGCATCTCATCTAAAACTATCATAAATGTGAAAGTATGTATGGTTTTATGAAGTCAAATCAAAGCAAAAGGAATGAATTAATGAATGCCTTTGTATAGATATTTGCATATAGATTGATTTAAACGCAGAAATGAAAATAGTATTTATATACTATATAGAATAATATTTTTATTTATTTATTCAACTATTTGATTATAAATGAAAAAGTTCGTTATTTTCATACAGAATAAACTGACATTATTCTGTTAAATTTTATAATCTTTATTGTTGCCAAAAAAAAAAAAAAAAAAAAAAAAAAAATGAATAGCAATTTCTCCCAAAGAGTTAATTTTAATTTGTAAGATTTTCACGTGCAAAAGAAAAATGGAATAAGCAAATTAAAAAAAAAAAAAAAAGGATATATAGGACAGGAACGAATACATATAAGTATTTCACACCAAATATAACCTAAAATAATGTTTGTAGTAATATTCTCCCAGCACTACGAAGAAAGATTCCTCAATTTACACGATTTTACTTTTCCTTCGTTTTCTCATTTGTTGCGATTTCATTTTCGCAATTGTGTATATTAATTGGCACAAAGTTTTACATTTTTATGACTGAGGTATACGTAAGGCCATAAAAATAAGAAATTCCGTATTGTCTCCTATAAAATGCGATAAAGTGTTTGTTAATTATATATGTTTTTATTAAGAGGAGCAGAGCTGCCAAGCTACCGGCGTTCTGGATACCAGTATTTTAATACAGAAAATGTTACTTTATTTAATTGGAACATTTGCGTGATTTAAAAGAATAACATTTTCTCTAAGATAATAGTGATGTGCAAAAAGCCTGAGACTTGGCATGTCTGGTGGGGAGTGAAATGTTTTACTTAAGGGGTCCGGGACACAAAAATCTTCATTTTTTTTTTTTTTTTTTTTTTTTTTTTTTTTTTTTTTTTATTGGATTAAAAATTTCTCTGCCGTTTTCTGCTTAAAATGATGGTTAAATCATGTTTCTATCTTAATTAAAACAGGAAATATTAAATTTTTCGTTTTGGTTTGTTTTCAAAATCTGCCTTTCAAGCTATGTTTGTCAAGGAAACGAGTTCTTGTGAAATTGCGTTTTTCTTCATGATAAGTTTTTTCACCATTTCTCATATTTAAATTCTTATAACTCGAGAACCGTTAAAGATACAGGGTTGAAACTCGGAACATATCTTTTTCAATTATTTTACTTTACCTTTGAGCCAGCATATTTGAAAAAAATATTTACTTTTGAAAATATGATTTTTGTTTAAAAAGTTGCACCACTTTTTTGTAATTTTTTCGTTAAATATTTTTAATTTTTTTTTAATTAACTAGGGGGCTCGGCCCCATACGAGCTACGCTCGCCAACCCCAGTCCAGACACCGTAGACTCTAAATGCACGCTAATGTGATCTCTCTTTACTCAAACAAAGATTCTCTTTACTTAATTCCTTTTATATTAGCTTATTTTGAAATGTTGTTACACGTGTATACGTCATCAAGTTATTTTTATTTCGACGTTTTATTTGTGTTTTTATTAATTTTGTACGAATTTATTTGTACTTTCGTTATTTAAAATAAAAATTATATCAATTTGTATAATTTGGCGAGTGGTTTGGCGATTTATATAATTTGGCGAAATTGGTCGACAGGATAATCAAGTAGTACCGCAGCGGATTTGGCGTTAAAATTCCCCAATCAAAGAGAAATGAATAGAAATTCGTTTATAGGGAGATCGCCACTGTTTTTTAAATTATAATTCAATCTTTCGAAATCTTTTCAAAGCCGATCAAATTAGCGTGCATTTAGAGTCTGCGGTGTCTGGACGGGGGTTGGCGAGCGTAGCTCGTAGGGGGCCGAGCCCCCTAGTGTGTTAAAAATATCTCTAGAAATGCTGAAAATCTGAATTTAAAATAGAAATAAAACCTCAAAAAATTAGTCAAAATAAAAAAATTAATGCAATCTGCACTCCGGCAAATTCTAACGCATAAAATGATCTAAAAATGATTAAATTCCTATGAACAGTTTTTGCTCCTATAAAACTTTTTTAGTGGAACGATTTTGTCCAACTTTAGCATTAAATATCTCTTAAAATAATTCTTCGATCTGAAAACTGTCTGCATCAGCGTGTTTATCAAACATTTCTGTATAATTCTACCGATTTTCACATTTTTGTATGCATTATTTTTCTTAATATTAACGAAGAAAGACCTCCGGTCACAAAAAATTCAAAACCGGCGGCGGTGACAGCGGTAGTTACTTTTTTTTAGAATAGAGAGATATTTTTTAAATGCTGGCTCTAAATTAAAATTTATACATTTCTGTTTATTTAAATGAAAAAAAAACTTGAAATTCTATGAATAATATTTCGAGTTATAACGATTTTAAACTACCCCTCTTTTTTAAGAAAATTTAAAATTTAATTTAAAAAAAAAACTAGGGGGCTCTGCCCCCTACGAGCTACGCTCGTCAACCCCCATTCAGACACCGCACACTCTAACAGCACGCTAATTTGATCGCCTTTAAAAAGATTTCGGAAGTTTGAATTATAATTTGAATCTGACAATTATAATCTGACGTAATTTTCACCAAACTTTTCTTTCTCTTTTTAATATTCACGTCAAAATACTTTTGTTAGAAATGAAATATTATGAACATCTTAAAATGTCAAGTAAATGTCTCGCGCAATTTTTAAATTAAAACTGTTTTGCAATATTATTTTTTGTTCATTTTACGTAATAAGTGTAATATGACGTAAATTCTCCTATTTAGGACTTCTAACGCATGTTACTGAATTTATTATTTTACAATATTCTTTCTCATTTAAAATTCACGTGTAACTATAGTTTTTACGTTGTAATTTTCAATGAGTTCCTGCTTTTTACATTTTTTGTTTATAATGGTCACGTGTAAAATAAATTTTTAATTTGAAGCAAACATTACTGTTTGCGCTGTTTATAAAGTTGGCAACAGTTTAAATTAATACAATCTCTCTATTCTAAAAAAAAATAACTACCGCTGTCACCGCCGCCGCCGCCGGTTTTGAATTTTCTGTGACTGGAGGTCTTTCTTCGTTAATATTAAGAAAAATAATGCATACAAAAATATAAAAATCGGTGGTTTTATACAGAAATGTTTGATAAACACGCTGAAGCAGACAGTTTTCAAATCGAAGAATTATTTTAAGAGATATTTAATGCTAAAGTTGGACAAAATCGTTCCACTAAAAAAGTTTTATAGCAGCAAAAACTATACATGCCAGTGTAATCATTTTTAGATCATTTTATGCGTTAGAATTTGCCGGAGTGCAGATTGCATTAATTTTTTTATTTTGACTCATTTTTTGAGGTTTTATTTCTATTTTAAATTCAAATTTTCAGCATTTCTAGAGATATTTTTTACAGATTTTAGAAAGTGATATTAATTTAAACTGTTGCCAACTGTATAAACAGAGGAAGCAATAATGTTTGCTTCAAAAAAAAAAAAATATTTATACGTGTAAATAAATTAAAAATTTATTTACACGTGACTATTATAAACAGAAAAAAAACCATTTGGAATTAGAATTAAATAATTATGTGCAAAAAGCAGGAACTTATTAAAAATTACGTCATAAAAACTATAATTACACGTGAATTTTAAGAGAGAAAGGAATTTGTAAAATAATAAATTTATTAAAATGCGTTAGAAGTATTAAATAGGAGAAATTACGTCATATTTACGTCACATTACAGTTATTACATAAAATGAACGCAAAATGATATTGCAAAACGGTTTAAATTTAAAAATTGCGCTAGACATTTATTTGATATTTTGAGAGGATACTTTTCAACTGGTATTTTCACGTGAATATTTAATAGAGAAAGAATAGCTTGGTAAAAATTACGTCAGATTAAAAACGATTAATTTAAAATGTCTCATTTAAAAAAACTTTCTTTTCACTTTGTTAAAAAATACCAGGATACAAAGACTCTGTTTACTTAATTCCTTTTATATTAGCTTATTTTGAAATGTTGTTACACGTGTCTACGTCATCAAGTTATTTTTATTTCGACGTTTTATTTGTATTTTTATTAATGTTGTACTAATTTATTTGTTCTTTCGTTATTTAAAATAAAAATTATGTCAATTTGTATAATTTGGCGAGTGGTTTGGCGATTTATATAATTTGGCGAAATGGGTCGACGGGATAATCAAGTAGTAACGCAGCGGATTTTGCGTTAAAATTCCCCAATCAAAGAGAAATGAATAGAAATTCGTATATAGGGAGATCGCCACTGTTTTTTAAATTATAATTCAATCTTTCGAAATATTTTTAAAGCCGATCAAATTAGCGTGCATTTAGAGTCTGCGGTTTCTGGACGGGGGTTGGCGAGCGTAGCTCGTAGGGGCCGAGCCCCCTAGTTTTCTAAAATTTGTAAAAAATATCTCTCGAAATGCTGAAAATTTGAATTTAAAATAGAAATAAAACCTCGAAAAATTATTCAAATTAAAAAACTAACTGCAATCTGCACACCGGGAAATTCTGACGCATAAAATGATCTAAAAATGATTAAATTCCTATGTACAGTTTTTGCTCCTATAAAACTTTTTTAATGGAACGATTTTGTCCAACTTTGGCATTAAATATCTCTTAAAATAATTTTTCGATTTGAAAACTGTCTGCATCAGCGTGTTTATCAAACATTTTTCTATAATACTACCGATTTTCATATTTTTGTATGCAACAGTTTTTTTAATATTAACGAAGAAAGACCTCCGGTCACAAAAAATTCAAAACCGGCGGCGGCGGCGGCGGTGACAGCGGTAGTTACTTTTTTTTAGAATAGAGAGATTATGAGAAGTTTTATCATGCGATTTTGTTTACAAATGATATGGTTAACCATCACAAAAAATTTCAAAATTTTAACTCAATAAATAAAAAAAAATTTGAAAATGTGTCCCGGACTTCCTTAATGCATTTATCTCTATTTTAATGCTACGTGAACGACGACTCGTGCAACAGATTGTGGAGTATAAAATAAATTATCAAAATAATCCCTATTACGAAAAATGAAACAGAAAGTCCGGCTAAGGGAAATAAAAGGTTAGTAAACCTTTCGTAATTTGATCTAAAACATAGGTTTGCGTCAAATATGAACGGTATTTGTAACATCACGATATGTGGATACTATTAAAAGGCTATATATAAAAAAAAAATACTTTACGGCGCCAAATCACGTTTATGGGGCATTCTCATAATCTTTTGACTTTCAGTATTAAAAATCTGGTTAAATTAAACTTGCTAAAATAATATTTTAAACTTATAGACGAATGCCTTAATGTTTCAAAATAAAGAAAAAATGGTCAGCAGCAATTTTTTTTTTATTTAACTGAGGTTTAAGTTAAACTTGCGACTTTAATTTTCCTTACCATTTTACCACTATAAATTTTTATTTTCTTCTTAATTTTAACTTATGATGAATTTCCATAGTACCCACAGGACATTCAAATAAAAAATAACAATGTAGTATTTTTAGTAAAACTTTTTGGTATAACATTGTCTTAAAGGGGTGTTAAAGAAGGCACGGAAAGGAAAAAAGGGACGGTAAGGAAAATTACAACCTATTTTTAGACCAATCATGTTAAGATTCAGTGATAGGCACAATGTTCAGTGATTTTTAAAAACTGTTATTTACATTGGATTAAATAAATAAATAAGTAAATTACCTTGAAAAGTGCAAGAATAAACCTTGCGGACTGTAAGACTATTAATAAAGCCACCATGCTTGAAATTACATTAAAATGGTGATTTAAATTCTGGAGTAAATTTCCGTGAAAGAATTTTAGCCATTCTTTCTCTATCATACTTCTGAGAAAAAAGTTGACAAAAATTCTGTGACTGCATCTGAAGTGATTTTCTGTGTAATTTAACAAGAGGGACGGTAAGGAATCTAAAACCCAGGGACAGAGTTTAAAAAATAATATCAACCGTAAAAATGTGTGCAGGTTAATTTTTTGCTACATATTTATATACAACAATTGTCCCAGTTTAGGGGGGAAAATACATCGAATTATTTTTATTGAAACAATTTTATATAGACAGCTTCAAACTTAAAAATCAGCATCAGGGACACGGGACGGTATAGGAGTTTCCCGGATATTTGGACCCCCAACATCGTCCAAATCTTATTGATCTCGTTAATATTGTAATGCAGAACTGAGATGTTCCCCAGTATATGAAATAAAAAATCCCACAAGAATATGTACTAAAATAGAAATTATTTTTCAGGAACTTATAAGTCAAAAGATTGCGAGAATGCCCATTATCTATATAGTCAATTGGAAGTGGACACGATGATAAATTATTAACCGTTAGGTTTAGAAGTTCCCCTACTTTAGAGTGATTTTAGTAAGTTAATGCTATCGAGTACATTTTTAGATATTTAGATTAGATCTTAGATATAAACATTGCAGAATGGCAATCAAAACTATTTTTTGGAAACAAAAATTATAAAGGTATTAGATTTCTAAATTAAATGTATCAGTTTACGTTTCCAAAAGTTCTTTATCCATTAGATACAAGTGTTTGTGGTTAGCAGGCAAGTAAATACTGCTGTATGGATATTAGGATAACGTAAAATGCTTGTCCAAACTGTTCCTTATCCTTATAAATCGCAGTGTAAAAAGAAACCGAAGATATACGATAACCATTAACTCAATCAATAGAAAATTACAAATGTAAAATAAATTACACGGGTTCAGGGGGGCAGAGTCCCCCTGAAGAAATCTGCTTTATTATATAAAAATTACCAGAATAAGTAGCTCGTGAGAATTTCAGAATATCATTACATAACAACGTGTTTAATTTAACTCTTTTAATGTCTAAAACCGTGGAAATATTTTTTACTTTTATAAATGTTTATGTAATTTAAAAACTTTAAATTTCGTTTTTATAAAAAGATTAATATTACGCAAAATGTGATAAAAACAATGAGTTGCAGAGATGACGTTGATCTGCAGATTTACACCGCCTAAAAGTTAGCCCCCCATGACGGAAAATAAGAAAGTGACATATGCATTTCGTTTGATCATTGTTTGATCAGATTTGATCAACAATTTTCATCGTTTGATCAACTTTATTTCATGAGTTATGATTAAAAAGGACCAGGGGGGGGGGCTAACTTTTAGGATATTTCAAAATGCGTAAAAAATTAAAAAAAAATTAGCGATCCTTATCAGAAATCGTCTGTAGAGATTTGATCAACCATTTTTAGCGTTTGATCAAACCCGGAAATGCGCCCAAAATCGATATTTTTAGGTTCACACCCCTAAAAGTTAGCCCCCCCTTGACGGAATTTCGGGACAAAAATGGTGCCATCTAACGTGAAATCGTTTGTAGAGATTTGATCAACCATTTTTAGCGTTTGATCAAACCCGGAAATGCGCCCAAAATCGATATTTTTAGCTTCACACCCCTAAAAGTTAGCCCCCATTAACGGAATTTTCGGACAAAAATGATGCCATCTAACGTGAAATCGTTTGTAGAGATTTGATCAACCATTTTTAGCGTTTGATCAAACCCGGAAATGCCCCTAAAATCGATATTTTTAACAGCGGACCCCTAAAAGATAGCCTCCCTTGGCGGAATTTCGGGACAAAAATGTTCTCATCTAACGTGAAATTGTTTGTAGAGATTTGATCAACCATTTTAAATGTTTTATCAAACCCGGAAATGCGCCCAAAACCGATATTTTTTAGCTTCACACCCCTAAAAGTTAGCCTCCCCTCTACGGAATTTCGGGACAAAAATGGTGTCATCTAACGTGAAAGCGTTTGTAAAGATTTGTTCAACCATTTTTAGCGTTTGATCAAACCCGGAAATGCGCAAAAATCGATATTTTTAGCAGCGGACCCCTAAAAGTTAGCCCCCCCACTTGACGGAATTTCGGGGAAAATGGTGCCATCTAACGTGAAATCGTTTGTAGAGATTTGATCAACCATTTTTAGCGAGAGATCAAACCCGGAAATGCGCCCAATATCGATATTTTTAGCAGCGGACACCTAAAAGTTAGCCCTTCCTTGGCGGAATTTCGGGACAAAAATGTTGTCATCTAACATGAAATTGTTTGTAATTATTTGATCAACCTTTTTTAGCGTTTGATCAAACCCGAAAAATAAAACAAAATGGATATATTTATCAGCGGAACCCTAAAAGTTAGTCCCCCCTTGCCGGAATTTCAGGACAAAAATGGTGCCATATAACGTGAAATTGTTTCTAGAGATTTGATCAACCATTTTTAGCGTTTGATCAAACCCGGAAATGCGCCCAAAATCGATATTTTTAGCAGCGGACCCCTAAAAGTTAGCCCCCCTTGACGGCATTTCCGGACAAAAATGATGCCATCTAACGTGAAATCAATTGTAGAGAATTGATCAACCATTTTTAGCGTTTGATCGAACCCGGAAATGCGCCCAAAATCGATATTTTTAGCTTCACACCCCTTAAAGTTAGCCCCCCCTTGACGGAATTTCGAGACAAAAATGGTGCCATCTAACGTGAAATCGTTTGTAGAGATTTGATCAACCATTTTTAGCGTTTGATCAAACCCGGAAATGCGCTCAAAACCGATATTTTTAACAGCGGACCCCTAAAAGATAGCCTCCCTTGACGGAATTTCGGGACAAAAATGGTGCCATCAAATGTGAAATTGTTTGTAGAGATTTGATCAACCACTTTTAGCGTTTCATCAAACACGGAAATGCGCCCAAAATCAATATTTTTAGCAGCGGACCCCGAAAAGTTAACCCCCCTTGACGGAATTTCCGGATAAAAATGATGCCATCTAACGTGAAATAAATTGTAGAGATTTGATCAACCATTTTTAGCGTTTGATCAAACCCGGAAATGCCTCCCAAAATTGATATTTTTAGCAGCGGAACCCTAAAAGTTAGCCCCCCCACTTGACGGAATTTCGGGGAAAATGGTGCCATCTAACGTGAAATCGTTTGTAGAGATTTGATCAACCATTTTTAGCGAGAGATCAAACCCGGAAATGCGCCCAATATCGATATTTATAGCAGCGGACACCTAAAAGTTAGCCCTTCCTTGGCGGAATTTCGGGACAAAAATGTTGTCATCTAACATGAAATTGTTTGTAATTATTTGATCAACCTTTTTTAGCGTTTGATCAAACCCGAAAAATAAAACAAAATGGATATATTTATCAGCGGAACCCTAAAAGTTAGTCCCCCCTTGCCGGAATTTCAGGACAAAAATGGTGCCATATAACGTGAAATTGTTTCTAGAGATTTGATCAACCATTTTTAGCGTTTGATCAAACCCGGAAATGCGCCCAAAATCGATATTTTTAGCTTCACACCCCTAAAAGTTAGCCCCCATTAACGGAAATTTCGGACAAAAATGATGCCATCTAACGTGAAATCGTTTGTAGAGATTTGATCAACCATTTTTAGCGTTTGATCAAACCCGGAAATGCTCCTAAAATCGATATTTTTAACAGCGGACCCCTAAAAGATAGCCTCCCTTGGCGGAATTTCGGGACAAAAATGTTCTCATCTAACGTGAAATTGTTTGTAGAGATTTGATCAACCATTTTAAATGTTTTATCAAACCCGGAAATGCGCCCAAAACCGATATTTTTTAGCTTCACACCCCTAAATGTTAGCCTCCCCTCTACGGAATTTCGGGACAAAAATGGTGTCATCTAACGTGAAAGCGTTTGTAAAGATTTGTTCAACCATTTTTAGCGTTTGATCAAACCCGGAAATGCGCAAAAATCGATATTTTTAGCAGCGGACCCCTAAAAGTTAGCCCCCCCACTTGACGGAATTTCGGGGAAAATGGTGCCATCTAACGTGAAATCGTTTGTAGAGATTTGATCAACCATTTTTAGCGAGAGATCAAACCCGGAAATGCGCCCAATATCGATATTTTTAGCAGCGGACACCTAAAAGTTAGCCCTTCCTTGGCGGAATTTCGGGACAAAAATGTTGTCATCTAACATGAAATTGTTTGTAATTATTTGATCAACCTTTTTTAGCGTTTGATCAAACCCGAAAAATAAAACAAAATGGATATATTTATCAGCGGAACCCTAAAAGTTAGTCCCCCCTTGCCGGAATTTCAGGACAAAAATGGTGCCATATAACGTGAAATTGTTTGTAGAGATTTGATCAACCATTTTTAGCGTTTGATCAAACCCGGAAATGCGCCCAAAATCGATATTTTTAGCAGCGGACCCCTAAAAGTTAGCCCCCCTTGACGGCATTTCCGGACAAAAATGATGCCATCTAACGTGAAATCAATTGTAGAGAATTGATCAACCATTTTTAGCGTTTGATCGAACCCGGAAATGCGCCCAAAATCGATATTTTTAGCTTCACACCCCTAAAAGTTAGCCCCCCCTTGACGGAATTTCGAGACAAAAATGGTGCCATCTAACGTGAAATCGTTTGTAGAGATTTGATCAACCATTTTTAGCGTTTGATCAAACCCGGAAATGCGCTCAAAACCGATATTTTTAACAGCGGACCCCTAAAAGATAGCCTCCCTTGACGGAATTTCTGGACAAAAATGGTGCCATCAAATGTGAAATTGTTTGTAGAGATTTGATCAACCACTTTTAGCGTTTCATCAAACACGGAAATGCGCCCAAAATCAATATTTTTAGCAGCGGACCCCGAAAAGTTAACCCCCCTTGACGGAATTTCCGGATAAAAATGATGCCATCTAACGTGAAATAAATTGTAGAGATTTGATCAACCATTTTTAGCGTTTGATCAAACCCGGAAATGCGCCCAAAATTGATATTTTTAGCAGCGGAACCCTAAAAGTTAGCCCCCCACTTGACGGAATTTCGGGGAAAATGGTGCCATCTAACGTGAAATCGTTTGTAGAGATTTGATCAACCATTTTTAGCGAGAGATCAAACCCGGAAATGCGCCCAATATCGATATTTTTAGCAGCGGACACCTAAAAGTTAGCCCTTCCTTGGCGGAATTTCGGGACAAAAATGTTGTCATCTAACATGAAATTGTTTGTAATTATTTAATCAACCTTTTTTAGCGTTTGATCAAACCCGAAAAATAAAACAAAATGGATATATTTATCAGCGGAACCCTAAAAGTTAGTCCCCCCTTGCCGGAATTTCAGGACAAAAATGGTGCCATATAACGTGAAATTGTTTGTAGAGATTTGATCAACCATTTTTAGCGTTTGATCAAACCCGGAAATGCGCCCAAAATCGATATTTTTAGCAGCGGACCCCTAAAAGTTAGCCCCCCTTGACGGCATTTCCGGACAAAAATGATGCCATCTAACGTGAAATCAATTGTAGAGAATTGATCAACCATTTTTAGCGTTTGATCGAACCCGGAAATGCGCCCAAAATCGATATTTTTAGCTTCACACCCCTAAAAGTTAGCCCCCCTTGACGGAATTTCGAGACAAAAATGGTGCCATCTAACGTGAAATCGTTTGTAGAGATTTGATCAACCATTTTTAGCGTTTGATCAAACCCGGAAATGCGCTCAAAACCGATATTTTTAAGAGCGGACCCCTAAAAGATAGCCTCCCTTGACGGAATTTCGGGACAAAAATGGTGCCATCAAATGTGAAATTGTTTGTAGAGATTTGATCAACCACTTTTAGCGTTTCATCAAACCCGGAAATGCGCCCAAAATCAATATTTTTAGCTTCACGCCCCTAAAAGTAAGTCCCCCCTTGCCGGAATTTCAGGACAAAAATGGTGCCATATAACGTCAAATTGTTTGTAGAGATTTGATCAACCATTTTTAGCGTTTGATTAAACCCGGAAATGCGCCCAAAATCAATATTTCTAGTAGCGGACCCCTAAAAGTTTGCCCCCCTTGACGGCATTTCCGGACAAAAATGATGCCATCTAACGTTAAATCAATTGTAGAGATTTGATCAACCATTTTTAGCGTTTGATCAAACCCGGAAATGCGCCCAAAATCGATATTTTTAGCTTCACGCCCCTAAAAGTAAGTCCCCCCTTGCCGGAATTTCAGGACAAAAATGGTGCCATATAACGTCAAATTGTTTGTAGAGATATGATCAACCACTTTTAGCGTTTCATCAAACCCGGAAATGCTCCCAAAATCAATATTTTTAGCAGCGGACCCCTAAAAGTTAGCCCCCCTTGACGGTATTTCCGGACAAAAATGATGCCATCTAACGTGAAATCAATTGAAGAGATTTGATCAACCATTTTTAGCGTTTGATCAAACCCGGAAATGCGCCCAAATTCGATATTTTTAGCTCCACACCCCTAAAAGTTAGCCCCCGCCTTGACGGAATTTCGAGACAAAAATGGTGCCATGTAACGTGAAATAGTTTGTAGAGATTTGATCATCCCTTTTTAGCGTTTGATCCAACCCGGAAATGCGCCCAAAATCGATATTTTTAGCGTCACACACCTAAAAGTTAGCCCCCCCCTTGACGGAATTTGGAGACAAAAATGGTGCCATGTAACGTGAAATCGTTTGTAGAGATTTGATCAACCATTTTTAGCGTTTGATCAAACCCGGAAATGCGCCTAAAATCGATATTTTTAGCAGCGGACCCCGAAAAGTTAACCCCCCTTGACGGAATTTCCGGATAAAAATGATGCCATCTAACGTGAAATCGTTTGTAGAGATTTGATCAACCATTTTTAGCGTTTGATCAAACCCGGAAATGCGCCCAAAATCGATATTTTTAGCAGCGGACCCCTAAAAGTTAGCCCCCCATTGACGGAATTTTCGGACAAAAATGATGCCATCTAACGTGAAATAGTTTGTAGAGATTTGATCAACCATTTTTAGCGTTTGATCAAACCCGGAAATGCGCCTAAAATCGATATTTTTAGCAGCGGACCCCGAAAAGTTAACCCCCCTTGACGGAATTTCCGAATAAAAATGATGCCATCTAACGTGAAATAAATTGTAGAGATTTGATCAACCATTTTTAGCGTTTGATCAAACCCGGAAATGCGCCCAAAATCGATATTTTTAGCAGCGGACCCCTAAAAGTTAGCCCCCCTTGACGGCATTTCCGGACAAAAATGATGCCATCTAACGTGAAATCAATTGTAGAGAATTGATCAACCATTTTTAGCGTTTGATCGAACCCGGAAATGCGCCCAAAATCGATATTTTTAGCTTCACACCCCTAAAAGTTAGCCCCCCCTTGACGGAATTTCGAGACAAAAATGGTGCCATCTAACGTGAAATCGTTTGTAGAGATTTGATCAACCATTTTTAGCGTTTGATCAAACCCGGAAATGCGCTCAAAACCGATATTTTTAACAGCGGACCCCTAAAAGATAGCCTCCCTTGACGGAATTTCGGGACAAAAATGGTGCCATCAAATGTGAAATTGTTTGTAGAGATTTGATCAACCACTTTTAGCGTTTCATCAAACCCGGAAATGCGCCCAAAATCAATATTTTTAGCAGCGGACCCCGAAAAGTTAACCCCCCTTGACGGAATTTCCGGATAAAAATGATGCCATCTAACGTGAAATAAATTGTAGAGATTTGATCAACCATTTTTAGCGTTTGATCAAACCCGGAAATGCGCCCAAAATTGATATTTTTAGCAGCGGAACCCTAAAAGTTAGCCACCCTTGACGGAATTTCCGGGCAAAAATGATGCCATCTAACGTGAAATCGTTTGTAGAGATTTGATCAAACATTTTTAGCGTTTGATCAAACCCGGAAATGCGCCTAAAATCGATATTTTTAGCAGCGGACCCCTAAAAGATAGCCTCCCTTGACGGAATTTCGGGACAAAAATGGTGCCATCTAACGTGAAATTGTTTGTAGAGATTTGATCAACCACTTTTAGCGTTTCATCAAACCCGGAAATGCGCCCAAAGTCAATATTTTTAGCAGCAGACCCCTAAAAGTTAGCCCCCCCTTGACGGAATTTCGAGACAAAAATGGTACCATCTAACGTGAAATCGTTTGTATAGATTTGATAAACCATTTTTAGCGTTTGATCAAACACGGTAATGCGCCCAAAATTGATATTTTTAGCAGCGGAACCCTAAAAGTTAGCCCCCCCTTGACGGAATTTCCGGACAAAAATGATGCCATCTAACGTGAAATCGTTTGTAGAGATTTGATCAACCATTTTTAGCGTTTGATCAAACACGGAAATACGCCCAAAATCGATATCTTTAGCTTCACGCCCCTTAAAGTTAGCCCCCATTGACGGAATTTTCGGACAAAAATGATGCCATCTAACGTTAAATCGTTTGTAGAGATTTGATCAACCATTTTTAGCGTTTGATCAAACCCGGAAATGCGCCCAAAATCAATATTTCTAGTAGCGGACCCCTAAAAGTTTGCCCCCCTTGACGGCATTTCCGGACAAAAATGATGCCATCTAACGTGAAATCAATTGTAGAGATTTGATCAACCATTTTTAGCGTTTGATCAAACCCGGAAATGCGCCCAAAATCGATATTTTTAGCTTCACGCCCCTAAAAGTAAGTCCCCCCTTGCCGGAATTTCAGGACAAAAATGGTGCCATATAACGTCAAATTGTTTGTAGAGATATGATCAACCACTTTTAGCGTTTCATCAAACCCGGAAATGCTCCCAAAATCAATATTTTTAGCAGCGGACCCCTAAAAGTTAGCCCCCCTTGACGGTATTTCCGGACAAAAATGATGCCATCTAACGTGAAATCAATTGTAGAGATTTGATCAACCATTTTTAGCGTTTGATCAAACCCGGAAATGCGCCCAAATTCGATATTTTTAGCTCCACACCCCTAAAAGTTAGCCCCCCCCTTGACGGAATTTAAAGACAAAAATGGTGCCATGTAACGTGAAATAGTTTGTAGAGATTTGATCAACCCTTTTTAGCGTTTGATCCAACCCGGAAATGCGCCCAAAATCGATATTTTTAGCGTCACACACCTAAAAGTTAGCCCCCCCCTTGACGGAATTTCGAGACAAAAATGGTGCCATGTAACGTGAAATCGTTTGTAGAGATTTGATCAACCATTTTTAGCGTTTGATCAAACCCGGAAATGCGCCCAAAATTGATATTTTTAGCAGCGGAACCCTAAAAGTTAGCCCCCCCCCCCCTTGACGGAATTTCCGGACAAAAATGATGGCATCTAACGTGAAATCGTTTGTAGAGATTTGATCAACTATTTTTAGCGTTTGATCAAACCCGGAAATGCGCCCAAAATCGATATTTTTAGCAGCGGACCCCTAAAAGTTAGCCCCCCATTGACGGAATTTTCGGACAAAAATGATGCCATCTAACGTGAAATAGTTTGTAGAGATTTGATCAACCATTTTTAGCGTTTGATCAAACCCGGAAATGCGCCTAAAATCGATATATTTAGCAGCGGACCCCTAAAAGTTAGCCCCCCATTGACGGAATTTTCGGACAAAAATGATGCCATCTAACGTGAAATCGTTTGTAGAGATTTGATCAACCATTTTTAGCGTTTGATAAAACCCGGAAATGCGCCTAAAATCGATATTTTTAACAGCGGACCCCTAAAAGATAGCCTCCCTTGACGGAATTTCGGGACAAAAATGGTGCCATCTAACGTGAAATCGTTTGTAGAGATTTGATCAACCATTTTTAGCGTTTGATCAAACCCGGAAATGCGCCCAAAATCGATATTTTTAGCAGCGGAACCCTAAAAGTTAGCCCCCCTTGACGGAATTTCCGGGCAAAAATGATGCCATCTAACGTGAAATCGTTTGTAGAGATTTGATCAAACATTTTTAGCGTTTGATCAAACCCGGAAATGCGCCTAAAATCGATATTTTTAGCAGCGGACCCCTAAAAGTTAGCCCCCCATTGACGGAATTTTCGGACAAAAATGATGTCATCTAACGTGAAATCTTTTGTAGAGATTTGATCAACCATTTTTAGCGTTTGATAAAACCCGGAAATGCGCCCAAAATTGATATTTTTAGCAGCGGACCCCTAAAAGTTAGCCCCCCTTGACGGCATTTCCGGACAAAAATGATGCCATCTAACGTGAAATCAATTGTAGAGAATTGATCAACCATTTTTAGCGTTTGATCGAACCCGGAAATGCGCCCAAAATCGATATTTTTAGCTTCACACCCCTAAAAGTTAGCCCCCCCTTGACGGAATTTCGAGACAAAAATGGTGCCATCTAACGTGAAATCGTTTGTAGAGATTTGATCAACCATTTTTAGCGTTTGATCAAACCCGGAAATGCGCTCAAAACCGATATTTTTAACAGCGGACCCCTAAAAGATAGCCTCCCTTGACGGAATTTCTGGACAAAAATGGTGCCATCAAATGTGAAATTGTTTGTAGAGATTTGATCAACCACTTTTAGCGTTTCATCAAACACGGAAATGCGCCCAAAATCAATATTTTTAGCAGCGGACCCCGAAAAGTTAACCCCCCTTGACGGAATTTCCGGATAAAAATGATGCCATCTAACGTGAAATAAATTGTAGAGATTTGATCAACCATTTTTAGCGTTTGATCAAACCCGGAAATGCGCCCAAAATTGATATTTTTAGCAGCGGAACCCTAAAAGTTAGCCCCCCACTTGACGGAATTTCGGGGAAAATGGTGCCATCTAACGTGAAATCGTTTGTAGAGATTTGATCAACCATTTTTAGCGAGAGATCAAACCCGGAAATGCGCCCAATATCGATATTTTTAGCAGCGGACACCTAAAAGTTAGCCCTTCCTTGGCGGAATTTCGGGACAAAAATGTTGTCATCTAACATGAAATTGTTTGTAATTATTTAATCAACCTTTTTTAGCGTTTGATCAAACCCGAAAAATAAAACAAAATGGATATATTTATCAGCGGAACCCTAAAAGTTAGTCCCCCCTTGCCGGAATTTCAGGACAAAAATGGTGCCATATAACGTGAAATTGTTTGTAGAGATTTGATCAACCATTTTTAGCGTTTGATCAAACCCGGAAATGCGCCCAAAATCGATATTTTTAGCAGCGGACCCCTAAAAGTTAGCCCCCCTTGACGGCATTTCCGGACAAAAATGATGCCATCTAACGTGAAATCAATTGTAGAGAATTGATCAACCATTTTTAGCGTTTGATCGAACCCGGAAATGCGCCCAAAATCGATATTTTTAGCTTCACACCCCTAAAAGTTAGCCCCCCTTGACGGAATTTCGAGACAAAAATGGTGCCATCTAACGTGAAATCGTTTGTAGAGATTTGATCAACCATTTTTAGCGTTTGATCAAACCCGGAAATGCGCTCAAAACCGATATTTTTAAGAGCGGACCCCTAAAAGATAGCCTCCCTTGACGGAATTTCGGGACAAAAATGGTGCCATCAAATGTGAAATTATTTGTAGAGATTTGATCAACCACTTTTAGCGTTTCATCAAACCCGGAAATGCGCCCAAAATCAATATTTTTAGCTTCACGCCCCTAAAAGTAAGTCCCCCCTTGCCGGAATTTCAGGACAAAAATGGTGCCATATAACGTCAAATTGTTTGTAGAGATTTGATCAACCATTTTTAGCGTTTGATTAAACCCGGAAATGCGCCCAAAATCAATATTTCTAGTAGCGGACCCCTAAAAGTTTGCCCCCCTTGACGGCATTTCCGGACAAAAATGATGCCATCTAACGTTAAATCAATTGTAGAGATTTGATCAACCATTTTTAGCGTTTGATCAAACCCGGAAATGCGCCCAAAATCGATATTTTTAGCTTCACGCCCCTAAAAGTAAGTCCCCCCTTGCCGGAATTTCAGGACAAAAATGGTGCCATATAACGTCAAATTGTTTGTAGAGATATGATCAACCACTTTTAGCGTTTCATCAAACCCGGAAATGCTCCCAAAATCAATATTTTTAGCAGCGGACCCCTAAAAGTTAGCCCCCCTTGACGGTATTTCCGGACAAAAATGATGCCATCTAACGTGAAATCAATTGAAGAGATTTGATCAACCATTTTTAGCGTTTGATCAAACCCGGAAATGCGCCCAAATTCGATATTTTTAGCTCCACACCCCTAAAAGTTAGCCCCCGCCTTGACGGAATTTCGAGACAAAAATGGTGCCATGTAACGTGAAATAGTTTGTAGAGATTTGATCATCCCTTTTTAGCGTTTGATCCAACCCGGAAATGCGCCCAAAATCGATATTTTTAGCGTCACACACCTAAAAGTTAGCCCCCCCCTTGACGGAATTTGGAGACAAAAATGGTGCCATGTAACGTGAAATCGTTTGTAGAGATTTGATCAACCATTTTTAGCGTTTGATCAAACCCGGAAATGCGCCTAAAATCGATATTTTTAGCAGCGGACCCCGAAAAGTTAACCCCCCTTGACGGAATTTCCGGATAAAAATGATGCCATCTAACGTGAAATCGTTTGTAGAGATTTGATCAACCATTTTTAGCGTTTGATCAAACCCGGAAATGCGCCCAAAATCGATATTTTTAGCAGCGGACCCCTAAAAGTTAGCCCCCCATTGACGGAATTTTCGGACAAAAATGATGCCATCTAACGTGAAATAGTTTGTAGAGATTTGATCAACCATTTTTAGCGTTTGATCAAACCCGGAAATGCGCCTAAAATCGATATTTTTAGCAGCGGACCCCGAAAAGTTAACCCCCCTTGACGGAATTTCCGAATAAAAATGATGCCATCTAACGTGAAATAAATTGTAGAGATTTGATCAACCATTTTTAGCGTTTGATCAAACCCGGAAATGCGCCCAAAATCGATATTTTTAGCAGCGGACCCCTAAAAGTTAGCCCCCCTTGACGGCATTTCCGGACAAAAATGATGCCATCTAACGTGAAATCAATTGTAGAGAATTGATCAACCATTTTTAGCGTTTGATCGAACCCGGAAATGCGCCCAAAATCGATATTTTTAGCTTCACACCCCTAAAAGTTAGCCCCCCCTTGACGGAATTTCGAGACAAAAATGGTGCCATCTAACGTGAAATCGTTTGTAGAGATTTGATCAACCATTTTTAGCGTTTGATCAAACCCGGAAATGCGCTCAAAACCGATATTTTTAACAGCGGACCCCTAAAAGATAGCCTCCCTTGACGGAATTTCGGGACAAAAATGGTGCCATCAAATGTGAAATTGTTTGTAGAGATTTGATCAACCACTTTTAGCGTTTCATCAAACCCGGAAATGCGCCCAAAATCAATATTTTTAGCAGCGGACCCCGAAAAGTTAACCCCCCTTGACGGAATTTCCGGATAAAAATGATGCCATCTAACGTGAAATAAATTGTAGAGATTTGATCAACCATTTTTAGCGTTTGATCAAACCCGGAAATGCGCCCAAAATTGATATTTTTAGCAGCGGAACCCTAAAAGTTAGCCACCCTTGACGGAATTTCCGGGCAAAAATGATGCCATCTAACGTGAAATCGTTTGTAGAGATTTGATCAAACATTTTTAGCGTTTGATCAAACCCGGAAATGCGCCTAAAATCGATATTTTTAGCAGCGGACCCCTAAAAGATAGCCTCCCTTGACGGAATTTCGGGACAAAAATGGTGCCATCTAACGTGAAATTGTTTGTAGAGATTTGATCAACCACTTTTAGCGTTTCATCAAACCCGGAAATGCGCCCAAAGTCAATATTTTTAGCAGCAGACCCCTAAAAGTTAGCCCCCCCTTGACGGAATTTCGAGACAAAAATGGTACCATCTAACGTGAAATCGTTTGTATAGATTTGATAAACCATTTTTAGCGTTTGATCAAACACGGTAATGCGCCCAAAATTGATATTTTTAGCAGCGGAACCCTAAAAGTTAGCCCCCCCTTGACGGAATTTCCGGACAAAAATGATGCCATCTAACGTGAAATCGTTTGTAGAGATTTGATCAACCATTTTTAGCGTTTGATCAAACACGGAAATACGCCCAAAATCGATATCTTTAGCTTCACGCCCCTTAAAGTTAGCCCCCATTGACGGAATTTTCGGACAAAAATGATGCCATCTAACGTTAAATCGTTTGTAGAGATTTGATCAACCATTTTTAGCGTTTGATCAAACCCGGAAATGCGCCCAAAATCAATATTTCTAGTAGCGGACCCCTAAAAGTTTGCCCCCCTTGACGGCATTTCCGGACAAAAATGATGCCATCTAACGTGAAATCAATTGTAGAGATTTGATCAACCATTTTTAGCGTTTGATCAAACCCGGAAATGCGCCCAAAATCGATATTTTTAGCTTCACGCCCCTAAAAGTAAGTCCCCCCTTGCCGGAATTTCAGGACAAAAATGGTGCCATATAACGTCAAATTGTTTGTAGAGATATGATCAACCACTTTTAGCGTTTCATCAAACCCGGAAATGCTCCCAAAATCAATATTTTTAGCAGCGGACCCCTAAAAGTTAGCCCCCCTTGACGGTATTTCCGGACAAAAATGATGCCATCTAACGTGAAATCAATTGTAGAGATTTGATCAACCATTTTTAGCGTTTGATCAAACCCGGAAATGCGCCCAAATTCGATATTTTTAGCTCCACACCCCTAAAAGTTAGCCCCCCCCTTGACGGAATTTAAAGACAAAAATTGTGCCATGTAACGTGAAATAGTTTGTAGAGATTTGATCAACCCTTTTTAGCGTTTGATCCAACCCGGAAATGCGCCCAAAATCGATATTTTTAGCGTCACACACCTAAAAGTTAGCCCCCCCCTTGACGGAATTTCGAGACAAAAATGGTGCCATGTAACGTGAAATCGTTTGTAGAGATTTGATCAACCATTTTTAGCGTTTGATCAAACCCGGAAATGCGCCCAAAATTGATATTTTTAGCAGCGGAACCCTAAAAGTTAGCCCCCCCCCCCTTGACGGAATTTCCGGACAAAAATGATGGCATCTAACGTGAAATCGTTTGTAGAGATTTGATCAACTATTTTTAGCGTTTGATCAAACCCGGAAATGCGCCCAAAATCGATATTTTTAGCAGCGGACCCCTAAAAGTTAGCCCCCCATTGACGGAATTTTCGGACAAAAATGATGCCATCTAACGTGAAATAGTTTGTAGAGATTTGATCAACCATTTTTAGCGTTTGATCAAACCCGGAAATGCGCCTAAAATCGATATATTTAGCAGCGGACCCCTAAAAGTTAGCCCCCCATTGACGGAATTTTCGGACAAAAATGATGCCATCTAACGTGAAATCGTTTGTAGAGATTTGATCAACCATTTTTAGCGTTTGATAAAACCCGGAAATGCGCCTAAAATCGATATTTTTAACAGCGGACCCCTAAAAGATAGCCTCCCTTGACGGAATTTCGGGACAAAAATGGTGCCATCTAACGTGAAATCGTTTGTAGAGATTTGATCAACCATTTTTAGCGTTTGATCAAACCCGGAAATGCGCCCAAAATCGATATTTTTAGCAGCGGAACCCTAAAAGTTAGCCCCCCTTGACGGAATTTCCGGGCAAAAATGATGCCATCTAACGTGAAATCGTTTGTAGAGATTTGATCAAACATTTTTAGCGTTTGATCAAACCCGGAAATGCGCCTAAAATCGATATTTTTAGCAGCGGACCCCTAAAAGTTAGCCCCCCATTGACGGAATTTTCGGACAAAAATGATGTCATCTAACGTGAAATATTTTGTAGAGATTTGATCAACCATTTTTAGCGTTTGATAAAACCCGGAAATGCGCCCAAAATTGATATTTTTAGCAGCGGAACCCTAAAAGTTAGTCCCCCTTGACGGAATTTCCGGGCAAAAATGATGCCATCTAACGTGAAATCGTTTGTAGAGATTTGATCAAACATTTTTAGCGTTTGATCAAACCCGGAAATGCGCCCAAAATCGATATTTTTAGCAGCGGACCCTTAAAAGTTAGCCCCCCATTGACGGAATTTTCGGACGAAAATGATGCCATCTAACGTGAAATCGTTTGTAGAGATTTGATCAACCATTTTTAGCGTTTGATCAAACCCGGAAATGCGCCTTAAATCAATATTTTTAGCAGCGGAACCCTAAAAGTTAGCCCCCCTTGACGGAAATTCCGGGCAAAAATGATGCCATCTAACGTGAAATCGTTTGTAGAGATTTGATCAAACATTTTTAGCGTTTGATCAAACCCGGAAAAGCGCCTAAAATCGATATTTTTAGCAGCGGACCCCTAAAAGTTAGCCCCCCATTGACGGAATTTTCGGACAAAAATGATGTCATCTAACGTGAAATCTTTTGTAGAGATTTGATCAACCATTTTTAGCGTTTGATAAAACCCGGAAATGCGCCCAAAATTGATATTTTTAGCAGCGGAACCCTAAAAGTTAGTCCCCCTTGACGGAATTTCCGGGCAAAAATGATGCCATCTAACGTGAAATCGTTTGTAGAGATTTGATCAAACATTTTTAGCGTTTGATCAAACCCGGAAATGCGCCCAAAATCGATATTTTTAGCAGCGGACCCCTAAAAGTTAGCCCCCCATTGACGGAATTTTCGGACGAAAATGATGCCATCTAACGTGAAATCGTTTGTAGAGATTTGATCAACCATTTTTAGCGTTTGATCAAACCCGGAAATGCGCCTTAAATCGATATTTTTAACAGCGGACCCCTAAAAGATATCCTCCCTTGGCGGAATTTCGGAACAAAAATGGTGCCATCTAACGTGAAATTGTTTGTAGAGATTTGATCAACCATTTTTAGCGTTTGATCAAACCCGGAAATGCGCCCAAAATCGATATTTTTAGCAGCGGACCCCTAAAAGTTAGCCCCCCTTGACGGCATTTCCGGACAAAAATGATGCCATCTAACGTGAAATCAATTGTAGAGAATTGATCAACCATTTTTAGCGTTTGATCGAACCCGGAAATGCGCCCAAAATCGATATTTTTAGCTTCACACCCCTAAAAGTTAGCCCCCCCTTGACGGAATTTCGAGACAAAAATGGTGCCATCTAACGTGAAATCGTTTGTAGAGATTTGATCAACCATTTTTAGCGTTTGATCAAACCCGGAAATGCGCTCAAAACCGATATTTTTAACAGCGGACCCCTAAAAGATAGCCTCCCTTGACGGAATTTCGGGACAAAAATGGTGCCATCAAATGTGAAATTGTTTGTAGAGATTTGATCAACCACTTTTAGCGTTTCATCAAACCCGGAAATGCGCCCAAAATCAATATTTTTAGCAGCGGACCCCGAAAAGTTAAACACCCTTGACGGAATTTCCGGATAAAAATGATGCCATCTAACGTGAAATAAATTGTAGAGATTTGATCAACCCTTTTTAGCGTTTGATCCAACCCGGAAATGCGCCCAAAATCGATATTTTTAGCAGCGGACCCCTAAAAGTTAGCCCCCCTTGACGGCATTTCCGGACAAAAATGATGCCATCTAACGTGAAATCAATTGTAAAGAATTGATCAACCATTTTTAGCGTTTGATCGAACCCGGAAATGCGCCCAAAATCGATATTTTTAGCGTCACACACCTAAAAGTTAGCCCCCCCCTTGACGGAATTTCGAGACAAAAATGGTGCCATGTAACGTGAAATCGTTTGTAGAGATTTGATCAACCATTTTTAGCGTTTGATCAAACCCGGAAATGCGCCTAAAATCGATATTTTTAGCAGCGGACCCCTAAAAGTTAGCCCCCCATTGACGGAATTTTCGGACAAAAATGATGCCATCTAACGTGAAATAGTTTGTAGAGATTTGATCAACCATTTTTAGCGTTTGATCAAACCCGGAAATGCGCCTAAAATCGATATTTTTAGCAGCGGACCCCGAAAAGTTAACCCCCCTTGACGGAATTTCCGGATAAAAATGATGCCATCTAACGTGAAATAAATTGTAGAGATTTGATCAACCATTTTTAGCGTTTGATCAAACCCGGAAATGCGCCCAAAATCGATATTTTTAGCAGCGGACCCCTAAAAGTTAGCCCCCCTTGACGGCATTTCCGGACAAAAATGATGCCATCTAACGTGAAATCAATTGTAGAGAATTGATCAACCATTTTTAGCGTTTGATCGAACCCGGAAATGCGCCCAAAATCGATATTTTTAGCAGCGGACCCCTAAAAGTTAGCCCCCCTTGACGGCATTTCCGGACAAAAATGATGCCATCTAACGTGAAATCAATTGAAGAGAATTGATCAACCATTTTTAGCGTTTGATCAAACCCGGAAATGCGCCCAAAATCGATATTTTTAGCGTCACACACCTAAAAGTTAGCCCCCCCCTTGACGGAATTTCGAGACAAAAATGGTGCCATGTAACGTGAAATCGTTTGTAGAGATTTGATCAACCATTTTTAGCGTTTGATCAAACCCGGAAATGCGCCTAAAATCGATATTTTTAGCAGCGGACCCCGAAAAGTTAACCCCCCTTGACGGAATTTCCGGATAAAAATGATGTCATCTAACGTGAAATCGTTTGTAGAGATTTGATCAAACATATTTAGCGTTTGATCAAACCCGGAAATGCGCCCAAAATCGATATTTTTAGCAGCGGACCCCTAAAAGTTAGCCCCCCTTGACGGAAATTCCGGGCAAAAATGATGCCATCTAACGTGAAATCGTTTGTAGAGATTTGATCAAACATTTTTAGCGTTTGATCAAACCCGGAAAAGCGCCTAAAATCGATATTTTTAGCAGCGGACCCCTAAAAGTTAGCCCCCCATTGACGGAATTTTCGGACAAAAATGATGTCATCTAACGTGAAATCTTTTGTAGAGATTTGATCAACCATTTTTAGCGTTTGATAAAACCCGGAAATGCGCCCAAAATTGATATTTTTAGCAGCGGAACCCTAAAAGTTAGTCCCCCTTGACGGAATTTCCGGGCAAAAATGATGCCATCTAACGTGAAATCGTTTGTAGAGATTTGATCAAACATTTTTAGCGTTTGATCAAACCCGGAAATGCGCCCAAAATCGATATTTTTAGCAGCGGACCCCTAAAAGTTAGCCCCCCATTGACGGAATTTTCGGACGAAAATGATGCCATCTAACGTGAAATCGTTTGTAGAGATTTGATCAACCATTTTTAGCGTTTGATCAAACCCGGAAATGCGCCTTAAATCGATATTTTTAACAGCGGACCCCTAAAAGATATCCTCCCTTGGCGGAATTTCGGAACAAAAATGGTGCCATCTAACGTGAAATTGTTTGTAGAGATTTGATCAACCATTTTTAGCGTTTGATCAAACCCGGAAATGCGCCCAAAATCGATATTTTTAGCAGCGGACCCCTAAAAGTTAGCCCCCCTTGACGGCATTTCCGGACAAAAATGATGCCATCTAACGTGAAATCAATTGTAGAGAATTGATCAACCATTTTTAGCGTTTGATCGAACCCGGAAATGCGCGCAAAATCGATATTTTTAGCTTCACACCCCTAAAAGTTAGCCCCCCCCTTGACGGAATTTCGAGACAAAAATGGTGCCATCTAACGTGAAATCGTTTGTAGAGATTTGATCAACCATTTTTAGCGTTTGATCAAACCCGGAAATGCGCTCAAAACCGATATTTTTAACAGCGGACCCCTAAAAGATAGCCTCCCTTGACGGAATTTCGGGACAAAAATGGTGCCATCAAATGTGAAATTGTTTGTAGAGATTTGATCAACCACTTTTAGCGTTTCATCAAACCCGGAAATGCGCCCAAAATCAATATTTTTAGCAGCGGACCCCGAAAAGTTAAACACCCTTGACGGAATTTCCGGATAAAAATGATGCCATCTAACGTGAAATAAATTGTAGAGATTTGATCAACCCTTTTTAGCGTTTGATCCAACCCGGAAATGCGCCCAAAATCGATATTTTTAGCGTCACACACCTAAAAGTTAGCCCCCCCCTTGACGGAATTTCGAGACAAAAATGGTGCCATGTAACGTGAAATCGTTTGTAGAGATTTGATCAACCATTTTTAGCGTTTGATCAAACCCGGAAATGCGCCTAAAATCGATATTTTTAGCAGCGGACCCCGAAAAGTTAACCCCCCTTGACGGAATTTCCGGATAAAAATGATGCCATCTAACGTGAAATCGTTTGTAGAGATTTGATCAACCATTTTTAGCGTTTGATCAAACCCGGAAATGCGCCCAAAATCGATATTTTTAGCAGCGGACCCCTAAAAGTTAGCCCCCCATTGACGGAATTTTCGGACAAAAATGATGCCACCTAACGTGAAATAGTTTGTAGAGATTTGATCAACCATTTTTAGCGTTTGATCAAACCCGGAAATGCGCCTAAAATCGATATTTTTAGCAGCGGACCCCGAAAAGTTAACCCCCCTTGACGGAATTTCCGGATAAAAATGATGCCATCTAACGTGAAATAAATTGTAGAGATTTGATCAACCATTTTTAGCGTTTGATCAAACCCGGAAATGCGCCCAAAATCGATATTTTTAGCAGCGGACCCCTAAAAGTTAGCCCACCTTGACGGCATTTCCGGACAAAAATGATGCCATCTAACGTGAAATCAATTGTAGAGAATTGATCAACCATTTTTAGCGTTTGATCGAACCCGGAAATGCGCGCAAAATCGATATTTTTAGCTTCACACCCCTAAAAGTTAGCCCCCCCTTGACGGAATTTCGAGACAAAAATGGTGCCATCTAACGTGAAATCGTTTGTAGAGATTTGATCAACCATTTTTAGCGTTTGATCAAACCCGGAAATGCGCCCAAAATCGATATTTTTAGCAGCGGACCCCTAAAAGTTAGCCCCCCTTGACGGCATTTCCGGACAAAAATGATGCCATCTAACGTGAAATCGTTTGTAGAGATTTGATCAACCATTTTTAGCGTTTGATCGAACCCGGAAATGCGCCTAAAATCGATATTTTTAACAGCGGACCCCTAAAAGATAGCCTCCCTTGACGGAATTTCGGGACAAAAATGGTGCCATCTAACGTGAAATTGTTTGTAGAGATTTGATCAACCACTTTTAGCGTTTGATCAAACCCGGAAATGCGCCCAAAATCGATATTTTTAGCTTCACACCCCTAAAAGTTAGCCCCCCTTGACGGAATTTCGAGACAAATATGGTGCCATCTAACGTGAAATCGTTTGTAGAGATCTGATCAACCATTTTTAGCGTTTGATCAAACCCGGAAATGCGCCCAAAATTGATATTTTTAGCAGCGGAACCCTAAAAGTTAGCCCCCCCTTGACGGAATTTCCGGACAAAAATGATGCCATCTAACGTGAAATCGTTTGTAGAGATTTGATCAACCATTTTTAGCGTTTGATCAAACTCGGAAATGCGCCCAAAATCAATATATTTAGCAGCGGACCCTAAAAGTTTGCCCCCCTTGACGGAATTTCCGGACATAAATGATGCCATCTAACGTGAAATCAACTGTAGAGATTTGATCAACCATTTTTAGCGTTTGATCAAACCCGGAAATGCGCCCAAAATCGATATTTTTAGGTTCAAACCCCTAAAAGTTAGCCCCCCCTTGACGGAATTTCAGCACAAAAATGGTGCCATCTAACGTGAAATCGTTTGTAGAGATTTGATCAACCATTTTTAGCGTTTGATCAAACCCGGAAATGCGCCCAAAATCGATATTTTTAGCAGAGGACCCCTAAAAGTTAGCCCCCCCTTAACGGAATTTCCGAACAAAAATGATGCCATCTAACGTGAAATCGTTTGTAGAGATTTGATCAACCATTTTTAGCGTTTGATCAAACCCGGAAATGCGCCCAAAATCGATATTTTTAGCAGCGGACCCCTAAAATTTCGCCCCCCTCCCTTGACGGAATTTCGGGACAAAAATGATGCTATCTAACGTGAAATCGTTTGTAGAGATTTGATCAAACATTTTTAGCGTTTGATCAAACCCGGAAATGCGCCCAAAATCGATATTTTTAGCAGCGGACCCCTAAAAGTTAGCCCCCCATTGACGGAATTTTCGGACGAAAATGATGCCATCTAACGTTAAATCCTTTGTAGAGATTTGATCAACCATTTTTAGCGTTTTATCAAACCCGGAAATGCGCCTTAAATCGATATTTTTAACAGCGGACCCCTAAAAGATATCCTCCCTTGGCGGAATTTCGGAACAAAAATGGTGCCATCTAACGTGAAATTGTTTGTAGAGATTTGATCAACCACTTTTAGCGTTTCATCAAACCCGGAAATGCGCCCAAAATCAATATTTTTAGCAGCGGACCCCTAAAAGTTAGCCCCTCTTGACGGAATTTCTGCATAAAAATTATGCCATCTAACGTGAAATCAATTGTAGAGATTTGATCAACCATTTTTAGCGTTTGATCAAACCCGGAAATGCGCCCAAAAACGATATTTTTAGCTTCACACCCCTAAAAGTTAGCCCCCCCTTGACGGAATTTCGAGACAAAAATGATGCCATCTAACGTGAAATCGTTTGTAGAGATTTGATCAACCATTTTCAGCGTTTGATCAAACCCGGAAATGCGCCAAAAATTGATATTTTTAGCAGCGGAACCCTAAAAGTTAGCACCCCCCCTTGACGGAATTTCCGGACAAAAATGATGCCATCTAACGTGAAATCGTTTGTAGAGATTTGATCAACCATTTTTAGCGTTTGATCAAACCCGGAAATGCGCCCAAAATCGATATTTTTAGCTTCACACCCCTAAAAGTTAGCCCCCCCTTGACGGAATTTCGAGACAAAAATGGTGCCATCTGACGTGAAATAGTTTGTAGAGATTTGATCAACCATTTTTAGCGTTTGATCAAACCCGGAAATGCGCCCAAAATCGATATATTTAGCAGCGACCCCTAAAAGTTAGCCCCCCATTGACGGAATTCTCGGACAAAAATGATGCCATCTAACGTGAAATCGTTTCTAGAGATTTGATCAACCATTTTTAGCGTTTGATCAAACCCGGAAATGCGCCCAAAATCGATATTTTTAGCTTCACGCCCCTTAAAGTTAGCCCCCATTGACGGAATTTTCGGACAAAAATGATGCCATCTAACGTTAAATCGTTTGTAGAGATTTGATCAACCATTTTTAGCGTTTGATCAATCCCGGAAATGCGCCCAAAATCAATATTTCTAGTAGCGGACCCCTAAAAGTTTGCCCCCCTTGACGGCATTTCCGGACGAAAATGATGCCATCTAACGTGAAATCAATTGTAGAGATTTGATCAACCATTTTTAGCGTTTGATCAAACCCGGAAATGCGCCCAAAATCGATATTTTTAGCTTCACGCCCCTAAAAGTAAGTCCCCCCTTGCCGGAATTTCAGGACAAAAATGGTGCCATATAACGTCAAATTGTTTGTAGAGATATGATCAACCACTTTTAGCGTTTCATCAAACCCGGAAATGCTCCCAAAATCAATATTTTTAGCAGCGGACCCCTAAAAGTTAGCCCCCCTTGACGGTATTTCCGGACAAAAATGATGCCATCTAACGTGAAATCAATTGTAGAGATTTGATCAACCATTTTTAGCGTTTGATCAAACCCGGAAATGCGCCCAAATTCGATATTTTTAGCTCCACACCCCTAAAAGTTAGCCCCCCCCTTGACGGAATTTCGAGACAAAAATGGTGCCATGTAACGTGAAATAGTTTGTAGAGATTTGATCAACCCTTTTTAGCGTTTGATCCAACCCGGAAATGCGCCCAAAATCGATATTTTTAGCGTCACACACCTAAAAGTTAGCCCCCCCCTTGACGGAATTTCGAGACAAAAATAGTGCCATGTAACGTGAAATCGTTTGTAGAGATTTGATCAACCATTTTTAGCGTTTGATCAAACCCGGAAATGCGCCCAAAATTTATATTTTTAGCAGCGGAACCCTAAAAGTTAGCCCCCCCCCTTGACGGAATTTCCGGACAAAAATGATGTCATCTAACGTGAAATCGTTTGTAGAGATTTGATCAACTATTTTTAGCGTTTGATCAAACCCGGAAATGCGCCCAAAATCGATATTTTTAGCAGCGGACCCCTAAACGTTAGCCCCCCATTGACGGAATTTTCGGACAAAAATGATGCCATCTAACGTGAAATAGTTTGTAGAGATTTGATCAACCATTTTTAGCGTTTGATCAAACCCGGAAATGCGCCTAAAATCGATATTTTTAGCAGCGGACCCCTAAAAGTTAGCCCCCCATTGACGGAATTTTCGGACAAAAATGATGCCATCTAACGTGAAATCGTTTGTAGAGATTTGATCAACCATTTTTAGCGTTTGATAAAACCCGGAAATGCGCCTAAAATCGATATTTTTAACAGCGGACCCCTAAAAGATAGCCTCCCTTGACGGAATTTCGGGACAAAAATGGTGCCATCTAACGTGAAATCGTTTGTAGAGATTTGATCAACCATTTTTAGCGTTTGATCAAACACGGAAATGCGCCCAAAATTGATATTTTTAGCAGCGGAACCCTAAAAGTTAGCCCCCCTTGACGTAATTTCCGGGCAAAATGATGCCATCTAACGTGAAATCGTTTGTAGAGATTTGATCAAACATTTTTAGCGTTTGATCAAACCCGGAAATGCGCCTAAAATCGATATTTTTAGCAGCGGACCCCTAAAATTAGCCCCCCATTGACGGAATTTTCGGACAAAAATGATGTCATCTAACGTGAAATCTTTTGTAGAGATTGCATCAACCATTTTTAGCGTTTGATAAAACCCGGAAATGCGCCCAAAATTGATATTTTTAGCAGCGGAACCCTAAAAGTTAGTCCCCCTTGACGGAATTTCCGGGCAAAAATGATGCCATCTAACGTGAAATCGTTTGTAGAGATTTGATCAAACATTTTTAGCGTTTGATCAAACCCGGAAATGCGCCCAAAATCGATATTTTTAGCAGCGGACCCCTAAAAGTTAGCCCCCCATTGACGGAATTTTCGGACGAAAATGATGCCATCTAACGTGAAATCGTTTGTAGAGATATGATCAACCATTTTTAGCGTTTGATCAAACCCGGAAATGCGCCTTAAATCGATATTTTTAACAGCGGACCCCTAAAAGATATCCTCCCTTGGCGGAATTTCGGAACAAAAATGGTGCCATCTAACGTGAAATTGTTTGTAGAGATTTGATCAACCACTTTTAGCGTTTCATCAAACCCGGAAATGCGCCCAAAATCAATATTTTTAGCAGCGGACCCCTAAAAGTTAGCCCCCCATTGACGGAATTCTCGGACAAAAATGATGCCATCTAACGTGAAATCGTTTGTGGAGATTTGATCAACCATTTTTAGCGTTTGATCAAACCCGGAAATGCGCCCAAAATCGATATTTTTAGCTTCACACCCCTAAAAGTTAGCCCCCCCTTGACGGAATTTCGAGACAAAAATGGTGCCATCTGACGTGAAATAATTTGTAGAGATTTGATCAACCATTTTTAGCGTTTGATCAAACCCGCAAATGCGCCCAAATTCGATATATTTAGCAGCGACCCCTAAAAGTTAGCCCCCCATTGACGGAATTCTCGGACAAAAATGATGCCATCTAACGTGAAATCGTTTGTAGAGATTTGATCAACCATTTTTAGCGTTTGATCAAACCCGGAAATGCGCCTAAAATCGATATTTTTAACAGCGGACCCCTAAAAGATAGCCTCCCTTGACGGAATTTCGGGACAAAAATGGTGCCATCTAACGTGAAATTGTTTGTAGAGATTTGATCAACCCCTTTTAGCGTTTGATCAAACCCGGAAATGCGCCCAAAATCGATATTTTTAGCTTCACACCCCTAAAAGTTAGCCCCCCCTTGACGGAATTTCGAGACAAATATGGTGCCATCTAACGTGAAATCGTTTGTAGAGATCTGATCAACCATTTTTAGCGTTTGATCAAACCCAGAAATGCGCCCAAAATTGATATTTTTAGCAGCGGAACCCTAAAAGTTAGCCCCCCCTTGACGGAATTTCCGGACAAAAATGATGCCATCTAACGTGAAATCGTTTGTAGAGATTTGATCAACCATTTTTAGCGTTTGATCAAACTCGGAAATGCGCCCAAAATCAATATATTTAGCAGCGGACCCTAAAAGTTTGCCCCCCTTGACGGAATTTCCGGACATAAATGATGCCATCTAACGTGAAATCAACTGTAGAGATTTGATCAAACATTTTTAGCGTTTGATCAAACCCGGAAATGCGCCCAAAATCGATATTTTTAGCAGCGGACCCCTAAAGTTAGCCCCCCATTGACGGAATTTTCGGACGAAAATGATGCCATCTAACGTGAAATCGTTTGTAGAGATTTGATCAACCATTTTTAGCGTTTGATCAAACCTGGAAATGCGCCTTAAATCGATATTTTTAACAGCGGACCCCTAAAAGATATCCTCCCTTGGCGGAATTTCGGAACAAAAATGGTGCCATCTAACGTGAAATTGTTTGTAGAGATTTGATCAACCACTTTTAGCGTTTCATCAAACCCGGAAATGTGCCCAAAATCAATATTTTTAGCAGCGGACCCCTAAAAGTTAGCCCCTCTTGACGGAATTTCTGCATAAAAATGATGCCATCTAACGTGAAATCAATTGTAGAGATTTGATCAACCATTTTTAGCGTTTGATCAAACCCGGAAATGCGCCCAAAAACGATATTTTTAGCTTCACACCCCTAAAAGTTAGCCCCCCCTTGACGGAATTTCGAGACAAAAATGATGCCATCTAACGTGAAATCGTTTGTAGAGATTTGATCAACCATTTTCAGCCTTTGATCAAACCCGGAAATGCGCCAAAAATTGATATTTTTAGCAGCGGAACCCTAAAAGTTAGCCCCCCCCCTTGACGGAATTTCCGGACAAAAATGATGCCATCTAACGTGAAATCGTTTGTAGAGATTTGATCAACCATTTTTAGCGTTTGATCAAACCCGGAAATGCGCCCAAAATCGATATTTTTAGCTTCACACCCCTAAAAGTTAGCCCCCCCTTGACGGAATTTCGAGACAAAAATGGTGCCATCTGACGTGAAATAGTTTGTAGAGATTTGATCAACCATTTTTAGCGTTTGATCAAACCCGGAAATGCGCCCAAAATCGATATATTTAGCAGCGACCCCTAAAAGTTAGCCCCCCATTGACGGAATTCTCGGACAAAAATGATGCCATCTAACGTGAAATCGTTTGTAGAGATTTGATCAACCATTTTTAGCGTTTGATCAAACCCGGAAATGCGCCCAAAATCGATATTTTTAGCTTCACACCCCTAAAAGTTAGCCCCCCCTTGACGGAATTTCGAGACAAAAATGGTGCCATCTGACGTGAAATAGTTTGTAGAGATTTGATCAACCATTTTTAGCGTTTGATCAAACCCGCAAATGCGCCCAAAATCGATATATTTAGCAGCGACCCCTAAAAGTTAGCCCCCCATTGACGGAATTCTCGGACAAAAATGATGCCATCTAACGTGAAATCGTTTGTAGAGATTTGATCAACCATTTTTAGCGTTTGATCAAACCCGGAAATGCGCCTAAAATCGATATTTTTAACAGCGGACCCCTAAAAGATAGCCTCCCTTGACGGAATTTCGGGACAAAAATGGTGCCATCTAACGTGAAATTGTTTGTAGAGATTTGATCAACCACTTTTAGCGTTTGATCAAACCCGGAAATGCGCCCAAAATCGATATTTTTAGCTTCACACCCCTAAAAGTTAGCCCCCCCTTGACGGAATTTCGAGACAAATATGGTGCCATCTAACGTGAAATCGTTTGTAGAGATCTGATCAACCATTTTTAGCGTTTGATCAAACCCGGAAATGCGCCCAAAATTCATATTTTTAGCAGCGGAACCCTAAAAGTTAGCCCCCCTTGACGGAATTTCCGGACAAAAATGATGCCATCTAACGTGAAATCGTTTGTAGAGATTTGATCAACCATTTTTAGCGTTTGATCAAACTCGGAAATGCGCCCAAAATCAATATATTTATCAGCGGACCCTAAAAGTTTGCCCCCCTTGACGGCATTTCCGGACAAAAATGATGCCATCTAACGTGAAATCAATTGTAGAGATTTGATCAACCATTTTTAGCGTTTTGTGAAACCCGGAAATGCGCCCAAAATCGATATTTTTAGCTTCACGCCCCTAAAAGTTAGTCCCCCCTTGCCGGAATTTCAGGACAAAAATGGTGCCATCTAACGTCAAATTGTTTGTAGAGATTTGATCAACCACTTTTAGCGTTTCATTAAACCCGGAAATGCGCCCAAAATCAATATTTTTAGCAGCGGGCCCCTAAAAGTTAGCCCCCCTTGACGGAATTTCCGGACATAAATGATGCCATCTAACGTGAAATCAACTGTAGAGATTTGATCAACCATTTTTAGCGTTTGGTCAAACCCGGAAATGCGCCCAAAATCGATATTTTTAGCAGCGGACCCCTAAAAGTTAGCCCCCCCTTAACGGAATTTCCGAACAAAAATGATGCCATCTAACGTGAAATCGTTTGTAGAGATTTGATCAACCATTTTTAGCGTTTGATCAAACCCGGAAATGCGCCCAAAATCGATATTTTTAGCAGCGGACCCCTAAAATTTCGCCCCCCTCCCTTGACGGAATTTCGAGACAAAAATGATGCTATCTAACGTGAAATCGTTTGTAGGGATTTGTTCAACCATTTTTAGCGTTTGATCAAACCCGGAAATGCGCCCAAAATCGATATTTTTAGCTTCACACCCCTAAAAGTTAGCCCCCCCCCCTTGACGCAATTTCGGGACAAAAATGGTTCCATCTATCGTGAAATCGTTTGTAGAGATTTAATCAACCATTTTTAGTGTTTGATCAAACCCGGAAGTTCCAAAAAATCCATATTTTTGTTTGCAACCCCCTAAAAGTTAGCCCCCTCTTGACGGATTTTTGGACAAAAATGGTTTGAAAATCGTTTTTCCCGAACTTTTTTAACCTTCAATATTTTCTATTAACAATGGATGCAAAATTATTTTTTTCCTCACTGGGTGAGTAAGTACTTGTAGTTACTTTACCAGCTGCAGAAAATATGACTTTGAAAGCTTTGATTTGTCGTAAGATGACTTTGTGGCATTTTAAATATTTCTTCGCAGTTATATTAGTTTGTGAGTTAATTTAATTTATAGATGTGATGTTTTGAAGGACATGGAAAATTACGTTGTTAATCCAAACAGATTCACTGAGCACATACTAAACGAATCATTCGATTTTTTCTTCTATCACGATCGTATTCTACCGACATTAACACAACTTACTGGTTCCGATATCCCTAACAGAAAAGAGGATGATCATAAAAATAGAAGTTGAAAAATAGAACATAATAATAGTATTAATTATGCAGGAGGGGTAAATCCGATTATTAAAATCAGAAATGACGCGTGCGTACCAAACTGAAACACAATTTAATAGTAGACGCATATTAAGCACAGAAGGACATAGCTAAATTGTAAAATTATGTTCTTAATCCAAGTAGATTCACTGGGCATTTACGAAACGGATCGTATGATTATAACATTCTACTATAAACCACTGACATTATCATAGTGTACTAGAGGACTGCACGGGCCGATAAACAAAATTGCATTTTTTTGTACACAATTGAGCCGCGCGGGAACTGGACTTAATTGTTCACAGCATATGTAGGGCAGGCAAAATGTTTTGTAAAAATATTAATAGCGATAATATACTTTTGTTAACGTAATCTTTGGAACTATACCTTAAGGTGCTTCTCAAATTCACTGTTCAACAATACGAAACTTTGACACATTTTCTGACTAATTTTTAACTGTAAAGGCATAAAATTGACAAGCCTGACAATTGAAGGGATTTGCAATCGAATAGCTTTTCCATTTTTGATAAATAAATGACTTGTCGAGATACAAGAGATTCTTGTCAAGTGACTGCAGGTTTTTCTCCATTCCTGTGCTGTCGCTTCCGGAAATTCGATTCAAAACTCTAACTTTGACAGTATTTTCTCAAAGATATATCACCTTTATCGAAAAATATTTAATGCCATTCGATTACATAGTTTCTGAATAAGAACACGTGCCAATCATATGCGTTTTCCGAAGCCTTAATAAATGACAGATAAATATTTTCACAAGTTTACTTTTAATTATACAGCTTCAAAGTTATGTTTTTAACACTCCTTTTTGTTTATTATAATCTACGTTAATTTTTAAATGAATCCTTGTGTGAATGCTGAAACGTCTAAATAACTAAGCAATCCTTAATGTTGCTGTTGTGTATTTTCTGTCTTGCGAACACATCGTATTTTTAAAATATACTGTATAAAACTATCCCATAAATATGTATGCAGTATTCTTTAAAGGCATCCTAATTATATGTTAAGAAAAATCGAAATTTTTTGTAGACATTGTGTCGGGTCAGGCCGGGCCTGTTTTCACTTACTTCTGTACGGGCCGGTCCCGGAGCTGGTAATTCCGACCCGTTCAGACCCCTATGGTATACTGATTCGGATATCCAAAACAGAAATAAGGATCACTGTAAATATTGCTTATTTTTTAGAGATAAGAGTTGAAAAAAAATGGCATAATAATAATAATAATAATAATAATAATAATAATAATAATAATAATCCATGAACGGATTCTCGATTAATAGAAACAAACTGACAGGTGGGTACCAAACTGAACCGCAAAAGAGTAGAAGAATCTTAATTTCCGGCAGGAGTCAAGGGTCTCAAAAGTGTATAATGTTTATTTTGAAAAGAGCTGACGTCCACAAAATTCAGAGTTACTAGTTTCCGATAAGAAAAATTGACTGAGAAAGATATTTTGTTAATGAATGAGAATCTGATCAACATGTGGGCGCGGTGATTTTATTTTTTCATTTGGAATTCCTTCAGATTTCGTAATGGCAACTATGGATTTGAAGTTATGCTAATAAACGATTGTGGAGCTCCCAGCTATATTTCTCTGTGTTGTAAATTTCCTTGTGTGTGCTATCTCGCCCATGTATAATTGACGATGACTTATAAGCGAACGCTTGACGCCAAGAACACAGGTCAGATGTATGTCAATAAATGTGTTAATAAAAGACAAAGATTCATATTATTTTTTCTTACACTAAAAAATAACAACAATAGCATAGCAGGATTTAATTTGAGAATTGGGGGGGGGGGGGAAGCGTATGGAAATGTTCAAGACAAGTCCGTGATTAGATTAAACAAAATAATAATAACTTATTTTAGTGGACGGATAGTCTTTAGGTAAATTACCCCATGGTTAGTGGTTGTACATATATAATGTTATCAACTTTTTAGCAATTTTAGACCGCCACCCCCTGCACTTACGATATCATACGTTATCATTCCACTAACACCCCCCCCCCCCCTTCCCTAATGATATCGTTATCAATGTCTAAAAATTCTTTTGATTTTTTAAATTGATTCTTTTGTTTGCAGCGATATACAGATTGGTCATATATTTATTATTCACGTAATTTATTGATTCAAAGAAGAAAATATCATTATTATAAATAAAATAACTTTATATCAAATAACATTTAAAAGAAATAGCTGCTAATTAAAAGTATTTAATAATTAGCCTTTTGTTTCATATGCATTCAACAATAATGTATCTTCTTGCGCTTGCCTCCGGACGGTGTGTGTGGGGGGCAGTGCGCAGGCAGAACTTCTTATCAACAAAAGAGGTGGACAACGTTATTTCACTTTTCTTTAGCACTAAACACAACAGGTATCATTTCAAACATACTTCGGAAATACTTTCCCGAACAGCAGATTATATTCCCAAAATTCCGTCAAGAGGGGAGGCTAACTTATAGAGGACTGCACCTAAAAATATCGATTTTGGGAGCACTTCCGGCTTTGATCACACACTAAAAATGTTTGATCAAATCTGTACAAACGATTTCACATTATATGGCACCATTTTTGTCCCGAAATTCCGTCAAGGATAGGGCTAACTTTTAGGGGTGTGAACCTAAAAATATCGATTTTGAGTTCACTTTCGGGTTTGATCAAACGCTAAAAATGGTTGATAATATCTTTACAAACGATTTCACGTTAGATGGCACCATTTTTGTCCCGAAATTCCGTCAAGAGGGGGCTAACTTTTAGGGGTCCGCTGCTAAATTTATCGATATTGAGCGCATTTCCGGGTTTGATCTCTCGCTAAAAATGGTTGATCAAATCTCTACGTACGAATTCACGTTAGATGGCACCATTTTTGTCCCAAAATTCCGCCAAGGGACGGGCTAACTTTTAGGCGTCCGCTGCTAAATATATCGATTTTGGGCGCATTTCCGGGTTTGATCAAACGCTAAAAATGGTTGATAAAATCTCTACAAACGATCTCACGTTAGATGGCACCATTTTTGTCTCGAAATTCCGTCAAGGGAGGCTGTCTTTTAGGGGTCCGCTGTTAAAAATATCGATTTTAGGCGCATTTCCGGGTTTGATCAAACACTAAAAATGGTTGATCAAATCTCTACAAATGATTTCACGTTAGATGGCATCATTTTTGTCCGAAAATTCCGTCAATGGGGGGCTAACTTTTAGGGGTGTGAAGCTAAAAATATCGATTTTGGGCGCATTTCCGGGTTTGATCAAACGCTAGAAATGGTTGATCAAATCTCTACAAACAATTTCACGTTAGATGGCATCATTTATGTCCGAAAATTCCGTCAATGGGGGGCTAACTTTTAGGGGTGTGAAGCTAAAAATATCGATTTTGTGCGCATTTCCGGGTTTGATCAAACGCTAAAAGTGGTTGATCAAATCTCTACAAACAATTTCACGTTATATGGCACCATTTTTTGTCCCGAAATTCGGTCAAGGGTGGTCTAACCTTTAGGGGTCCGCTGCTAAATATATCCATTTTGTTTTAATTTTCGGGTTTGATCAAACGCTAAAAAAGGTTGATCAAATATTTACAAACAATTTCATGTTAGATGACAGCATTTTTGTCCCGAAATTCCGCCAAGGAAGGGCTAACTTTTAGGTGTTCGCTGCTAAAAATATCGATATTGGGCGCATTTCCGGGTTTGATCTCTCGCTAAAAATGGTTGATCAAATCTCTACAAACGATTTCACGTTAGATGGCACCATTTTTCCCGAAATTCCGTCAAGGGGGGGGGCTAACTTTTAGGGGTCCGCTGCTAAAAATATCGATTTTCGGCGCATTTCCGGGTTTGATCAAACGCTAAAAATGGTTGAACAATTCTTTACAAACGCTTTCACGTTAGATGGCACCATTTTTGTCCCGAAATTCCGTAGAGGGGGGCTAACTTTTAGGGGTGTGAAGGTAAAAAATATCGGTTTTGGGCGCATTTTCGGGTTTGATAAAACGCTAAAAAGGGTTGATCAAATCTCTACAAATGATTTCACGTTAGATGGCATCATTTTTGTCCGAAAATTCCGTCAATGGGGGGCTAACTTTTAGGGGTGTGAAGCTAAAAATATCGATTTTGGGCGCATTTCCGGGTTTGATCAAACGCTAAAAATGGTTGATCAAATCTCTACAAACGATTTCACGTTAGATGGCATCATTTTAGTCCGGAAATTCCGTCAAGGTGGGGCTAACTTTTAGGGGTCCGCTGCTAAAAATATCGATTTTGGGCGCATTTCCGGGTTTGATCAAACGCTAAAAATGGTTGATCAAATCTCTACAAATGATTTCACGTTAGATGGCATCATTCTTGTCCGAAAATTCCGTCAATTGGGGGCTAACTTTTAGGGGTGTGAAGCTAAAAATATCGATTTTGGGCGCATTTCCGGGTTTGATCAAACGCTAAAAATGGTTGATCAAATCTCTAGAAACGATTTCACGTTAGATGGCATCATTTTTGTCCGGAAATTCCGTCAAGGGGGGGCTAACTTTTAGGGGTCCTCTGCTAAAAATATCGATTTTGGGCGCATTTCCGGGTTTGATCAAACGCTAAAAATGGTTGATCAAATCTCTACAAACGATTTCACGTTAGATGGCACCATTTTTGTGCTGAAATTCCGTCAAGGGGGGGCTAACTTTTAGGGGTTTGAACCTAAAAATATCGATTTTGGGGGCATTTCCGGGTTTGATCAAACGCTAAAAATGGTTGATCAAATCTCTACAAACGATTTCACGTTAGATGGCACCATTTTTGTGCCGAAATTCCGTCAAGGGGGGGCTAACTTTTAGGGGTGTGAACCTAAAAATATCGATTTTGGGGGCATTTCCGGGTTTGATCAAACGCTAAAAATGGTTGATCAAATCTCTACAGACGATTTCTGATAAGGATCGCTAATTTTTTTTTAGTTTTGCGCATTTTGAAATATCCTAAAAGTTAGCCCCCCCTGGTCCTTTTTAATCATAACTCATGAAATAAAGTTGATCAAACGATGAAAATTGTTGATCAAATCTGATCAAACGATGATCAAACGAAATGCATATGTCACTTTCTTATTTTCCGTCATGGGGGGGCTAACTTTTAGGTGGTCAGATTTACTAGTTAAATGTGCCATTTGTTTTAACAAATGGGAATTTGAAAATCGTCTGACTTGCCATAGAAAAGCATTATGAAGCAAAATAAAATGTTCCATATTTTCCGAACAAATGAACCAAATTTAACCAAAACCGATACAGCTAAGTCTAGATACCTCACGAACATGCCCAATTAATTTCAAGCTAATCAGATGCTTTTTGCGACAGTTATCCCGGGATAGACAGGCAACAGACTAACAGACGGAAACCAAAACTTTTCTTATTTCCACAGTAAGCCTTCACTGACGTTTCGGCAATTACTGACTCCATGATTTATTTTTTCTTCTGAAAATATACGTGTTTCATTTTTTATTTGCAAAAATGCGTCCGTAATGGAAAAACATGTAAAATAAATTAATTAAAATAATAAATTTTTTAAGGCTATTCTGTAAAAAAAAAAATAACATTGTGCAAATCTACAGGTCATAATTTATTTTTATATTTAATTTCAAGTCAAAATACTGAATAGTTTTTTTGTAAAGTGTACGACAAAATGTAATTTGTGTAGACTAGTAGAGGATTCACTTCGCTCATCCTAATAATCATCTTGTAATGAAATTCAGTGTTTTATATCAATTTCAATACATTTGAAATAACGTAATGTCATTAAAATACACTGCAAACGATTTTTCCCAATTGACTATAATGCAACGGAATTCTTTTGAGTGCCCCTGTAAATAAATTATTATAATCCCACATGCTTCATATACAATACTAAACAGGCCTTGGTGACCCTAACTAACGTTTATCAATTGCATAAAAATCCGAGTATGTTTACGGGAGTTAGAGCTTGGACAGATGGCCAGACGGACAGGCAAACCGAATGCGTAATAAAAAAATGCTAATTGGAATTTAATTAGAGACTTTCAGCTAGTTAATACGAAAAAAAACATACGATATATATATATATATATATTTATTTTTTTTTAGTATCAAAGAAAATTATCTTTTGACCTATATTTAGGCCTATATTTTTACTGAAAAAATGAAAGTTAAATACTAAAATTATTTTGTTAGAAATATATTTGATAGCTAACTTAGAACTTAAATATATATATGAATAAAAATATTAAGATATTCGCTGCATTTCCTAATATTTAACACTACGTGACTATAAAAGTCCTCTTTTCGTGAATAAATTTTGATTAAATTCCTTGCGTTAGTTCTTGAGATATAGCTGTCAGAGTATCCGTGAAATATTCAGCATAGCAGCTCTACCTGTTGGGTGATATCTATCGAAACCTAATCAGCATCAATTTATATAAAAGTCTATCTGAATCTCAAGTTTGATAAAATTCCGTGCATTTGTTCTTGAGATAGAGTAGCCCATACAGATTTACGAACAGAAAAAAGACATTTTCTAAAAATAATCACATCGTGTTATGGACATCAGAAAACTTGCAAATCCTTCAAAAAACGGAAATAGAAAATTTTCACGATTCCAATACTTTCTTCCTATGTATGTAGAACAAAGTAAAAAATGACATGCTTCACCTGCTGCGCTCGGCAGATGTATTCATATTCATGGAAGCTTCAAAAATATTACAGCAAAATTATAACCCTTCCTAAAATTATTGGTGTGTAATAAGTTCATAACGAAAGTTTTTCTCATGCGGTAAGTTTAACCGTTTGAGTAGTTTTAGTGGACATTTGTGGCTCATCTTGCTTATGGACACATATATGCATTTAAAAAAGTAGCTGACCCTGACCGTTGGTCATTACGCAGGTAAATGTGAACTTTTCTTGGGCTGTGGATAAATATATCTATAACAAAGTATGGTTTTTAAATTAGATTTTTCAAAGCTAAAATTAAGAAAATATGTATGTGTTGTGTGTCACTTGACGCACGGCTTTAGTGAAAACGCTAATCTAATAATAGTGTTGCTATGTTGAGCTTGTACACGATTGGGAAAAAAAAAAAAAGCAAATCACTCCTACTAATTCTGTGTCAAATAATCGCATAAAAAATACATAAGTACCAAGTCGATTAGGAATTAAAGTTGATAAATTTTTAATTAGTTTAACTGATTTTCCATTTGTATACATTAATTTCAGTCAATTGATAACTTATATCGTTTTTATACGAGTATTTATCACAGAATTAATTGGGGTCATCACTTTTATTAGGACTGTACTTAAAATGGGCAATGTATGAAATCACTAAAAGCAAGTGGTACATTTTATTGATTATACCTAAACTAGGACTTCCCTCAGAGGGATTAGTCTGAGCGATATTGCTGAGAAGACAGATTTAATAATAACATGTGGAAGCAAAGAAAATGAGAAATTATCTTTAATTGTCAATATACTGCGATAAATTGAAATGATGAAAATAAACGAATAGTAGAATTACAAAATCTTACATGTAAATTCATATACACTGTTTAAAAAATGGGAAAACAAAACATGCAAGATAGCCATGCATGAATATAAAATTGAAAGTACGCAATATATTCAAAGTAAAATAGAAAATGAAACACTAAATTATCTTACATCGAAATTTTAACTGTATAAAATGATGTCAAGAGCACAATCAGACGTTCCGCACCAATTTGAGTAATTTTAAATGACAAATATATGATGTTTAAAAAGAATGGACCCCTTTATACGGTGTGTGCTCCCCCGGAATAGTTAATATTGTACAATATCTGTTTTCCACGGATGCAATGAGGTTGTCGATAAGAGATAAAGAATTCTCTCTTCAAAATCTGATATAGTATCAAAGTATCGAATTCATCAACAGTGGCATGCAATACGTCGTTAGAGTGTGTTTTAGATATGCTCGATCTGATTTAAATGATGAGTGTATGCTGGCCACTACATACACTGTATTGTTTTGTTTTCAAACATATTCTGCACAAGTTGAGCTGTATTTAGCATGTATTAAATAAAAGAAATCGGCAATGATTGCAACATACAGTATGACACAAGATCTGAATATATCGTTCTGCATAACCTTTGAGCTGTCAAAGAGTCTTTTGAAGTAATTTACAAATCCATACATATTTTTTCAGCAAATCATGCAAGCTAAAATACGCCAATATGAACCCGATTATGAAATTTAACCAGAATAAGTTAATATATAAAAAATCTACCAATGACAATTGAGAATATGACCTTATGATAAAATGTCTAGAAAAATGAATCGGAAAAAAAATCATATCACATTTAAAACGTTACTTCCCTCTGTTAGTGGCCTTGTCTGGAGAGAGAAAAGCCTAGAGAAGGACCACTTTAACAAGTACTTTCGGGGAACCTACTCACTGTTTCATACAGGTGCTTATTCAATATTTACACAATTTATTTAATGCTAGGTGGGTATCTATCAGTTTTGTTGCATTTAAATTGCATGTTTTGTGGAGGAAATGCAGTATTATGAAATATTCAAAGTTTCTAAACCTAATAATTCCAAATTAATGGTAATTGAGAACGCTTTCCGCACATTTAATCTTTTTAAATTTTTAATTTTTTAGAAGCCATTCATAGAGACAATTTTATATTTTAAAACTAACCCGAAGCAAAATTTCAAGTTTTTGGACTCAGCAATAACACAGAAATAGAAAATTTTCGAAAGTTTTTTGTTTCTGCAGTGCTTTATCTAGCAATATTTTTAGAAATTGTTCTATTGCGAGAATTTACCTCATGATAAATACAGCCATGTCAGTTTTCATGTTTATATTCCTAACAATAACAATTCCATGTACTTCGTTACTTAGAGTGTGTTCAGAAGTGCATTTCGCGCCGCGCGCGCGCTCAGAAGTTTATGTCATGGAGTAGGTCTTATCGAAGAAAGGAATTTTTAAATAATTCAATTATTTCATTATTTTTAATGGTTCAAAAAAGGTAAAACCAACGACTATATTTCTTTATCCTTCCAAAACATGGTTTTCGTAATAGAAATACATGCCTATGTACACTCAGATAAAATCTAAAATAGGCGGGAAAAACATCACGTGACCTTCTTTATCTACTTTAGCCCATTTAGAATTTAAAATTAGTTAACCAACCGCACACAAACTCCGCGCGAGCTGCTCAAAAAAAATGTGTGGGCGATTTGATCACGTGATTGTGCGTTGTTTGGTAGGTTGATTGATACAATTTAAGAATTCAACTGGTGATCTAAAAATTTCAACTTTTTAACAATTTTCTTTTTATTTATTTAAAAATAATTTGTCAGTTGATTTATATCTTCCGTGATAAATAGAATGCTGTTAGTAAACCAAGATTGTGATATCAGCATATGAGATTTGTTTGTAATCTACTATACTGGATGGATTTCAATGGAATTTGCACTGTTAGTTAGACAATTTTTCAGAGAAGGTTTTAATATATATATTTCTTATTTTATGATTGCATATTTTAATACCGTGTGGATAAGAGACCAAAATACATCATAAAACACGAGAAATAAATGGCATTCAAAATTCTGTTAGTTTAAGCAAAATACTTACTTATACTTTCAGTAGAAAATTTATAAACATTCTAATCATACTTTATTCACTAGAAAACTAGACAGCAAACCTATATATATTATCTCTTTAAAAAATATATGTACAGATATTTTTAGTTAAAATAATCCACAACTATTACATTTTATTTTTATAATGTTCAAAGTAAAATATGATTTCCAGCCTAGTCTCGATAAAAATTCACTCCTAAAGTACTCAAAAAAAAATCAAGGAGTTATCCTACGCGCAAAAGGATATTTATATATATATTACAATATATATTATTTTTTCATTTAGATTTGCTTAATCTTTATATCATTATACTTATACATACTATATATATAATCACTTAGAAACGAAACTTTGAATATTTAAAAGGTGTTCAGATGTAAAACTTTCATCTCGAAATACCTCATTTTCTCACATTTAAATAAGTATTTTATTATTATAATAAAAATACATGTGCCTCTGTATAATAAAAATAAAAAATATATCTTCATCAAAAATATCTTATTCATTATGAAAAATATAAAACAACCAATAAACAAAACAAAAAAAAAATTATGATTACAATGCGGGACTGGAAGGATTCGAACCCAGAACCCCTAGTCTCAAGTTCACTGCCTTATCCATTCAGCCATCTAGCATACGTTCCTTTTGCAACAAAATATCTTTATAATTTGCACCATAATTAATCAAATCCATGATCTGTTCTGAACACACTACGTGTTATTCCATCCATGATATTTACCCACTCCATGTTCCTGTCTCCTGAGCTCGCGCACGTAGCCATCTTGAACACACTCTTAGATCAACGTTAGATCTTTTTCCGCTTTGTTTAATTTGTCGATTTTTTAGAATCCATTGTACAACGAGCATTTACATCTTATAAATTACTGCCATGCCAAAGTTCTAGTTTCTAACCCCAACAATATCCCAGAAATTTCAGTATTACAATTAAATCATAATTTATAAACTTTCTAGAAATTTTTACGTTTATCTGTCAAATTGAATTTTTGAACCTTTTAGAGAGTTTCATAACGAGTATTTACATCTTAAAAGTAACCACCACACCGAATTTAAAGTTTCTAAACCAATTAATATCACAGAAATCGCAATTTTAGAACTTTTTTGCTCCTGCAGCGATGTAGGTTGTTGCACTGACATAAAATACAGTCTTTTTTCGGAGCAAAGATGGTCACCAACATTTTTTTAAGTTGGTTATGTAGTTTCAGAGATAGCACCTCACAGACGTACAAACATTAATAATATTGTACACTTTATAATATTATAACTCTTTATAATATTAGCATTAAATATACAGATACAAAAGCCATTTATCTGTTACAAACTAAAGTGCCCGGCATTGCCCAGAATTTGAAAGATGTTTGTTCTGAAATTTCAAAATTTAACATACAATATAAAACAAACATTAAAAAAAGCAGTCGAAGTGTTGTACGCATGAATCAAATGAAAACACAATCTAAAAATGTATAAATGTATATAACAGTCGCAAAAGAATACAGCTATAAATGAACTTATTTCAATTTATAATTGGAGCAATAATGTTAAAATACGCCAATATTTCCATAATCGGGTTTTTATCATGCTTCAATACGTTTTTTCACACTCATATGACGTTATACTATATTCACTCCGTCCTTTATATTTCCAATATGACGTATTATTTTCCTCTTTCACGTGGAAACCTTGAAATAGAAAAGTTATGAAGTTATATTCACTTTCATTTAAATTCGTCAAACTATTTATTTCATTTTAATTTTTCATATGAATATCTTGCAATAGAAAAGTTATTACATAACATTCACCTTTTTTTAAATTCGGCAAACTATTTATTTCATTTTCATTTTTCACGTGGAAATCTTGCAGTAGAAAATTAATTGATGTAGTAAGAATTTTATTGTGTATTTTAATTGTTGGCAACTGCTATAACGAAAAGTGTTTAAATTTGATAAGAAATTGCTGTTAAATTGGTGGTTTTTTATTAATTAAAAATTAACTATAAATTATTTCGATTTCGGATTACTTTAGTTGCCTCGGCCGTGTTTTAATACACATGTGCGTATCTTTTCACAATTTTGGCTTCCAAACAATCGTTTTGTATAGAATTACAAACAGACTGATAGACAAATTTTCATTTTTATATATTAGATTATATACAAACATAAATAACTTATCTAATACGTGTTAGCAGATGCATTTTTAAATATATATGTATATATAAACTCGTATAATACTTATTCTGTTTTATTTTCATAGTCATTTGGCAAAAAATCTCACTTTCTTAAACCCGGATTGCGTGCTTTTTACAAAAGCGCCAAAGTCCATACAACAGCGAAGTACCATGCCAAGAAAAGCATTAAATGCATGGTAATAAGGTACTTAGAATGCAAAATTTACGATCAACCATTATTGGCATTCAATCTTATAGTTTGGCGATAGATTTTTGGTTGACGGGATAACTAACAAGGAGAGGGCCAACCTTGTTAATCACAGATTTTGATTATTTTAGGGTAGAGACCCCTTAGTCTCAGGTTGAACGGATTTTATCGAATGCTCCTTAGTTCTTGAGAAACCGCGGGGGGGGGGGGGGGGGGGGGGAGGCGGTCTAAGGGTCTAATAGTACTACACAACTTAAATACTTGCTTTGTAACTAAACGGGTAGGTTGGTCGTTGCTGAGTTGGCATGGCGTTTGCCAGCTGACCCTCGGGCCCGGGTTCGATACCGGGACGTGCTACTTGTTTTTCTCATTTTTTGTTTTATAAATACTAGGGGGCTCGGCCCCCTACGAGCTACGCTCGCCAAACCCCGTCCAGACAAGGCAGACTCTAAATGCACGCTAATTTGATCGGCTTTAAAAAGATTTCGAAAGATTGAATTATAATTTAAAAAACAGTGGCGATCTCCCTATAAACGAATTTCTATTCATTTCTCTTTGATTGGGGAATTTTAACGCCAAATCCGCTGCGGTACTACTTGATTATCCTGTCGACCAATTTCGCCAAATTATATAAATCGCCAAACCACTCGCCAAATTATAAAAATTGATATAATTTTTATTTTAAATAACGAAAGAACAAATAAATTCGTACAACATTAATAAAAACACAAATAAAACGTCGAAATAAAAATAACTTGATGACGTATACACGTGTGACAACATTTCAAAATAAGCTAATATAAAAGGAATTAAGTAAAGAGAGTCTTTGTCTCCTGGTATTTTTTAACAAAGCGAAAAGAAAGTTCTTTTAAATGAGACATTTTAAATTATTTCTCAAAATATCAAATAAATGTCTAGCGCAATTTCTAAATTTAAACTTTTTTGCAATATTATTTTGTGTTCATTTTATGTAATAACTATAATGTGACGTAAATATGACGTAATTTCTCCTAAGACTTCTAACGCATGTTAATGAATTTATTATTTTACAATATCCTTTCTCTTTTAAAATTCACGTGTATACTTTTTATGACGTAATTTTTAATAAGTTCCTGCTTACGTAATTATTTAATTCTAATTTGAAAGTTTTTTCCTGTTTATAATAGCCACGTGTAAATAAATTTTTAATGTGCAGCAAACATTATTGCTTGCGCTTTTTATACAGCTGGCAACAGTTTAAATTAGTACAATTTTCTGAAATCTGTAAAAAATATCTCTAGAAATGCTGAAAATTTGAATTTAAAATAGAAATAAAACCTGAAAAAATGAGTCAAAATGAAAAAATTAATGCAATCTGCACTCCGGCAAATTCTAACGCATAAAATGATCTAAAAATGATTACACTGGCATGTATAGTTTTTGCTGCTATAAAACTTTTTTAGTGGAACGATTTTGTCCAACTTTAGCATTAAATAACTCTTAAAATAATTCTTCGATTTGAAAACTGTCTGCATCAGCGTGTTTATCAAACATTTCTGTATAAAACCACCGATTTTCATATTTTTGTATGCATTATGTTTGTTAATATTAACGAAGAAAGGCCTCCGGTCACAAAAAAATCAAAACCGGCGGCGGCGGCGGCGGCGGCGGCGGCGGCGGCGGCGGCGGCGGCGGCGGCGGTGACAGCGGTAGTTACTTTTTTTTAGAATAGAGAGAGAGAGATATTCGTAAGTATAACTTAATAATCCCATTGTCAATTAAAATTTATAATACTAGGGGGCTCTGCCCCCTACAAGCTACGCTCGTCAACCCCCGTTCAGACACCGCAGACTCTAACAGCACGCTAATTTGATCGCCTTTAAAAAGATTTCGGAAGATTGAATTATAATTTGAATCTGACAATTATAATCTGACGTAATTTTCACCAAACTTTTCTTTCTCTTTTTAATATTCACGTCAAAATACTTTTGTTAGAAATGAAATATTATGATCATCTTAAAATGTCAAGAAAATGTCTCGCGCAATTTTTAAATTAAAACTGTTTTGCAATATTATTTTTTGTTCATTTTACGTAATAAGTGTAATGTGACGTAAATTCTCCTATTTAGGACTTCTAACGCATGTTACTGAATTTATTATTTTACAATATTCTTTCTCATTTAAAATTCACGTGTAACTATAGTTTTTATGACGTAATTTGCAATGAGTTCCTGCTTTTTATATTTTTTGTTTATAATAGTCACGTGTAAAATAAATTTTTAATTTGAAGCAAACATTATTGGTTGCGCTTTTTATACAGTTGGCAACAGTTTAAATTAATACAATTTTCTAAAATTTGTAAAAAATATCTCTCGAAATGCTGAAAATTTGAATTTAAAATAGAAATAAAACCTCGAAAAATTATTCAAATTAAAAAACTAACTGCAATCTGCACACCGGGAAATTCTGACGCATAAAATGGTCTAAAAATGATTAAATTCCTATGTACAGTTTTTGCTCCTATAAAACTTTTTTAATGGAACGATTTTGTCCAACTTTGGCATTAAATATCTCTTAAAATAATTCTTCGATTTTAAAACTGTCTGCATCAGCGTGTTTATCAAACATTTTTCTATAATACTACCGATTTTCATATTTCTGTATGCAACAGTTTTTTTAATATTAACGATGAAAGACCTCCGGTCACAAAAAATTCAAAACCGGCGGCGGCGGCGGCGGTGACAGCGGTAGTTACTTTTTTTTAGAATAGAGAGATTGTATATCAATTCTAATTTTAACCTATTTAATTTTTTACTTTTAACTAAATAGTTGCATAAAACATCATAAAACTGTTAGTTTTTTTTAAATCACTTTTAAAATGCATTTCATATATTCTTTATCGATGCAATGATATTGAGCAATTGTGCCAATTCGTGATTGTAAAGAAACGTCATTTACGCATTGCTATAATGCTATAAAGTCAATGCGATAATACTATTATTCTGTTTTTAAAGTAACAAGCATAATTATATTAAAAATTAGCATCAAAATTAAATTACAACCGATTTTTTGCATATTAAAGATTTTTAAATTTGTAATACGTATGCTTGCAGTTTCAATTATTTTGCTTTCCCCGTTATCTCCTTTCTGCTTTTATTTTTATTTTATTTGAATATTCTTTTATTTTATCATAACTAGATGGAGCCACAACAGGTTTTGTCACGATTTTGGAATTTTCATCTTTCAATAATAGATCCAATTTCTTTTTAAACCTCTTTAAAGGATGAGAATAGTTTAAAAATAAAAAAAGATAAATTTAAGTTTGTTAACATTATAATTAATGTATGCAGTGGCGTAGCCAGGATTTCGTTTCGGGGGGGGCGGGGGTGTCAAAAATTTTCCTTCAGGTTATACATAGTAAAACTTGTCAAGATAAAATCGCAAGTATTGGTGAAAATAGGTTTTCGTGTTTGGAGGTGTAATTGTATAGTATTCTTTTCGATAGTATCGTGGAACATACCCATTTGAGACAGAATTCCGTTATAGGCAGGTTCCATTCTTATAAGTTTTGTGTATTTATATAAATATACTTATTTATATTATATGAATAGTAAAACCTGTCAAAATAGCAATTATCTCTAACAGAATCCTGCCTAAAACGGAAGCGGCACATGGTCGTAATAGGTATTGCCATACAATTAAATTTACTAAAATCCTATGTCTGAAAGGGGATTTTCACCGCTCTTTAGTGCAACAAAATAAAACCTCTGAAAGCAGAATCTTTCTATACCGGAATCCTGTCTCAAACGGAAGAGTTTCTGCAGGCTCCCAACGAAACGAGCAATAGGTCTTATTGCAGTAGTGTATCTTAGAAGTATAATTAATTACACTTCTTTAAAGGGAAGCCTGTCTAAAATGGAACTTTTTTCCAGTCCCTTCCGATCACGTCTTGACAGGATTGACAGTATAATAGAAGTATTTTGAGTAACTTTAAGAATTTAGGTATATCCTTATTTAATATCTTAATTTTAAAAAAAAGCATGGATAAAAAAAAAGTAAGATCAATCTCTGTAACTGCAGCTAATAATACATTGGAGTTACATTAATATTTATGAGTGAAAAAGATTTTATAAACATTATGATGTAAAAAACTGAGCGCATATGAAGAATATTAATTTATTTAGCAATTATTAGTAATTTATTTAAGTTAAGTTTCATAATACATAACATTTGCCTACAATAAAGTTAGGATCAAGTGGTTAAGTTTAAAACTGCAATTTCCATGTTTAATTTCTTGCCATTGAATTAAGAACTTGCGCTGTAATAAACATTGGATAATGATTTCACATAAGTGCCAGTGAGTCGGTAGTTGCGAGTTTTTGAGATAAGGTTTTAATCTTTAAGAAAAAGACCTTGCAATTTCAACTTACACAAACTAATAATGTAAGAAGCACGCTAATCAAATATAGTTCATGCCAGGGTTACCAGTTTAGCCTCCACTTTTAATTCGAAATTTCAAATTCACACCGGAAATTTTGAAAGAAGAATCTTTACCTTTTGTAATCACAAAATTTCTGTCATAAAGCAAAAAATACTATTTTTATTTTCTGATGCGAATTTAGATTTTCTTAATGAAAATGGGGGCCAAACTGGCAACCCTGGTTCATGCTGAAAAAAATAGTTCTGTTACAATTGTCTAAAACAGCCATTATACTTTTTGGTTTCTATTTTTTGCCATTTTTGATACCATATTCGATATAGTAGTTGCTTCCGATATCTAGTCGTCTTTGGAAGTTAAATTTTTGTAACAAATTTACTTGTGATGGATTAGCACGCTTTTGGAAGTATCAGGATGTGTAAAAAATAATGGTAGTTTTTGTTATCGTACTTCACAACCAATTTATTTTGGATATTTCGAAACAGTTTCAGAGCATTCTTCAAGTTCAGCAGTAAGCTCCGGACTTTGATACGTGGATTAGCTTCAATTCGATTTCTTATTGTTAAAGACCAAGTGTCACCTAAGACCTTCTCCATACACAAAATTGTTATTGTCACGATGACTGGGGTCAAAGGAAATGTTGAATCCAGACATTTTTTTGTGTGGTATTTCTGAAGCTCTGGAAGGGACACTTCGGAGTTCCGTGGAGGGGGCAGCACTTCTAGACCATTAATAAGCATAAAATCATCTTTCGTTTGCACCCTTCACCCGTTCGGGACTACCATCTTTTATATGAATTTTATTCCTTTGACACCACTTTTTGTCAAATAATTAAATTTAGTTTATCAATCGAGAAAATGTCTTAATAAGATAAGAAAAATTTTACTTTTAATTTTTAGTGGTATTAAAAACAAGTTCTGTAAGCACCTTTTGAAGATGCATATAGGCACCCATATGGTCCCGGAGGGGTTAAACAACTTGACATGAGGATCAAAAACCTTATCTCTATATGCACTGCTGGCCGTTAAAATTGCAACACCATGAAAGATTGAAAATACAAAAAAGATATTTATTGTACGTAAACTGTATGACATGAAAACAAAATGATTAAATTTGTAAACAGTTTGGGGGTTTACAGGGATGCGAAATTGATAGAAACAGCTGCTCCCCCTGGCAGCTAAAACGGTCCTTACCCGGCTAAAATGGAGTCGAACTGGGCTGGAGGGCAGAAACGGGATGCTCATTCCATGCTACTTCAAGTATATGCCACATTTCATCAAACGTATTAGCTGGAGAAGGGTGGCGGGTTAGTCTCTAAGCAATTCATAATCAGATGATTTCAATGGGTGACAGATCTGGAGACCTTGCAGGCCAGAGCAGCAATCGAATATCCTGTGTATCGAGGAAGGTCAGAACACGACGTGCAATATGTGGTATTGCGTTATCTTGCTGGAAGATGGCGTTTGGCAGGCCTCGAAGACAAGGCACAACCACTGGACGTAAGATGTCAAAAATGTACCTATCTGCGTTCAAATTACCGTCGATCCGAACTAGACATGTGCATGTCGTGTACCCAATGGCTGCCCAAACCATCACAAAAGGTGCAGGTCCCTTATGCCAGTATCGAATGCAAGCAGGCTACAGGCGTTTTCCTCGAAGCCTCCAGACAAGCCTCCATACGGCCATCAGAATACTGCACGTAGAACCGGGACTCGTCTGAAAATACGACATTGTGCCAGTCATGCATCCAGCTTTGACGTTCGGCGCACCAGAGTCGCCGACTCTCTCTATGCTGCATTGTCAAGGGAAGCCGCAGTACTGGTCGCCGTTCTGACAGTCCACACTGCTGCAAACGTCGTCACACCGTACGAGCGGATACTATGGGTGCACTTCAAACATGCCCATTTCCTGACTAATGGTTCGTGGTGTGGTTGTACGGTTTTGCAGGACCGACCTCACAATATGTCTGTCCTCTCCGGTGTTAGTCATGGGAGGGCGTCGAGATCCTGCATGACGTTCAGTATGACCCTCAGAAATCCATTGATTCCATATTTGCATGACAGTGGTTGGATTTCGACTAGTGGAACGGGCGTTATCACAAAAAGACAATCCACACTCTCGATAGGCAACAATACTGCCTCTATCGAATACCGACACTTGGTGGTAAGCATTTCTTCTTATTATTCGAGGTATAGCACGATATTCTGAGCAAAGACCGACCTTACCAAGATCGTTCCGAATGAGAAATCCACTACGCAACTTTTCTTTTATTCAGTGCTTCAGATGTCGTTTCTCCCGCCTGCCTCGTCTAAATGCGCTGAAATGCTAATAATTTACATATTCCAGCCTCTTCTTCCTTTCATGAGATTTTGACGTTCGTCAGATCATTCCTTCCTGGTGTTGCAAATTTAATGGCCAGTAGTGTATTTCAGAATTAACAGTTGCACTGGTAAAAATGTGTAGGTATCTGTGTGGCCATTCAAACTGGTGCTCACCCATACCATGATTCTACGACCTTTGTATCTATACCTTTCACGGATGTTTGCAGCTTTATTGCATGTGTTTTTCCGTCCATATGATAACACGTCTGCAATAATTCTCCAAACAAAATCAGGATTCATCGGTAAAGAGAACTCGACCCAGCCCGTGGTACTCCAATGACGATGATCTCTGTACCACTTTACCCGGCGCATTTCGATGCCGGAGTTAGCGGAATACAAATAATGGGTTTCCTTGTATGCATCCCTTTTTTATACAATCTGTTACTCTCAGTAAATCTGTATAGTCGAGTTCCTGTTGCTGCAGTGAACTCTCTTGCAATCTGAACTGACGTCAGTTGCCTGTTTCTTTTAGCAATCGTTGCCCCATAACGGTCCTGAGAATCTATTGTGGCACGTTTTTTACCTTGACCTGGTTGTCTGTGCACATTACCAGTGTCTGTTAACCGTTTCCATATTCTTGACATGACGCTTTTAGCTATTTTTAAGTATTTCCAGCTTCCATTCTACCTATCACACGCCATTTCTCGCAATCGGTCAGATGTCTTCTGGACAACATATTCCACCTACTACAAGCGAAAATTTTACTCAACTACACGTACAATCCTTGAAATTAGACTTTAAATCACCCACATGCAACCTTTGAAGTTAGACTTCAAATCACCTACGTGCAATCTTTTTCACACATGAACTGGAGGAACGGGCTGAAAAATTTACATATTTTTCTGTAACGAAGGCTAATCCCATTGGACTACGTGATAACGTTGACATTGAGTTACCAATCAATCACCTTTCATTGAAGTTCCCTTAATAGAATTAACACAAAGCACCTTTTTATGGTTATTCCTATAACTTTTCTTGACAGTGTCTTTTGAAAGTGGTAACAAATAACCAGTCCAAAAATAAAGTTACTTTTATTAATTGCTTGCAGCAGATTTAAAATAATTGATAATATTGACAGTTATAAAGTAAATAAAGATAAGGGTCGCGAAACTCAACCAATGTGCCATTATTGCGTTCGTGTAAACTCATCTTTCCCATAAGTGTCGGCAACAGTTGGCCCCATCGAAGTCCAAGATAAAGAAGTTTTACGTTTAATCTAGTTACACAAAATTTGTGTAAACGGAATAGCAGGTATACTTGCATAGTTGTCCTTCCGTCTCGGGACATTAAAATGTTCCCGTTTACGAGAGGATTCCGTGTTCATAGAAAATCTGCCAAGAAGGAATCACAATTGGAACAAGTTTCATTTCATATGGGTTTCAAACGTAAGCAAGTATAAATATATATTGTTGTTTTCGTCGAATCTTGAATTGTTTTCCTTTGAGATAGGTCATCTTCACAGATTTTACTGTAATGCATTTATGCTCTTCAGAGGTGCACTATAGAGTGAGTACGTTTTAGCAGTTTTAATGGATAAAGTGAAAACGGAAAGTGTTTATAACGGAAACCTGTCTAAAACGGAAATGTTCGTAGTCCCGTCGGATGACATACCTTTGAAAATTGTACCTTCTAAGACGAACACCTGTTTAAAGCGGAATTTTTCATAGGTTCTTTGTGATTCCGTATTAGTCGTTTTTACTGTTGTATCCACGATTCAGTAAACTAGTTCTTCGTTTGGGTTCGGGGGTCCGGACCCCCTGGACCCACCCCCCTTGGCTACGCCACTGAATGTATGATATTGAAATTTTTTATTTAAATTATTAAATTATAATTACAAGTATATTTATAAAACAAAAAATGAGAAAAACAAATGCAGCGCGGTCGGGTACCGAACACGGGCTCACAGATCAGATAGCGGACGCCGTACCAACTGAGCTACGACCAACCTATCCTTTTTGTTACAAAGTAAGTATTTAAGTTGTTTACTACTATTAGACCCCCCCCCCCCCCGTTTCTCAAGAACTAGGGAGCGTTGGATAAAATCCGTTGAACCTGAGACTAAGGGGTCTCTACCCTACAACATATATTAAAATAATCAAAATCTGTGATTAACAAGGTTGGCCCTCTCCTTGTAAGTAGTACCAAATACTGTACTGCAATTTAACTTCAGTTTAACTTAATCTTCTCTATGCTACTATTTTAAAATTTTTAACTTCTAAACATCGCACATTTTCAATTTTTATACCGTCGTATTGGGGAGAAAAAGTACTTTTAAGTGCAATTTGTTTAAAAACTGCATCTCAATTTATTTTTGAAATATTAATAGTTTTGTAGTTTTTAGCGCCATTTGTTTAATTTTGGCAGCTCAAGTACTCCATTTCTGAAGAAAGTAAGAGGAATATAGTTGGAAAATAGTAATTATACCTTTTTATAGCCTTTTTCCCTTAACAACTTTATAAAATGTAATTAAATTACGTGCTAATTTGAAAAAATATAAATGAATGATTTCTTTTTTGAAATTTAATTTTAAGTATCTATATTAATATTACAAACAAATGAGGGCATATGAATCATGAGATAGCCGATTTTCTTTTCTTTTTTTTTCTTTTTTTTTTCTTTTTTTTTTTTTTTTGTATATTATTAAACGATAGTGACGTCCTATGCGTACTTTACTGTAGAAGTTGTTTAAGACTTTATCGTAAATAAAGAATTCTTCAGCGGATGCGTATGACGTTATCTCTCTATTCTAAAAAAAAGTAACTCCCGCTGTCACCGCCGCCGCCGCCGCCGCCGCCGGTTTTGAATTTTTTGTGACCGGAGGTCTTTCTTCGTTAATATTAAGAAAAATAATGCATACAAAAATATGAAAATTGGTAGCATTATACAGAAATGTTTGATAAACACGCTGATGTAGACAGTTTTCAAATCGAAGAATTATTTTAAGAGATATTTAATGCTAAAGTTGGACAAAATCGTTCCATTAAAAAAGTTTTATAGGAGCAAAAACTATACATCGGAATTTAATACTTTTTAGATCATTTTATACGTTATAATTTCCCGGTGTGCAGAATTAATTTATTTTTTTAATTTGACTCATTTTTCGAGGTTTCATTTCTATTTTAAATTCAAATTTTCAGCATTTCGAGATATATTTTTTCACTTATTTCAGAAAATTGTACTAATTTAACCTGTTGCCAAACTGTATAAACAACGGAAACAATAATGTTTGCTTCAAATTAAAAATTTATTTACACGTGACTATTATAAACAGAAAAGAAAAACTTTCAAATTAGAATTAAATAATTACGTATAAAAAGCAGGAACTTATTAAAAATTACTTCATCTATAATTACACGTGAATTTTAACAGAGAAAGGATATTGTAAAGTAATAAATTCATTAACATGCGTTAGAAGTCTTAAATAGGAGAAATTACATCACATTTACGTCACATTACACTTATTACGTAAAATGAACAAAAAATAATATTGCAAAATAGTAGTTTAAATTTAAAAATAGCGCGAGACATTTACTTGATATTTTGAGATGAACTTTTCAACTATTTTTTTTTTGGACAGCGCAAATAATATTTCATTTCTAATAAAAGCATTTTCACGTGAATATCAAAAAGGGAAAGAAAAGTTTGGTGAAAATTACGTCAGATTAAAACGATATATTTAAAATGTTTTATTTAAAAGGACTTTCTTTTCGCTTTGTTAAAAAATACCGGGAGACAAAGACTCTGTTTACTTAATTCCTTTTATATTAGATGATTTTGAAATGCCATTGTATCTTTTAACAGCAGCTGATTTTTCCGTAAAATTCCCCAATCAAAGAGAAATGAATAGAAACCCGTTTATAGGGAGATCGCCTTTGTTTTTTTAATTATAATTCAATCTTCCAAAAAAATTCAATTAAAGCCGATCAAATTAGCGTGCTTTTAGAGACTGCAGTGTCTGATCGGGGGGTTGGCGAGCGTAGCTCGTAGGGGGCCGAGCCCCCTAGTTCTGTACAAAATCAAAGCGTGTGTTTTAAGTCTTAAAACTGAAATATGTTTTGTACTATCCAGTGGCGTACCCAGGATTTTATTTCAGGGGGGGGGGGGGTGACTTAAATTTCCATAATGTTCTAAATCTTACGAAACACGTTGAATTGTGTTATAAACAGAAATCATTTTTGCCAATAAGGCCGTAGCCGGGGGGGGAGGGGAGGGGCAGGGGTGACTTTGTTCCGAAAATTTGAAAAATTTGGTCCACTCCGAAAATTTGGACTTAAAAAATATCGCGATTTTTGACATGGTCGCCGAAAAAAATCAATTTCATCAATCGTTCGCAGAAAAAAAATCACCAATTTTTTTAAAGTATCCGAAAAGGAAAAAAAACGAAATTTTGTCATAGGGCCACGGATAAAATGCGAAGTTTGTCAAAGGATTGCGAAAAATAAAGTCAAATTTCGTCAAATACTCGCGGAGGAAACGCTAATTTCGTCAAATGAGTACAGAAAAAACCCGAATTTCGTCATAAAGCCGCAGAAAAAACGCGAATTACGAAAAAAGATCGCTAAAAACACGCATTCCGTCGAAGGGCTGTGAAAAAAAGAGCTAATTTCGTAAAGGATCGCGAAAAAGCTAATTTCGTCAAAGGGAGGTGGAAAAGCGCCAAAATTTTCGCGCGCGCCAAAAAGGGAGCAGAAAAGCGCAAATTTCATCAAAAAGACGAGAAAAAAACGCTAATTTTGTCAAAAAGCCACGGAAAAACGCAAATTTCGTCAAAGGGCCGCAGAAAAAACAAAATTTCGACAAAAGATCGCTAAAAAAACACGCATTCCGTCAAAGGGAAGCGGAGAAAACGCGAATTTCGTCAAAGGGTCAGAGAAAAAACGTGAATTTCGTCAAAAGGCCGCAGAAAAACGGAAATTTCATCAAAAAGATGAGAAAAAAGTAAATTTCGTCAAAAAGCCGCAGAAAAAACGCAAATTTCGACGAAGGATTGCCTTAAAAAGGCGAATTTCGGCAAATGACCACAGAAAAAACGCGAATTTCGTCAAAAGGCCCCAGAAAAAACGCAAATTTCGACAAAGGATCGCTAAAAACATCATTCCGTCAAAGGGAAGCGGAAAAAACACGAATTTCGTTAAAGGATCGCCAAAAAAAAGAAAAGCAGGGTCACAAAGAAAGGCCACAGAAAAGCGTGAATTTTGTCAAAAGGCTGCGGAAAAAAGCGAATTTCGTCAAAAAGTTGCGGAAAGCATAAATTTCGACGGATTCAGAAAAAACGCGAATTTCGTCAAATGGCCACCGGAAAAGCGCGAATTTCGTCAAATGACCGCAGAAAAAACGCGAATTTCGTCAAAGGGCCGCAGAAAAAAGCGTAAATTTCGACAAAGGACCGCTAAAAAAACACGCATTCCGTCAAATGGAAGTGGGAAAAACACGAACTTCGTCAAAGGTTCACAGAAAAAACGTGAATTTTATCAAAAGGCCGCAGAAAAACGCAAATTTCATCAAAAAGACGAGAAAAAAAGCAAATTTCGTCAAAAAGTCGTGGAAAAAACACAAATTTCGACGAAGGATTGCCTAAAAAAACGCGAATTTCGGCAAATGACCACAGAAAAAACGCAAATTTCGTTAAAGGATCGAAAAACAAAAAGAAAAAGCAGGATGACAAAGAAAGACCACAGAAAAGCGTGAATTTCGTCAAAAAGGCTGCGGAAAAAAGCGAATTTCGTCAAAAAGCCGCGGAAAAAAGCAAATTTCGACAAAGGATCTCGAAAAAACGCAAATTTCGTCAAAGGGCCGCAGAAAAAACGCGAATTTCATCAAAAGGTCGCGGAAAAAACGTGAATTTCGACAAAAAGATCGCTTAAAACACGCATTCCGTTAAAGGGCTGCGAAAAAAAGCTAGCTTCGTAAAGGATCGCAAAAAAACGCGAATGTCATCAAAAAGACGAGAAAAAAAGTCCTTCCGGCCAGGAAGGGAGGAAGAGGTAGCTTTCATATTCCTTATTTTAAAAAAGCCAACTTATATTATTCAAACACAAGAAACTCAATTTAGTGGAAACCGAATATAGGAGATTCAATACTAATTTTTATCAATACTAAATCATTATGAATGAGAATTTCGCGAAATTAATCAGCTATATCCAAGCTGCTTTTATTTAAAGTAACTTATATTTGGCTGCCAAATTCAGCGATTCCTTAAACTGCCTGCCATTTTAAGACAACATGGTGGATGAGGCTAACCAGTGAACTTGGTCGAGACCTTAATAATTGCTGTGCACATGCTCACTCACATCGGAATAGATTGATATATGCGAGTGCTTTCGGAGGCAAAAAATCAGATTTTTCAAAATGTCACCCACATTAGATATTGAAATTACTATATCTGAGCCATTTTTTAAGATAAAGACAAACAAAAAATGCTCCTGAATCCTTATATCAAGGTCAAATACTTAAGAAAGAAACCTTTTTCAATTTCTAATTTTTTTGCACCTCACTTTAAATATAATTTTTTTTTTATTTTAATGGCCGCCATTTTGAAACAAGATGGCTGACAAAGCTGGCCAGCGAACTTGGTCGAGATATTGATGTATACTATTCACATGCCTTCTTACATCGAAATAGGCGAATACGTGTGTTATCGTGCGACAAATACAAGAACGTTTCAAAATGTTAGCCATGCTAGAAATTCAAACTGCTATAATTCAACCAGTTTTTAAGATATAAACAAAAGAACAAATTTTCAGAAACAAATACTGCTCCGGAATCTTTGTATCAAGGTCAAACACATAAAAAAAATCTTTTTCATTTTCCAATTTTTTAATACCTCATTTTAAATTTTAAATTTAATTTTTTTTAAATGGCAACCCTTTTGAAACAAGATGGCGAATGAAGCTTGCCAACGAAGTCGGTCGAGACATTGGTATGTACTATGTACCGACCAAGTTATATCCAAATCGGTTCATAAATACGCCTGATATCGCGTGACAAAAATCAGGTCGTTTTAAAATGTCAGCTACAATAGAAATTCAAAATGCTATAACTCAGCCATTTTTTTAGATATAGACGAAACAAAAACTGTTCCGGAATCTTTGTATTAAGGTCAAACACATCCGAAAAAAATCTTTTTCATTTTCCAATTTTTTGGTATCTCATTTTAAATTAATTTTTTTTTTAAATTTTTTAAATTGCCGCCATTATGAAACAAGATGGCGGATGAAGCTGGACAACGAACTCGGTCGAGATATTTGTATGTACTATGTACACACCAAGGTACATCCAAATCGGTTCATAAATACGCCGTTATCACGTGACAAAAATCAGGACGTTTCAAAAAGTCAGCCACGCTAGAAATTCAAAATGCTATAGCTCAGCCATTTTTTAAGATATAGACGAAATAAAAACTGCTCCCGAATCTTTTTATCAAAGTCAAACACATAAGAAAAAATATTTCTTCAATTTTCAATTTTTTGGTACCACATTTCAAATTAAAATTTTTCTTAAAAATTTAAATGGCCGCCATTTTTAAACAAGATGACGAATGAAGCTGGCCAAAGAACTCGGTCGAGACATTGGTATGTACTATGTATAAACGAAGTTACATTCAAATCGGTTCATAAATACGCCTTTTATCGCGTGACAAAATTCAGGACGTTTCAAAATGTGAGCCACGCTAGAAATTCAAAATGCTATAACTCACCCATTTTTTAAGATATAGACGAAACAAAAACTGCTCCGGAATCTTTGTATAAAGGTCAAATACATAAGAAAAAAATATTTTTCCATTTTTAATTTTTTGGTACCACATTTCAAATTTTAAATTTTTTTAAAAATTTTAAATGGCCGCCATTTTGAAACAAAATGGCGGATGAAGCTGGCCAACGAATTCGGTGGAGACATTGGTATGTACTATGTACACACCGAATTATATCCAAATCGGTTCATAAATACGAGAATTACAGTGTGACAAAGGTCAGATATATATATATATATATATATATATATATATATATATATATATATATATATATATATGTCAACTTTTGAACGGAGTTTGGTTTCGGGGTCTGGGGGTCATGATCGATGAAAATATACCAAAATTTTTTGAAATCGCTTTCCTCCGAACGGCTGCAATAGGTAGCTTTTTGTAATGAAAGCTACCTAAAATGCTATAACTCAGCCATTTCTTAAAGATATAGACGAAACAAAAACTGCTCTCGAATCTTTTTATCAAGGTCAAACACATAAGAAGAAAATATTTTTCAAATTTTCAATTTTTTGGTACCACATTTCAAATTTAAATTTTTCTTAAAAATTTAAATGGTCGCCATTTTTAACAAGATGGCGGATGAAGCTGGCCAACGAACCCGGTCGAGACATTGGTATGTACTATGTATAAACTAAGTTACATCCAAATCGGTTCATAAATACGCGTTTTATCGCGTGACAAAATCCAGGACGTTTCAAAATGTCAGCCACGCTAGAAATTCAAAACGCTATAACTCAGCCATTTTTTAAGATATAGACGAAACAAAAACTGCTCCGGAATCTTTGTATAAAGGTCAAATACATAAGAAAAAAATATTTTTCCATTTTTAATTTTTTGGTACCACATTTAAAATTTTAAATTTAAAAAAAAAATTTAAATGGCCGCCATTTTGAAACAAAACGGCGGATGAAGCTGGCCAACGAACTCGGTCGAGACATTTGTATGTACTATGTACACACCGAATTACATCGAAATCGGTTCATAATTACGAGAGTTACAGTGTGACATAGGTCAGATATATATATATATATATATATATCAATTTTGAACGGAGGGTGGTTTCGGGGTCTGGGGGTCATGATCGATGAAAATACACCAAATTTTTTTGAAATCTCTTTCCTCCGAACGGCTGCAATAGGTAGCTTTTTGTAATGAAAGCTACCTAATACGTGGGTTATCGCGTGACAAATATCAGATCGTTTCAAAATGTCAGCCATGCTAGAAATTCAAAGTGCTATAACTCACCCATTTTAGGTAGCTTTCTTTACAAAAAAGCTACCTATTGCAGCCGTTCGGAGGAAAGCGATTTCAAAAAATTTTGGTATATTTTCATCGATCATGACCCCCAGACCCCGAAACCACCCTCCGTTCAAAATTGATATATATATATATATATATATATATATATATATCTGACCTATGTCACACTGTAACTCCCGTAATTATGAACCGATTTCGATGTAATTCGGTGTGTACATAGTACATAGCAATGTCTCGACCGAGTTCGTTGGCCAGTGTTGTGTCTTACCACAACAACTCAAGTTATATAAAAAGAGAAAATTAACTATTATAAATTTACAAGGATAAACTTAAATTAACTTTAACTATTACTGAATTAAATTAATAATGTCATATTAGATGAAGAGAAAAATTTCCTGCAATTTACTTTAAACCTTTAATAATTGAACACAGATTGCACTTAAATTAAGAGTCATGAATTAAAATTTAAATAAGACATTGCAGTTCATTCCAAAAATAATCAAAGTAAATGGAGGTGCGTTGTGTTCTGGCCCCCAATTAAGTAAAATTTAATTAAATAATAACCCAGGACAAGTGAATCAAATTAAGAAAAATAACTATGGAAAATTCCCGAATCATGCACTTCGCATAATTCCTTAAAATTCGCTTCCCTATTTAACTAATCTCTTAAAAATTTTAATCAAACTAGAAATTCATTAAATAACTGAAGAGGATCAGACACAGTCAAATTCAATAAAAAAACAAGGCTGTCTACACAAATTTTACATATTAAAATTTACTAACTAAAGTCATGATTACTAAATTCAACTAATTTAATGATTAATTATTTGACTGTCTCTGATAGATTCCTGAAAATAAAATTTTCTAAAGGAAAAATAGGCACTGCAGAAATGAATATACAATGTTAGGATGAACTATTACATTTATTATTACCATTATATTGAAAATCAAGAGTTATTATACATAACAAGTCCTAATGGACTAACATTATCTGCTCAACTAAAAAAAAGCTTCCATCATTACATAGTTATATCAGATTACTTAACAATTAACTGATCTTTAATATTCATTATAATTTGATTATGAATGTTTTGCACATGTTTTAACTAATTGTGGTTACTAAACAAGTAATTCAACCATTAATTTTAAGAAACATGAGTAATATAATAATTATAATGTCATCCTAATTGTTTTAGTTTATTTGCTTAAAATTTGAAATGTGGAGCTACTGGATCATTTTTAGAATACTTAATTCACTAGGCATTAAGCCAATGTGAATTTATGGTATTAAAACCATAAAAAAATTTAATAATAAAAAAAAATAGAAGTCATGCAATTAATTAAAAAGGAAGAGAAAAGAAAAAAAATTACTCATCATACACAATCGTTGGGGGCCCCCATCATATCTCCGTGCATAACTTGCACTCCTAAAAAAAATACGTCGTTATCTTCACGATGCCAGCTACCAGAATGATCTCCCCGCCAAAAACTTCAGACTTCACCTCTCACTCCAAACTCCTGTTGACACCTCCGCTTCAAAAACATAGTGCGTAGGAAAAAACTGTAATGTGAAAAAAAATGCCTATCCCATTGATGACCGGCACATGGATGCAAGCACAATTATGAGCAGATTTAAAGTTGGAACATGAATGCTTGCCTTCTTGAAAGATATTTATTTGTTGAAATTTAAAAAATTCGGAGATATTCCTACGCAGGGCTGTGATGTCACACTTTCTCGAACCTTCTCTTGTCACGTGACGACGCTATCTTTTTGGCGGGGAAACGATACATTTGTCGTTGTTGCCAACATCAATAAAAATAGAAAAAGATGAAAAAATGGAAAGAAGTTACAAAAATTAGAAAGGTAAAAAAAAATGTTAATAAAGAAAATTATCTTATTTAATTCTCCAGTAGCTTCCAAAAATTTATTAAAACACCAGTAGCTCCAATTGTTGTTTACACTCAAAAACTTATTTAAACTTCAGTGACTGTAAATATTAAACACATTTTCAAAAATTAAACACTAAAATTATCGTACACAATAAATTTAATTGAAATTAATAATTTTCAAAATTAACAGTTGACAAAAGAAAGGCGCGCTACTTCCATCTGACAAATGTCAATAATTCAACCATCATTCCAACCAACCCATTGTTACAATACAAAAAAAAAAACAAGCTATTTTCTATTAAATGAAAATCAGATTTGGTGGACAGTAAGCAATTTTTACCATTAATTAAAACAAAAATTCTGTGCCAAGAAACTTAATGCTAGAATTTATAATATTTACCAATTTACTCACTATTGAAGTTAACCCTAAAAAAATGTAAACAAACAGATCGCTACGATAGTAAACAAAACTAAGATCGCGATTTGAAAACAAATTAGCCCCAAAATTAAGATTAATGTTTTAAATATTGTTTAGATTAAGTTAATTTAAAATTTAGATATTCGCGACACAACACAATACTCCCTTTTCCGCTTAAAAATTTTGGCACAAAATTTTTTGGAAGTGACACTGTTGAGGAAAACCCCAAGCAACAATACAATAATTATCAGACTTTTCAAGACACATAAAAAAAATTTGTCCTTAACAAAGCCAAGGACTGGCTGAAAACCAAAAATAGGACAATTTGTCCCATAATACAATATTAAGGTGTTATTACTTAGCATGCATGAATAACACAACAATATTGCACAATAAAAACCCTTCCCCAAAAATACACGATGCAACCCATACAATTTAACACAAAACATAAATAACAAATACAATTAACATATAACTTTTCACAACAACACAGTAAATGTAAGGAACAGATAGTACCAATTATTTTAAAGTCCATGTGGTACTACACGACCATTTTGCAAGTCTCCAATTCTTGAAACTGTACGAACACCATTGAGCCAAAATTTGTTCATCATGAAGCTGCCTCCTAATTACAGTTATTCTTCAGTGTGTCACATACTTGCCAACGCTTACAATCATAAATTGCACTTATAACAAAATTAAACATAATTCCTTAAAACAATTAAACAAATACTTTTTAAAACGATTAACATAAATAATACTTAAGTCAATTAACGTAAAATAATATTTAAAAATTTAAATTCACTTCGACCAATTACTGGAATTGCACATAACATTGCTACATGAATACTTAAAATTTTTGGCCAATTAGCAACATAAATAAAATGAACACAACCAATTAAAATTTTGCCTCATCACTGCTTCAAGAAACCCGTATTAATAAAGGCCCAAGATTTACGACAATAGCTTCCTGAGACCCATAAATTTGGCAAAAGTAAAGAAAAAAAAAACACAAAACAAAATTTTATTTACAACAATTACATAAAACTTAATATTTATAGGAACGTTTCGGTAAACTTCTTAAATTGTATGAACTCTTCTCTTTACTTTGATCCTGTCCCTGCTTATCAGAAACTGTTTTATCAAAATTGGTCGAAGACCCAGAGAACTGACTGTTTTGGTTACTATCATTACTTGTCACTAATCCGCTATCCGCTGCATTACCATTACTACTCTGAGCGTTTGTTGTAATGTGTGAACTATTAGGAGATGAGTTACAAGTGGTGGTTGGTAAATTTTTTGATGTAAGTAAAATTTTAAGAGAGCAAGATGGAACTTTAGGTAAATTATTAGTATTATGCAAGCTATTATCATTACTATTAGAGTTGTGTTGTTCAGAATTAAGAGTGTGATCTTGATTTTCTTGAACTTTAGGTTTTTCAAAATCATATAGGGCTGGGAATGTGATTCTCTCTTCTATCCGTGTTAATCTGTCTACATGTACAGTTTGTACATCCTTAGGATTGTTTATGTGCATGATCTTAAAATTCACTGGGCTAGTTTTAAGTTTAACCCTATAAGGACCTTTATTAACTTGTTGAAATTTTCTCGCTTCACCCTTTTTGAAAACAGGAGTATATAAGAGTACCAAATCCCCTACCACTATATTTTTGTCTTTTGCTGTTCTGTTCCTGTAGTTTTCTTGTTTTTCTGCAGCCTTTTCTAAGTTTTCTTTAACTATTTTAAATGCCCCTTGTAACCTAATCTCTATGTCTTCACTATATTCCCTGTTGTCTGCATATGAAAATTTCTTTTCACTGGTTAGCAAATCGACTGGAATAACTAAATCCCTACCATAAACTATATGAGCAGGAGTATCTTGAATTGCTGAATGGTATGATGTTCTATAAGCTAACAATGCAGAATTCAGATACAAATCCCACTGATAGTCTGTAGCAGTAGCCAAATGTTTGAGAGCATTAATAATAGTTGCATTAGCACGTTCACAAACCCCATCTGAGCTTGGATGGTAACTTGATGTAGTGTGTTTTTTGATATTGTATTTCTTGTACACCCGATTAATTGCATCTGAATAAAAGGACTTCCCTCTATCCGACACCAGATGTTCAGGCACACCATGAATGGAAATAAACTTTTCTAACGCTCCTGCTATAGTCTCAATCTTTAAATCTCTCACAGGATAAGCTTCTACCCATCTACTAAAGTAATCAGTGATTACCAAAATGTGTCTATTTCCCTCTAAGGTCACAGTTAAGGGGCCTACAGCATCGATTGATATCATCTCAAATGGTCGACTAGCAATCGGCATTCTCTGTAATGGCGCCTTGTGTCCCTTTATAAACCCTCTTCTCTGAACACATGAAATGCAAGACTTTATGTGGTTTAAAATGTGTTTTCTCATGTTGTGCCAAAAATACAACTTGCGGATTTTATTAGTCGTTTTCATGTACCCTGGATGTGCTGAAGCAGGAGAGTCATGTGCTAAGTTTAAAATCTGTGGAATTAGTGATTTAGGGACAACTAATTTATCTTTTATGTTAAATTTTGATTTAAAGTTTTGATGGCAGTAGAGAATTTTGTTTTTATAAAAATATGTGTTTTTATCTATTGTAATATTGTCCTGATTACCAAGTAAATTTATTATTTCCATACATTTAGCATCCTGTGATTGTAATTCTATTAAGGTGTCATCTGTAATGTTATTTAGTGAGATTATATTGTCTACTTTAGCAACATTGACTGCCCTAGATAGCACATCTGCTGGGATGTTGTCTTTTCCGGGAGTATGTTTTGTTTCATAATCAAAATTCTGTAACGCTAAAGCCCACCTTGTAACCCTACCACAATCCTTTAGCTCCAGTGCGTGGGACAAACTCTGCTGATCACAAAATAAAGTAAACTTTCTCCCATATAAATATTGTCTAAAATGTCCCACTCCCCACACTATAGCTAAAAGTTCTTTTTCAAAAACAGAGTATCTCGTCTCAGCATCTTTCAACGTTCTGCTGGCAAATCCTACCGGATGCAAATCCCCTTTATCATCGTATTGACTTAGCACAGCACCCAGAGCATACCCAGAAGCATCTGTATGTAAAACAAAATCTTTATTGACATTAGGAATGGTCAAACAAGGTGACTTCAACAATCCAGCCTTCAAAGTCTCAAAAGCATTATTACATGCTTCATCCCACAAAAATTTTACTTTATTTTTAGTTAAATGTGTTAAGGGAATAGCAGTTTCAGCAAATTTATCTAAAAATTTACGGTAATAGTTACAAAGACCTAAGAACTGACGAACATTTTTCTTATTTTTAGGAATGGGAAATTGTCTTATTGCTTTTAAATTCTTATCTTCAGGAAAAATTTTACCATCTTTAATTTGAAAACCAAGATAATTAATTTGTTGCTGTGCCAATTGACATTTAGAAGGATTTATTTTTAAGTTATGTTGGCTAAGTCTATTAAATACCAAATCTAATTTATGTAAATGATCTTGAAAAGTTTTAGAAGCAATAATTAAGTCATCTATATAAGTGTTTATGTTAAATTGTTTCAAACCCGCTAAAATAATCTCTAATAATCTTTGAAAGGAAGATGCTGCATTGCGAAGTCCCTGTGGTAATCTATTCCATTCAAAATGCCCAAAATCGGTACAAAAAGCAGTCTTGTGTCTGTCATTGGGATCTAAATGCATTTGCCAGTATCCCGAACACAGATCAAGACAAGAATAAAAATTTGCTCCTTCAAGAGAATCAATTAAATCAGAAATTAAAGGTAATGGGTATGGTAAAGGTTGGGTTTTCACATTTAATTTACGATAATCACAGACAAGGCGATAACTGTTGTTCTTTTTCTTTACTAAAAGGACTGGTGAAGCATATGGCGAATCACTCACAGAGATAATTCCCGCATCTAAAAGATCATCAACCTGTCTTTTTAATTCTTCTTTAAGGGCATGAGGTGTTCTATAAGGTCTACTTCTAATGGGAATCTCATCTGACAGGTATACTCTATGTTTAATGGTACTACATCCTGTTAAGTCTTTAACTGAATCCGCAAAAACACTTTTATGTTTATGAATTAATTTTAACATTTCCTCTTGTTGTTGCTCATCCAGGTGTTCCAAATTAAACTGCCCTCCAAATAATTCAAAATCTTTATCTATTTGACTAACTTCACCCGAATTAATTGTTTCCTTTTGCAATACTACTCCTTCCACTTCTTCAACATTTACAAGTTTAGTACCCTTATTTATATAAACAACATCATCAGAAAAATTTGCTAATTTGACCCAGTAATTACCTTCATGATTAAATTCATTTATTGAACTGCTGACAGCCCAATTGCTTTGAAGTGAATGTTTGGTAGGAGTTATTAAGACCATATCGGATTGTTTTTGTGTGTTCTTTAATTGTACTTCCACCAATAATTCGGATTTAGGAGCTAACTTATGTTTACGTTTACTTTTTCCGATATTTATATAATCCATTTCTGCTAAGTTACAAAGGTTGTTACAAACATAATTAGAAAATTGCACACTAGTTTCATTAATTTCAATTGATTTCTTTTCGAAATTGATCTTAACTTTATTTTCTGCTAGAAAATTGTTCCCAAAAATTACATTATAACTAGTTGAATCTATTTTATTTATCACATAAAATTTAGTTTTTAAAGTTTCCCCTCCCATATTTAATTTAATAGTAACATAATTAGTGATTATTGCATTATCCCCCGTTACACCGGTAATTTTCAAAAAACAATCCTCTATACTCTCAACTAATTTCTTTTCCAACAAACCTTTCAAAGTTTGAAAACAAATTAAATTTACTGTTGCTCCTGAATCAATTAACCCTTTGAAATCCTTTTCACCCACCTTAAAATCAATTAAAGGTAAAGAATGTCCAAAACTAGCAGCAGAGTCTGATCTCACGCACAGGGGGGTTTTAATCAAATCGGATTGTGCCCTTTCCGTTTGCCCCTCTACCTGTTTAAATCCTTTTGCTGCGATGCTGCTCCCGCTCCCTTACTTTGACAAAATCTACTAATGTGGCCAATTTCGCCACACGAATAGCAGGTTACTGGACGTCTGTTTCGCGGAAACTGTTGTTGAAAACCATGTTGTGGTGGTGGTGGTGGATGTGGATATTGTGCAAAAGGGGGTGGTTGTGGACAAAATGGTGGGTTTGCTATCGGTTTGTTTACTAACAGTGTCAACTGTTGTACTTGTTGTTGAAGTTCTGATATTTTCTTTTCAGAATCCGCCATGTTTCGCTGCAGCAATTCTTTAATTTCGGAGAGTTCATTGTTTGTTTTGCTTTTACTCTTGGTTTCAGTTAATGTGGCGGCAACATTTATTTCAGCATTATGCTGATCATACGTGAGGCATTTCTCCTCCTGTAGGGCAGCTTGCCAAATATCCTCAAACGTTTTGGGGGATTGTCCCATGATAAATCTACGAGACGGTATGCTCAACCCCTTTAATGCTTGGTTAAAAAGTAATTTCTCCCTTACCTCCTCCTCCTTTGGAAAACATATGTATGCAAGCCCTGACAACCGCGACAAAAATCCCCTAGTTGATTCCGAATGCCTTTGATTGGCCTGGGTAAACTGCAAGATTTTGTTTTGGTTCTCCCCCACTTTGCTAAACCTGTTTCGCAACTCTTTCTTAAATTCTTCCCATGACTGGGTGAACTTTAATCTAGGATGAAACTTTGCAAATGTTGCTGCCTCCCCACTTAGCTTTAATTTGGCTGCAATTAATTTATGTTTGTCATCCCATAAAGTTAGTGGCCCAATTTGTTCTATTTGTCCAAAAAAATCCTCAATCCCTAATCCATCCTCACTACCTGAAAATGAAGGCAGCAACCCTAAAAATTCTGTAAAACTGTTAAGTTTTAAGTCCAATAATTGTGCTTGGACTGGAATATCTACAATCCTTGGAATCCCACTACCACTAGACCCTCCTGAATTTTTTGAAGTCTCATCCTGTAAAGTTACAACAGGTGTTACTGGTGACTGACTTACTGTTATCACAGGAGTCACTGGTGACTGACCTGTTGTTACAGGTGTCACTGGTGACTGATTTAACATCCCAGTGTTGTCTACCTGCTCCCCAGTTTGGTTTTCCTCTAGTGACATATTTAAGTTAATTTACAATAATGATCAACAGAATATACACAAAAATAAACAATATAAATTGCCCTGTCCACCAAAATAATACAATATGATTGTTAACAACAATACATTATTACACCTTTACTGCAGTGCCAAAAAAAAAAAATAAAATTATTTAAAGATTCACTTGCTTAACAAGGCAGCACCAAAAGGTATGTTGCCACCTCATTTAAACTAAAGGACGGCACCACAAGGTGTGTTGTGTCTTACCACAACAACTCAAGTTATATAAAAAGAGAAAATTAACTATTATAAATTTACAAGGATAAACTTAAATTAACTTTAACTATTACTGAATTAAATTAATAATGTCATATTAGATGAAGAGAAAAATTTCCTGCAATTTACTTTAAACCTTTAATAATTGAACACAGATTGCACTTAAATTAAGAGTCATGAATTAAAATTTAAATAAGACATTGCAGTTCATTCCAAAAATAATCAAAGTAAATGGAGGTGCGTTGTGTTCTGGCCCCCAATTAAGTAAAATTTAATTAAATAATAACCCAGGACAAGTGAATCAAATTAAGAAAAATAACTATGGAAAATTCCCGAATCATGCACTTCGCATAATTCCTTAAAATTCGCATCCCTATTTAACTAATCTCTTAAAAATTTTAATCAAACTAGAAATTCATTAAATAACTGAAGAGGATCAGACACAGTCAAATTCAATAAAAAAACAAGGCTGTCTACACAAATTTTACATATTAAAATTTACTAACTAAAGTCATGATTACTAAATTCAACTAATTTAATGATTAATTATTTGACTGTCTCTGATAGATTCCTGAAAATAAAATTTTCTAAAGGAAAAATAGGCACTGCAGAAATGAATATACAATGTTAGGATGAACTATTACATTTATTATTACCATTATATTGAAAATCAAGAGTTATTATACATAACAAGTCCTAATGGACTAACATTATCTGCTCAACTAAAAAAAAGCTTCCATCATTACATAGTTATATCAGATTACTTAACAATTAACTGATCTTTAATATTCATTATAATTTGATTATGAATGTTTTGCACATGTTTTAACTAATTGTGGTTACTAAACAAGTAATTCAACCATTAATTTTAAGAAACATGAGTAATATAATAATTATAATGTCATCCTAATTGTTTTAGTTTATTTGCTTAAAATTTGAAATGTGGAGCTACTGGATCATTTTTAGAATACTTAATTCACTAGGCATTAAGCCAATGTGAATTTATGGTATTAAAACCATAAAAAAATTTAATAATAAAAAAAAATAGAAGTCATGCAATTAATTAAAAAGGAAGAGAAAAGAAAAAAAATTACTCATCATACACAATCGTTGGGGGCCCCCATCATATCTCCGTGCATAACTTGCACTCCTAAAAAAAATACGTCGTTATCTTCACGATGCCAGCTACCAGAATGATCTCCCCGCCAAAAACTTCAGACTTCACCTCTCACTCCAAACTCCTGTTGACACCTCCGCTTCAAAAACATAGTGCGTAGGAAAAAACTGTAATGTGAAAAAAAATGCCTATCCCATTGATGACCGGCACATGGATGCAAGCACAATTATGAGCAGATTTAAAGTTGGAACATGAATGCTTGCCTTCTTGAAAGATATTTATTTGTTGAAATTTAAAAAATTCGGAGATATTCCTACGCAGGGCTGTGATGTCACACTTTCTCGAACCTTCTCTTGTCACGTGACGACGCTATCTTTTTGGCGGGGAAACGATACATTTGTCGTTGTTGCCAACATCAATAAAAATAGAAAAAGATGAAAAAATGGAAAGAAGTTACAAAAATTAGAAAGGTAAAAAAAAATGTTAATAAAGAAAATTATCTTATTTAATTCTCCAGTAGCTTCCAAAAATTTATTAAAACACCAGTAGCTCCAATTGTTGTTTACACTCAAAAACTTATTTAAACTTCAGTGACTGTAAATATTAAACACATTTTCAAAAATTAAACACTAAAATTATCGTACACAATAAATTTAATTGAAATTAATAATTTTCAAAATTAACAGTTGACAAAAGAAAGGCGCGCTACTTCCATCTGACAAATGTCAATAATTCAACCATCATTCCAACCAACCCATTGTTACAATACAAAAAAAAAACAAGCTATTTTCTATTAAATGAAAATCAGATTTGGTGGACAGTAAGCAATTTTTACCATTAATTAAAACAAAAATTCTGTGCCAAGAAACTTAATGCTAGAATTTATAATATTTACCAATTTACTCACTATTGAAGTTAACCCTAAAAAAATGTAAACAAACAGATCGCTACGATAGTAAACAAAACTAAGATCGCGATTTGAAAACAAATTAGCCCCAAAATTAAGATTAATGTTTTAAATATTGTTTAGATTAAGTTAATTTAAAATTTAGATATTCGCGACACAACACAATACTCCCTTTTCCGCTTAAAAATTTTGGCACAAAATTTTTTGGAAGTGACACTGTTGAGGAAAACCCCAAGCAACAATACAATAATTATCAGACTTTTCAAGACACATAAAAAAAATTTGTCCTTAACAAAGCCAAGGACTGGCTGAAAACCAAAAATAGGACAATTTGTCCCATAATACAATATTAAGGTGTTATTACTTAGCATGCATGAATAACACAACAATATTGCACAATAAAAACCCTTCCCCAAAAATACACGATGCAACCCATACAATTTAACACAAAACATAAATAACAAATACAATTAACATATAACTTTTCACAACAACACAGTAAATGTAAGGAACAGATAGTACCAATTATTTTAAAGTCCATGTGGTACTACACGACCATTTTGCAAGTCTCCAATTCTTGAAACTGTACGAACACCATTGAGCCAAAATTTGTTCATCATGAAGCTGCCTCCTAATTACAGTTATTCTTCAGTGTGTCACATACTTGCCAACGCTTACAATCATAAATTGCACTTATAACAAAATTAAACATAATTCCTTAAAACAATTAAACAAATACTTTTTAAAACGATTAACATAAATAATACTTAAGTCAATTAACGTAAAATAATATTTAAAAATTTAAATTCACTTCGACCAATTACTGGAATTGCACATAACATTGCTACATGAATACTTAAAATTTTTGGCCAATTAGCAACATAAATAAAATGAACACAACCAATTAAAATTTTGCCTCATCACTGCTTCAAGAAACCCGTATTAATAAATGCCCAAGATTTACGACAATAGCTTCCTGAGACCCATAAATTTGGCAAAAGTAAAGAAAAAAAAAACACAAAACAAAATTTTATTTACAACAATTACATAAAACTTAATATTTATAGGAACGTTTCGGTAAACTTCTTAAATTGTATGAACTCTTCTCTTTACTTTGATCCTGTCCCTGCTTATCAGAAACTGTTTTATCAAAATTGGTCGAAGACCCAGAGAACTGACTGTTTTGGTTACTATCATTACTTGTCACTAATCCGCTATCCGCTGCATTACCATTACTACTCTGAGCGTTTGTTGTAATGTGTGAACTATTAGGAGATGAGTTACAAGTGGTGGTTGGTAAATTTTTTGATGTAAGTAAAATTTTAAGAGAGCAAGATGGAACTTTAGGTAAATTATTAGTATTATGCAAGCTATTATCATTACTATTAGAGTTGTGTTGTTCAGAATTAAGAGTGTGATCTTGATTTTCTTGAACTTTAGGTTTTTCAAAATCATATAGGGCTGGGAATGTGATTCTCTCTTCTATCCGTGTTAATCTGTCTACATGTACAGTTTGTACATCCTTAGGATTGTTTATGTGCATGATCTTAAAATTCACTGGGCTAGTTTTAAGTTTAACCCTATAAGGACCTTTATTAACTTGTTGAAATTTTCTCGCTTCACCCTTTTTGAAAACAGGAGTATATAAGAGTACCAAATCCCCTACCACTATATTTTTGTCTTTTGCTGTTCTGTTCCTGTAGTTTTCTTGTTTTTCTGCAGCCTTTTCTAAGTTTTCTTTAACTATTTTAAATGCCCCTTGTAACCTAATCTCTATGTCTTCACTATATTCCCTGTTGTCTGCATATGAAAATTTCTTTTCACTGGTTAGCAAATCGACTGGAATAACTAAATCCCTACCATAAACTATATGAGCAGGAGTATCTTGAATTGCTGAATGGTATGATGTTCTATAAGCTAACAATGCAGAATTCAGATACAAATCCCACTGATAGTCTGTAGCAGTAGCCAAATGTTTGAGAGCATTAATAATAGTTGCATTAGCACGTTCACAAACCCCATCTGAGCTTGGATGGTAACTTGATGTAGTGTGTTTTTTGATATTGTATTTCTTGTACACCCGATTAATTGCATCTGAATAAAAGGACTTCCCTCTATCCGACACCAGATGTTCAGGCACACCATGAATGGAAATAAACTTTTCTAACGCTCCTGCTATAGTCTCAATCTTTAAATCTCTCACAGGATAAGCTTCTACCCATCTACTAAAGTAATCAGTGATTACCAAAATGTGTCTATTTCCCTCTAAGGTCACAGTTAAGGGGCCTACAGCATCGATTGATATCATCTCAAATGGTCGACTAGCAATCGGCATTCTCTGTAATGGCGCCTTGTGTCCCTTTATAAACCCTCTTCTCTGAACACATGAAATGCAAGACTTTATGTGGTTTAAAATGTGTTTTCTCATGTTGTGCCAAAAATACAACTTGCGGATTTTATTGGTCGTTTTCATGTACCCTGGATGTGCTGAAGCAGGAGAGTCATGTGCTAAGTTTAAAATCTGTGGAATTAGTGATTTAGGGACAACTAATTTATCTTTTATGTTAAATTTTGATTTAAAGTTTTGATGGCAGTAGAGAATTTTGTTTTTATAAAAATATGTGTTTTTATCTATTGTAATATTGTCCTGATTACCAAGTAAATTTATTATTTCCATACATTTAGCATCCTGTGATTGTAATTCTATTAAGGTGTCATCTGTAATGTTATTTAGTGAGATTATATTGTCTACTTTAGCAACATTGACTGCCCTAGATAGCACATCTGCTGGGATGTTGTCTTTTCCGGGAGTATGTTTTGTTTCATAATCAAAATTCTGTAACGCTAAAGCCCACCTTGTAACCCTACCACAATCCTTTAGCTCCAGTGCGTGGGACAAACTCTGCTGATCACAAAATAAAGTAAACTTTCTCCCATATAAATATTGTCTAAAATGTCCCACTCCCCACACTATAGCTAAAAGTTCTTTTTCAAAAACAGAGTATCTCGTCTCAGCATCTTTCAACGTTCTGCTGGCAAATCCTACCGGATGCAAATCCCCTTTATCATCGTATTGACTTAGCACAGCACCCAGAGCATACCCAGAAGCATCTGTATGTAAAACAAAATCTTTATTGACATTAGGAATGGTCAAACAAGGTGACTTCAACAATCCAGCCTTCAAAGTCTCAAAAGCATTATTACATGCTTCATCCCACAAAAATTTTACTTTATTTTTAGTTAAATGTGTTAAGGGAATAGCAGTTTCAGCAAATTTATCTAAAAATTTACGGTAATAGTTACAAAGACCTAAGAACTGACGAACATTTTTCTTATTTTTAGGAATGGGAAATTGTCTTATTGCTTTTAAATTCTTATCTTCAGGAAAAATTTTACCATCTTTAATTTGAAAACCAAGATAATTAATTTGTTGCTGTGCCAATTGACATTTAGAAGGATTTATTTTTAAGTTATGTTGGCTAAGTCTATTAAATACCAAATCTAATTTATGTAAATGATCTTGAAAAGTTTTAGAAGCAATAATTAAGTCATCTATATAAGTGTTTATGTTAAATTGTTTCAAACCCGCTAAAATAATCTCTAATAATCTTTGAAAGGAAGATGCTGCATTGCGAAGTCCCTGTGGTAATCTATTCCATTCAAAATGCCCAAAATCGGTACAAAAAGCAGTCTTGTGTCTGTCATTGGGATCTAAATGCATTTGCCAGTATCCCGAACACAGATCAAGACAAGAATAAAAATTTGCTCCTTCAAGAGAATCAATTAAATCAGAAATTAAAGGTAATGGGTATGGTAAAGGTTGGGTTTTCACATTTAATTTACGATAATCACAGACAAGGCGATAACTGTTGTTCTTTTTCTTTACTAAAAGGACTGGTGAAGCATATGGCGAATCACTCACAGAGATAATTCCCGCATCTAAAAGATCATCAACCTGTCTTTTTAATTCTTCTTTAAGGGCATGAGGTGTTCTATAAGGTCTACTTCTAATGGGAATCTCATCTGACAGGTATACTCTATGTTTAATGGTACTACATCCTGTTAAGTCTTTAACTGAATCCGCAAAAACACTTTTATGTTTATGAATTAATTTTAACATTTCCTCTTGTTGTTGCTCATCCAGGTGTTCCAAATTAAACTGCCCTCCAAATAATTCAAAATCTTTATCTATTTGACTAACTTCACCCGAATTAATTGTTTCCTTTTGCAATACTACTCCTTCCACTTCTTCAACATTTACAAGTTTAGTACCCTTATTTATATAAACAACATCATCAGAAAAATTTGCTAATTTGACCCAGTAATTACCTTCATGATTAAATTCATTTATTGAACTGCTGACAGCCCAATTGCTTTGAAGTGAATGTTTGGTAGGAGTTATTAAGACCATATCGGATTGTTTTTGTGTGTTCTTTAATTGTACTTCCACCAATAATTCGGATTTAGGAGCTAACTTATGTTTACGTTTACTTTTTCCGATATTTATATAATCCATTTCTGCTAAGTTACAAAGGTTGTTACAAACATAATTAGAAAATTGCACACTAGTTTCATTAATTTCAATTGATTTCTTTTCGAAATTGATCTTAACTTTATTTTCTGCTAGAAAATTGTTCCCAAAAATTACATTATAACTAGTTGAATCTATTTTATTTATCACATAAAATTTAGTTTTTAAAGTTTCCCCTCCCATATTTAATTTAATAGTAACATAATTAGTGATTATTGCATTATCCCCCGTTACACCGGTAATTTTCAAAAAACAATCCTCTATACTCTCAACTAATTTCTTTTCCAACAAACCTTTCAAAGTTTGAAAACAAATTAAATTTACTGTTGCTCCTGAATCAATTAACCCTTTGAAATCCTTTTCACCCACCTTAAAATCAATTAAAGGTAAAGAATGTCCAAAACTAGCAGCAGAGTCTGATCTCACGCACAGGGGGGTTTTAATCAAATCGGATTGTGCCCTTTCCGTTTGCCCCTCTACCTGTTTAAATCCTTTTGCTGCGATGCTGCTCCCGCTCCCTTACTTTGACAAAATCTACTAATGTGGCCAATTTCGCCACACGAATAGCAGGTTACTGGACGTCTGTTTCGCGGAAACTGTTGTTGAAAACCATGTTGTGGTGGTGGTGGTGGATGTGGATATTGTGCAAAAGGGGGTGGTTGTGGACAAAATGGTGGGTTTGCTATCGGTTTGTTTACTAACAGTGTCAACTGTTGTACTTGTTGTTGAAGTTCTGATATTTTCTTTTCAGAATCCGCCATGTTTCGCTGCAGCAATTCTTTAATTTCGGAGAGTTCATTGTTTGTTTTGCTTTTACTCTTGGTTTCAGTTAATGTGGCGGCAACATTTATTTCAGCATTATGCTGATCATACGTGAGGCATTTCTCCTCCTGTAGGGCAGCTTGCCAAATATCCTCAAACGTTTTGGGGGATTGTCCCATGATAAATCTACGAGACGGTATGCTCAACCCCTTTAATGCTTGGTTAAAAAGTAATTTCTCCCTTACCTCCTCCTCCTTTGGAAAACATATGTATGCAAGCCCTGACAACCGCGACAAAAATCCCCTAGTTGATTCCGAATGCCTTTGATTGGCCTGGGTAAACTGCAAGATTTTGTTTTGGTTCTCCCCCACTTTGCTAAACCTGTTTCGCAACTCTTTCTTAAATTCTTCCCATGACTGGGTGAACTTTAATCTAGGATGAAACTTTGCAAATGTTGCTGCCTCCCCACTTAGCTTTAATTTGGCTGCAATTAATTTATGTTTGTCATCCCATAAAGTTAGTGGCCCAATTTGTTCTATTTGTCCAAAAAAATCCTCAATCCCTAATCCATCCTCACTACCTGAAAATGAAGGCAGCAACCCTAAAAATTCTGTAAAACTGTTAAGTTTTAAGTCCAATAATTGTGCTTGGACTGGAATATCTACAATCCTTGGAATCCCACTACCACTAGACCCTCCTGAATTTTTTGAAGTCTCATCCTGTAAAGTTACAACAGGTGTTACTGGTGACTGACTTACTGTTATCACAGGAGTCACTGGTGACTGACCTGTTGTTACAGGTGTCACTGGTGACTGATTTAACATCCCAGTGTTGTCTACCTGCTCCCCAGTTTGGTTTTCCTCTAGTGACATATTTAAGTTAATTTACAATAATGATCAACAGAATATACACAAAAATAAACAATATAAATTGCCCTGTCCACCAAAATAATACAATATGATTGTTAACAACAATACATTATTACACCTTTACTGCAGTGCCAAAAAAAAAAATAAAATTATTTAAAGATTCACTTGCTTAACAAGGCAGCACCAAAAGGTATGTTGCCACCTCATTTAAACTAAAGGACGGCACCACAAGGTGTGTTGTGTCTTACCACAACAACTCAAGTTATATAAAAAGAGAAAATTAACTATTATAAATTTACAAGGATAAACTTAAATTAACTTTAACTATTACTGAATTAAATTAATAATGTCATATTAGATGAAGAGAAAAATTTCCTGCAATTTACTTTAAACCTTTAATAATTGAACACAGATTGCACTTAAATTAAGAGTCATGAATTAAAATTTAAATAAGACATTGCAGTTCATTCCAAAAATAATCAAAGTAAATGGAGGTGCGTTGTGTTCTGGCCCCCAATTAAGTAAAATTTAATTAAATAATAACCCAGGACAAGTGAATCAAATTAAGAAAAATAACTATGGAAAATTCCCGAATCATGCACTTCGCATAATTCCTTAAAATTCGCATCCCTATTTAACTAATCTCTTAAAAATTTTAATCAAACTAGAAATTCATTAAATAACTGAAGAGGATCAGACACAGTCAAATTCAATAAAAAAACAAGGCTGTCTACACAAATTTTACATATTAAAATTTACTAACTAAAGTCATGATTACTAAATTCAACTAATTTAATGATTAATTATTTGACTGTCTCTGATAGATTCCTGAAAATAAAATTTTCTAAAGGAAAAATAGGCACTGCAGAAATGAATATACAATGTTAGGATGAACTATTACATTTATTATTACCATTATATTGAAAATCAAGAGTTATTATACATAACAAGTCCTAATGGACTAACATTATCTGCTCAACTAAAAAAAAGCTTCCATCATTACATAGTTATATCAGATTACTTAACAATTAACTGATCTTTAATATTCATTATAATTTGATTATGAATGTTTTGCACATGTTTTAACTAATTGTGGTTACTAAACAAGTAATTCAACCATTAATTTTAAGAAACATGAGTAATATAATAATTATAATGTCATCCTAATTGTTTTAGTTTATTTGCTTAAAATTTGAAATGTGGAGCTACTGGATCATTTTTAGAATACTTAATTCACTAGGCATTAAGCCAATGTGAATTTATGGTATTAAAACCATAAAAAAATTTAATAATAAAAAAAAATAGAAGTCATGCAATTAATTAAAAAGGAAGAGAAAAGAAAAAAAATTACTCATCATACACAATCGTTGGGGGCCCCCATCATATCTCCGTGCATAACTTGCACTCCTAAAAAAAATACGTCGTTATCTTCACGATGCCAGCTACCAGAATGATCTCCCCGCCAAAAACTTCAGACTTCACCTCTCACTCCAAACTCCTGTTGACACCTCCGCTTCAAAAACATAGTGCGTAGGAAAAAACTGTAATGTGAAAAAAAATGCCTATCCCATTGATGACCGGCACATGGATGCAAGCACAATTATGAGCAGATTTAAAGTTGGAACATGAATGCTTGCCTTCTTGAAAGATATTTATTTGTTGAAATTTAAAAAATTCGGAGATATTCCTACGCAGGGCTGTGATGTCACACTTTCTCGAACCTTCTCTTGTCACGTGACGACGCTATCTTTTTGGCGGGGAAACGATACATTTGTCGTTGTTGCCAACATCAATAAAAATAGAAAAAGATGAAAAAATGGAAAGAAGTTACAAAAATTAGAAAGGTAAAAAAAAATGTTAATAAAGAAAATTATCTTATTTAATTCTCCAGTAGCTTCCAAAAATTTATTAAAACACCAGTAGCTCCAATTGTTGTTTACACTCAAAAACTTATTTAAACTTCAGTGACTGTAAATATTAAACACATTTTCAAAAATTAAACACTAAAATTATCGTACACAATAAATTTAATTGAAATTAATAATTTTCAAAATTAACAGTTGACAAAAGAAAGGCGCGCTACTTCCATCTGACAAATGTCAATAATTCAACCATCATTCCAACCAACCCATTGTTACAATACAAAAAAAAAAACAAGCTATTTTCTATTAAATGAAAATCAGATTTGGTGGACAGTAAGCAATTTTTACCATTAATTAAAACAAAAATTCTGTGCCAAGAAACTTAATGCTAGAATTTATAATATTTACCAATTTACTCACTATTGAAGTTAACCCTAAAAAAATGTAAACAAACAGATCGCTACGATAGTAAACAAAACTAAGATCGCGATTTGAAAACAAATTAGCCCCAAAATTAAGATTAATGTTTTAAATATTGTTTAGATTAAGTTAATTTAAAATTTAGATATTCGCGACACAACACCAGCTTCATCCGCCGTTTTGTTTCAAAATGGCGGCCATTTAAAAATTTTCAAAAAATTTAAAACTTGAAATGTGGTACCAAAAAATTAAAAATGGAAAAATATTTTTTTCTTATGTATTTGACCTTTATACAAAGATTCCGGAGCAGTTTTTGTTTCGTCTATATCTTAAAAAATGGCTGAGTTATAGCATTTTGAATTTCTAGCGTGGCTGACATTTTGAAACGTCCTGAATTTTGTCACGCGATAAAAGGCGTATTTATGAACCGATTTGGATGTAATTCGGTGTGTACATAGTACATACCAATCTCTCGACCGAGTTCGTTGGCCAGCTTCATCCGCCATTTTGTTTCAAAATGGCGGCCATTTAAATTTTTTTTTTAATTTTAAAATTTGAAATGTGGTACCAAAAAATTGAAAATGGAAAAATATTTTTTTCTTATGTATTTGACCTTTATACAAAGATTTCGGAGCAGTTTTTGTTTCGTCTATATCTTAAAAATGGCTGAGTTATAGCATTTTGAATTTCTAGCGTGGCTGACATTTTGAAACGTCCTGAATTTTGTCACGCGATAAAAGGCGTATTTATGAACCGATTTGGATGTAACTTCGTTTATACATAGTACAGACCAATGTCTCGACCGGGTTCGTTGGCCAGCTTCACCCGCCATCTTGTTTAAAAATGACGGCCATTTAAATTTTTAAGAAAAATTTAAATTTGAAATGTGGTACCAAAAATTGAAAATTGAAAAAATATTTTCTTCTTATGTGTTTGACCTTGATAAAAAGATTCGGGAGCAGTTTTTGTTTCGTCTATATCTTAAAAATGGCTGAGTTATAGCATTTTGAATTTCTAGCGTGGCTGACATTTTGAAACGTCCTGATTTTTCTCACGTAATAACAGGCGTATTTATGAACCGACTTGGATGTACCTTGGTGTGTACATAGTACATACAAATAGCTCGACCGAGTTTTTTAAATAAGGATTATGAAAGCTACCTCTTCCTCCCGGCACTGGCCGGAAGGACTTTTTTAAGATATAGACGAAACAAAAACTGCCCCAGAATATTCAATCAGTATCAAGGTCAAACACATAAAAAAAAACCTTTTTCATTTTCCAATTTTTTGATACCTCATTTTAAATTTTAAATTTAAAATTTTTTTTTAAATGTTCCCGTTTGAAAAAAGATGGTGAATGAAGCTTGCCTACGAACTCGGTCGAGGCATTGGTATGTACTATGTACACACCAAGTTACATCCGAATCGGTTCATAAATACACCTGTTATCGCGTGACAAAAATCAAGTCGTTTCAAAATGTCAGCCACAATAGAAATTCAAAATGCTATAACTCAGCCATTTTTTTAGATATAGACGAATAAAAAACTGCTCCCGAATCTTTTTATCAAGGTCAAACACATAAGGAAAAAATATTTCTTCAATTTTCAATTTTTTGGTACCACATTTCAAATTTAATTTTTTCTTAAAAATTTAAATGGCCGCCATTTTTAAACAAGATGACGAATGAAGCTGGCCAACGAACTCGGTCGAGACATTGGTATGTACTATGTATAAACGAAGTTACATTCAAATCGGTTCATAAATACGCCTTTTATCGCGTGACAAAATTCAGGACGTTTCAAAATGTCAGCCACGCTAGAAATTCAAAATGCTATATCTCAGCCATTTTTTAAGATATAGACGAAACAAAAACTGCTCCGGAATCTTTGTATAAAGTTCAAATACATAAGAAAAAAATATTTTTCCATTTTTAATTTTTTGGTACCACATTTCAAATTTAAAATTTTTAAAAAAAATTTAAATGGCCGCCATTTTTAAACAAAATGGCGGATGAAGCTGGCCAACAAACTCGGTCGAGACATTGGTATGTACTATGTACACACCGAATTATATCCAAATCGGTTCATAAATACGAGAGTTACAGTGTGACAAAGGTCAGATATATATATATATATATATATATGGATATATAACCATTAATTAAACATAACCTACCACCGTCAATTATTATGAATTAAAGCTGTAAGTATTTAAAAAAAAAATATATATATATATATATATATAAGAATTATTATGGAAGAAAAAGAAAAAAGTGGACACCGACAAAAATTGAAAAGCTTATACATTGAATTACGTTATCAAGGGCACAGAATTCAATGATATAAGCAAAATGGTTGTTTTCTGTGGGAAAAATAAGCTAAAGCTAAAAATTATTTTCCCCTGTGCCGAAACAACCATTAAAATCAAGTGAATTGATTAAAAATGAAAGCAGAATAGAAACAAATAATATGAAATGGAAGAATCAATAAAACGTATTTAAATATTTATAGGATATAAAATATAAATAATAAACACCATACCGATTAATATTTCAGTATTTTACAAATATCCACGCGCACATGACTACCAGAATATCATAAAGATTAAGGTGAATAAAACAGTTAAGAAATCACAGTAAATGATACCAAAGGATGCAGTTAATACATTTTGAAATAAAATTTGAAATACCTTGTTAGACACATTTAATATAATAAAAAATAAATAGATAGTAATTACATTATTTAAAATGCACAATTAAATTAATTAATAACTGTTTAACAATATCGCCAAAATTTAGCTAAAAATACCCCCTGGTGTATTAAATTATAACTGAAATGGAGCTAGAAAAATTAAAATTTAGAGCTATCTTAAAGAGACAAAATTTGGTGCTGCCATCTAGTATTACTTTTATTAATCAACTGTCGCAAGATAAATATTTGTAAGCATTTGAATGTAAATAACTGTTTAAACAGCAAAACCAAACATATCCTTATATATAGAGAATTATAAACCTAATATAACCACACAATGTATTTAAAAAAACTATTGTTAATAAAATTTAAAAGCATATATATATATATATATATATATATATATATATATGTGTGTGTCAACTTTTGAACGGAGGGTGGTTTCGGGGTCTGGGGGTCATGATCGATGAAAATATACCAAAATTTTTTGAAATCGCTTTCCTCCGAACGGCTGCAATAGGTAGCTTTTTGTAATGAAAGCTACCTAAAACGCAAATTTCGACAAAGGATCTCGAAAAAAACGCAAATTTCGTCAAAGGGCGGCAGAAAAAACGCGAATTTCATCAAAAGGTCGCGGTAAAAACGCGAATTTCGAGAAAAAATATCGCTTAAAACACGCATTCCGTCAAGGGGCTGCGATAAAAAAGCTAATTTCGTAAAGGATCGCAGAAAAACGCGAATTTCGTCAAAAAGACGAGAAAAAAAACTCAAATTTCGTCAAAAATCTGCGAAAAAGACGCAAATTTTGACGAAGGATTGCGTAAAAAACGCGCATTTCGCAAATGAGCTCGGAAAAAACGCGAAATTCGTCAAAGGGCCGCAGAAAAAACTCGAATTTCGTTAAAGGATCGCAAAAAAAGAAAAAGCAGTGTCACAAAGAAGGCCGCAGACAAACGTGAATTTCGTTAAAAAACTGCGGAAAAAGCGAATTTCGTCAAACAGCCGCAAAAAATGCTACTTTTGCCAAAGAGCCGCAGAAAAAAAACAAATTTTATCAAAAAGACGAGAAAAAAACGCGAATTACGTCAAAAAAGCCGCGGAAAGAAGCAAATTTCGACGAAGAATTTCGTAAAAAAAACGCGAATTTCGGCAAAAATCCCCGAAAAAAAACTTGAATTTCATCAAAAACCCGCCGAAAAAACGCGGAAAAAACACAAATTTCGACAGGATCACGAAAAAAACGCAAATTTCGTCACAGATCCGCTGAAAAAACGCAAATTTCGACGAAGGAGTGCGTAAAAAAAAAAAAAAAAAAACGCGAACTTTGGCAAAAAGCCGCAGAAAAAGAGAATTTCTTCAAATGACTGCGGCGAAAATTCAAATTTTGTCAAAAAAACGTGGAAAAAGCACAATTTTTTGGCAGGGAGATGCGACTGAAAAATCAAAGTTAATAAGCTACTTTTACAGCTGTGATATACGCTCGAAATGCGCCAACCATCCCAGGTGTGTAATCCTTCGGTTAATTTATCACTAGTTTTCTTACAACACTAAATTATAGTTTATTTATAAGAATACATAAAGACATGTAAGACAAAACATTTGAACGTCACACTATATACAAATAATTATATTTTTCACATAGCTGCAGACCACCTTCACATTTCACTCCGAAACATCACTTCACTATATTGCTAAATTATTTCACAAAAAACTCAAATTAATATACTTCCGTTTTTATTACAATCTTTCGGTTTCTCATAAAAATACCCGCGCACGCTCACATGCCGGCCTACACAACACTTCTACCTTCCACACTCTGAATAAACAGCGTCCCCCTACCTCTCTCTGCGCATCCACGTATCACGTGTCAAATGGCGCCAGAGAAATCAAAGGAAAATTATCCAGACGCATACAAACATCACAACAGCCAACTCTTCCTCACCGGATTTCCGATTTAGCCGAAATCGACTTGTGATTAGCTGCAGTGTTACTGTGCGTTAACATACTTCCGCATTGACACTTTTGGCGCCCGTCGACTGTGAGAGAAATTAAAAAACTCCTTAAATTAAACTACTTTTTGATTTGTCGAATTTACTTGTAGGTCTCTTGAACTGACCATATACGTTTTCATTTATCCAGTAAAACAGGTATGGAGCTAATCCTCAGTCATCTGAAAATTTATTTTGTGGTTTCAAGTAAATTTGGTTGCAGGACCGAGGAGAATATTGTATTAATAAAAAAAATAAATTTGCGGCATGCTAGAAAATAAAACAAATTTATCTGAAAAAGAAGGAATATCGGCCCTTTTTTCATTTCACTGCGATCTCTTCGGAGGTGGAATGGAGCTGTAAACTCATAATCCCCGTTGCCATCGACTTCTTTGGGTGTATGCGGAGGCATCACTGTGCACTAGTATATGGGACTAACCAGACTAGCTGCGCCGCAGAAAAAAAAAAATTAAATTTTATCTCAAAAGAAAGAAGAAAAAAACAGGAATTTTTTCTTCATTTTTGATTACTTCGAAAGGGGGCCCTATAACCCCATCAGCCCCCTTCCCCTCATTGGGTGTACTGTGGTGTAAGTATTGACGATTTCAAAGTCTTTATAAGTATGTGTCGGGTTAGAAGTTCAATCCCTCTGATATGGCTTTCTCAACTTTAGAGAAATCAGAAGTTTTTGACGATTATGATAATGTGGCAAGCTTACATATGTCAGAACATTTTCGAGTAAATGAAATCCCCCTAGAAGTACATGCACATGTAAGTAACAGCGATTTCGGTTCTTCACCAGAATTTCATCCATTCACAAAAAGGGAACTTAAAACTGTACTATATCAACAGAGTAATAATAAAGCACCTGGTTACGATAACATAGATGCAATAATTGTTAAAAATCTTTGTAAAACTTTTAGTATTTTAATGCTTAATTTATATAATACATGTTTGCGTTTTGGTCACTTCCCTCAGGCATGGAAAAAAGGCTTAATTATTTTCTTCAGGAAGAGAAATAGACCTGCTAATCAGCCCCGTTCGTACAGACCGATTTCTTTACTTCCAATTTTGGGTAAGGTGTATGAGCGTTTGATAAAAATAAGAGTTATTACAATATTAGAATCTTCTTATTATTTTGATGATAATCAACATGGTTTCTGAAAAGGACGAAGTACGAACACAGCGTTAGAATCACTTAAGAAGATGGTGAAGGAAAAGTTACAGATTTTTAAGTATGTTGCTGCGGTGTCATTTGACATCTTACCCATTTATTTACCCATTTATTTGACTTACCCATTTATTTATATTTGAAAGATATTCTAAAGAATTTCATTTCATTTAGACTTATAGGATTCAAATTTTTAACTGGCATTACATGGTTTAGAATTTTCTTTGGATGTCCACAAGGTTCCTGTTTGGGGCCATTGATCTGGCTTCTAGTGGCAGACATTATTTTAAAAAGATCAAGAGTTTTGAATATGGACTTAATTTCATATGCGGATGACTCAATTGTAGTCGAAGGTGCAAATACTCGGTCTGCTCTGGAACATAAGATTAATGAGAAAGTATTGGCATTTGCTACGATTTGTGGTAACCATAATTTAAATATTAATTTAGAGAAGACAGTTGCTATTATGTTTAGAACAAGGACGTTAAAGAAGAGACGTCCACTCTTTCGGCTATATGGAAGAAGTATTCCAGTCAAGGACAATATAATGTACCTAGGATTCAAGTTGGACAGTTTATTTGATTGGCTCGAGCACTTGGACATGATAAGATCTAAGTTTACTTATTTTACGTGTAACATGAGAAAGACAAGAGTACGTGACATTGGAATCACTTTGCAATATTTGAAGGTATGGTATTTGACTGTATTAAAGAAACAGATTTCATATGGCCATGAGGTATGGTTTACAGATTTGCGATGTCATGGACTTCAGCGTCTCTCATCCTGCCAACGTATATGTTTATTATCAATAGTTCGTTCATACAGATCAGTATCTACAGATGCACTCTGTGTTTTGGCGGGAGCACCTCCTATTCATCTGGAATTCTCAGGTTCGGCATTAAAATATAGAATTTTAAAGGGCGTAGATTCAATCGAAATAGATAATCTAAAAATAGATGCTTCGACGTTGGGGAGGAAAATACATAGCTACGAGTATCCCAATTACTATGAAAAGCCCCACATAAATTTTATAAATCCTGTTACTCGAGTTGTTCCAAGGGTAAATCACCCAATTATCTTCACCGACGGATCAAAAATGTTACAAGGAGTGTCATCGGCTTTTACAGTAACCCTGAAGGATAATATAATTTATGAACAGAGAATTAAGCTGAGAAGTTTCAATACAATCTATCAAGCTGAACTGGTTGCAATTTCGGAGGCAATAGACTGGTGCCGTTCTACAGAGTTTAATAATTTCTACCTTTATACAGATAGCCTATCCTCATATAGTGCCATGCAGAGACTCTTTCCAACAGATGAGATATTATATAAAATACTTACAAATTTGAGACTTATGAATAACAAGATGTTACATATTGGTTGGGTGAAGGCCCATGTGGGAATTACCGGAAATGAAAGAGCTGATTATTTAGCAAAATCAGTAATCCAGGATGACGTATACGACAAGGAAATAGAAATTTCAATACCGCACAGTTATTTGAATTTGCATATTAAAAAGACCTTGATTAAAGAATGGCAAAGTTATTGGAACAAGAGTACTAAGGGGCGTGATACTTTTGCAATTATACCGAGAGTCAGCTTGGATTACCTGTGTGATTCACAAATCAGTGTATATTATATAACAGCCCATGGTTCTTTCCCAAGTTTTTTTACATAAGATTGGCAAAAGGGAAAACGACAGGTGTAACTGCGGGAAGAGAGGCGACGTGAGGCATTTCTTGTTTGACAAATGTCCATTAATACCATACAGATTCTCATTTATTCGAAACCGCTCAATAGAATGGAACATCAGAAATGTTGTTCTGGCAAACTCTAATTATGATAAACTCCGAAAGATTTATAATCAGCTTAACAAGTACTATTCATTTATAAGATACGTCTTTTAGGTGTGATTCTTGTTTGACGGAAACTTAATTAATTATTCAGTGTTATACAGTTATAATTCATCAGTCTTCATTTTTAACGAAGAACTGGTGTTTTAATAAAAACTATCTTAAAAACTTTTTTTTTTTTTAAACTTTTCAATTGACAATTTTATTAAGATAATTATTCAGCATTTTTTGGTTTTGTGGCATTCTCCTTACCATATGTGATTGTGGTAATATATATGTGTGCATATATATATATATATGTATATATATATCTTTTGAATTTACAAGTTAAATAATCAATCACGAGTTTCTTACTCTATAATTTTTCTTCGAGCTTCTACGTCACATTCGAATCTTTTGTTTAAAGGGACTTTTTGAACACTTTCATTGCTGACATTGTAAAGACTTTTCAGTTTCTTATAAACGGACTAACAAGTTGTGGTCAACTGAGGACTGTAATAGAATGTAACATCGGATATGTTGTTCTGGCAAATGCTAATTATATAAAACTTGGTAAGAATTATGAACAGCCTAATAAGCACTATTCATTTGTAAGACACGTCTTTTAGGCGTGGTTCTTGTTTGGTGGAAATTCAAGTAATTATTCAGTGCTTTTCAGTAATTCGTTCATCAGTCTTCTTTTTAACAAGAACTGGTGTTTTAAAAACTATTTTAAAAACTTTCCAATTGACAATTTTATTAAGGTATTTATTCAGCATTATTGATTTTGTTGCATTGCTCTCAACCATGTGTGATTGTGGTATTTTTGAATTTACAAGTAGAATAATGAATCAAGTGTTTTCTAATCAAACAATCTTTCTTCAAGCTTCTACGTCACATTGGAATCCTTTGTTTACAGAGACATTTGAACACTATCATTGCTGACATTGTAAAGACTTATCAGTTTCCTTATATACGGTCTACAAGTTTTGGCTAACTGAGGACTGTTGGACATTTACTTTTCATGTATCATGTAGTGAACTATGATGTTCTGTATAGACTTATTCTCCGTTCAGGGACTATACCTGTTTAAAAATTTGTACATTAAGCATAGCTTTATAGAGTTTTGTCATGCACTAATTAAACTTTTTTTTTTTGCGTTAAGAGGCTTTGTTTAGAGAAACCTTTCAAGTTGTTTTTAGTTATCGTCACAGCGCAGGTATGTCTGTGCCATCTGTAAAATTTGTTTTGTAAATTTTTATTTCATATTTTCAGTGCCAAATTGGCCATGCACTTATTTTATTGTTATCTTCAGCGAAATTCGCTGATTCTGTTGAAAAATTATTTTATTCATTGCCGCTGTTTTTCCGGGCCCGTTTCCTGAGCTGTGTGGTCGTGGATGGTAGAGGGGATTTTTCCTCCGGGTCATTGAGCCTATGCCAAATTTGGTGGGCGCCCCGGTTGGGTGATTCTGATTCTGTCTCCTCGGGTCCGTTAAAGTCGCCTTCATGATCCGTTGAGAGAGGCGTTGTCTGTGGCGTCAGGAGAGGTTTTCCCTCAGGGGATTCTAGTTAGGGGCGTCTCCCTCTCTTATCGGTTGGCTCGCATAAATGTCTTTGCCGGAAAATGGTATTAGATCTTGTGAGCCCTCCGTAAAGTAACTCCGGCTCGGGAAACCTCGTGTAGGTTCGTGGGCCCGACTCCTTTGTAGGTGTTCGGTTCCTGTTGGCTGTCGGGGCGTACCTGGTCAGGAACCAAGAGACGGGACCACTTGGCTCTTCTACTGGGTAGTGAGGATTGTCGTATGCGACCAATTCATCTCTCTTTTGGGAATAACCGGCGTGACGTGCGCTGAGCAGTGCGCCGGTTTGACCGGAGTTTTTGTAAGGGGCGGCCTTGGTGGGTCATTCCTGGCGGTGACCTCGGGGGCGTGTCGCGGGGTTTGGCCTCCGGGTCGTTTCCGAGCAGGGACGCAATTGCCTGCAAGGGCCCAGGATCGGGAGATGGGACCCCGTCTTATCAAAATATTATCACGATCACTAGAGCAAAATTTGCTATATTTGGCTGACTAAAAGTTTAAACAGAGTTCCTGTTTTAATAACAGGTATTTCGAAAAATGTCAGCAATATGGCGACTGATGTCTGAATAGAGATTTCCAAACGAAACTGTGGTTTGAACTTGCTCAAAGAATTCGTTTATTCTAAGTGAAAGCAATAGAAGTCAATATAGACATTATTTTTATACCTATCTATAAACATGTTACAAAGTTAATTTATTTAAACTTAAACTGCGGCAAAATTTGTATTTCAAAATGTCTGAATCTAAGAAGAAATGCCGGAAGTATCGTATTGCATATTTGAAATATGGATTTACGCAGTCTCCTACAAAACAATCATACATCATTACGCGTGTGATTAATTTGCCAAAAACTTTTTTCAAATGAAGCCATGAAGCCTTCTAGACTACAAGAGCATTTGAATAAAATGCATGCTGATAAAAAAAAACCAAAGATTTATCCTATTTTCGAGGATTGGAAAATAAATATTTAAAACAGCCAACTGTATCGAACCTTTTTGAGTCATCTCCTAAAGAAGAAGATCACGTACTTACGAACTTCATATAATATTTGATTGTGTCATGTCTAAGCTCAATGAGCTACTTGACTGTAACCGCGCGCATTATATAATTGAAGACGATTGTATTATGTATGGTCAGAGAGTTTGCGTTCCGGATGTTTATAAAAAACAGAGTCTAGAAAAATTGTACCAGGAACATCTTGGTATGGTAAAAATAAAGGCCATTGCTAGATCATTTGTCTACTGGTAGAGACATTGAGAAAGCGGCTACAAATTGCTCAAATTGCGCAAGATTTAAAATTGATCAATCTAAAGTTAAAGTGCACCGAGTACCCTAGCTCATCCTAGGAAAGAATTCATATCGATTTCGCCGGCCCTCTATACGAACACATGTTCTTAATAATTGTGGATGCGTATTCTAAGTGGTTAGAAGTTTACCCTGTGAAATCAACCACAGCCAATAAAACAATAGATTGCTTTAGAGACTGTTTTAGTAGATTCGGGTTACCGGTTGTACTTGTAAGTGACAATGGCTCACAATTCACATCTTATGAATTTGCAAGATTTATGCAGTGCAATGGAATGAAACACATTACTAGTACTCCATTCAAGTCATCCAATAATGATCAGACCGAGCTCTATGTTTATACAGTAAAACAGGCTCTGAGAGTTATGCAAAATTTTGAAGGTAGCATAAATCAAAAGTTAGGTAGATTCTTGTTGCAGTACAGAAAGGCGCCTAATATAACAACAACGCATAGTCCAGCGATGCTGTTCCTAAAAAGATATATCCGTATTAGAAAAGATCTTTTGTTACCTGATCTAAAAACTAGAATTCGGGAGAAAATTCGGAAGGAAGTCTATGATTTTAAAGACAGAAAATTCGAAATTGGAGATTATGTTGCTGTGAGAGACTACAGAACGCCAAATTGTAAATGGAAGTTTGTGCATGTAGTAACCCAGATAGCATGCACATTAGCAGCAAGTTTGATTTTTTTCTGAAATGATCTTGCGTGACAAATTTGACTTGACACATTCGCAGCGAATCTCCCGCAAGGTATACCATCACCCACTTGCATGAGTAGTTTGTTTCGAAGCTGATGCAAGACTATCTTTAATTCACGAAAGTGACTAAAGCAAAATATCTCTCTGATGAGAGAATAAACAATCAGCACGACTGCATCCCTTTCAGAAATTTTATTCGGTTGGCACCGCTTTTTTTAAACGCTATACTGATCAAATACCAAAAAAGACTCGAATTAAAAAGTTGCATATATTACCTTTACTAGTTAATGGTGATAAAATCTATGTATGCACCTTCTGACATTGCGTCTGCATCAATAGACCTTTCGAAGGTGTTAAACTTATCTGTTACAACAGTTGTAAACAGATAGTGTGGCATGGCAAGATTACTACTTTGCAGTAAATTTACAGTATTTTTAAGTACTTGTTTGCCGTTAATTTGCAATAAATTTGATACAGCAAGAATTTAACTTGCACGACAAGTTAGCTGCAAGTTCAAAGTGTGGTGACTTCGGCGTTTACGCTATCTTGCTGCTGTCTTGTTATGAACTTTCAGTCTTGTCATGCTGAACTTTCTACAACTTTGCAGGTTAGCAAAGCAAGACTGCTGCAAATTTTCTGCAAACTAAAAATGCTATGTTGGAAATCAAGACGGCGCTCTAAAATACACCGTCAATGTGCAGGAAATATTGGTGAGAAGACACGTAGATCAAATTCGTCCAGTTGGCGATCAAGTAAAAGATGTTTATTCTCCACCATATCTCTGTATCGCCAAATACCAACAGAATTGGCTCCAAATAAAAATTCGGAAGCACAGCATGTTGAGGAATCTGTTCCAGATGTCTTAAATGAAAAGGATGAAAAAGTTGCGGCTGAAACGTCAGCAGAATCTGTTTCACCTATGCAAAGCCCGGTGCCAGAATCATCACCCTTCCTGTGACGCCCGGTGGTTCGACGGCTGAAGGCAGTACTCTGTCCGTTCCAACAAAACCTGAACCGAACTTACGTCGTTCAGACAGAACCTGGAAACCTCCCAAGAGACTAAATCTTTAAGGAGGAAGGAAATGTCATGTCCAGGCTCAATGAGCTACTTGACTGTAACCGCGAGAGTAACTGTTTTGGAACTTTCTCGAATCGAATCTAAAACCATGATGTGCGCGCGCAGCTCTTTGTTTATTAAGTTGTTCGATAGAGTACTGTAATTGTTACGAAATGACTAACTTTTTCTTTCATCCATGTATCAGTCACCTGCATAATTATTTAACTGGGTGCAATTGCATTGTTTCAATATCTGGCAACAGTTGGTTTTGTTTTGTTTTAGAAAGAAGTTTATCAAATAAAGTAATGTGAAATATATGGCTCTTCTGTCATTGAATTTAAGTTAGAAATATATTCGCTTTAACAATAAGAAATGTTATTGAGTGCAGTTTAATAGCTTATAGATATTTTAATACTTAACTTTTAGGGATTCATTTATTTACATTGGAATCCAATATCTGGCGTCCGCTGACAAGACTGGAATCTGTAAGAAGAATTTTATTTTAACTGCTCCAAGTGGGAATTATTATTGTTGAAAAAAAAAATATTGTTGATGTTGAATAATATGGATGCGTTGAAAGCAGCTAGACGACAACATCGTAGAATTTTCACTAAAGCGTGTAACGAATTTGATGCAAGTGAAAATAATTTATGGACGGCTGCAGTATGGACTCGGTCACCTCTTCGTTCAAATGAAGGGAATGAGAGGGAGTAAGTTCGATAATGGCGTTATCTGTAGTTTGGTAAAATCGTTTGGCTTCTGCCTCATCTTTCTCTCCCTGGCTCTCTTCCCAAGCAGTCTGGCCAAAGGCCGTCACTTCTCCACGGGGTTTCTGTTAATGATCTCTTTTTCTAAAAGCATGTGGGGGTCATCTTTCAAATGTATAGCGTTTGCTTTTGGCTGGGAGATTTATTTAGAGCTTGTTTATAAAATTAGAGAAATGTTGTATAGCGACCAAGCTGACGAAGAAATAATAGACAAAGATATCGATGAATCTGAGGTTATATCGATCGCTGGCATGTATTACAACAGAAATTAAACGAATTTTTGATTGTAAAAAATGAAGAGTTGAAACCTGATATTTCGGTAATTAATAAGAATGTATTGCTTCATTATCCGAAGATACAGTTACCTACTTTTAATGGTGATATTAAAAATTGGTACAATTCTGGGGTCAATTTCAAAAAAATTGATCAAGATACTAGCCTTTTATCACAAGCCATGGAAAAAGGCAGTGTGGTAGAAGCAGGGTTCGTTGATATATATCAATGGATATATATCATGATATATATCTTGATATATATCCGATATTTATTTTTAAAATATCAAGATTTTTGATATTTTCGATATTTTGTATATTTGATATTTATTTTCAAAATATTACTGTGCAAGATAATTTTGATATTTTCTACAGTCAAAGCAAGTGTAAATGAAATTTCCACCTGTTTACTGACCACATATTGTCACCCTGTAGATAATTAACTTTTGCCTCTGGCAGTAACTTTAAGAAAATCTGAAAACAAATCTTTTCCAAGCTTTATGTTTGAAACTTTTATTTTTGAAACGAGAACTAATAATTATAAGAGGCTCAGAATAATTATAATTCAGAACAACTTTTGAAAGATAAACTGTAATTTAGATAATCATTTATATACAGCCAAGGTTCATTGATATATATCAATGGATATACACTCATGTCCAAAATTAAGGTCACAAATATAAAATCTGTGAAAACTGATGAACTATTCACTGTTTTGCCACGAAATTTGGAACGGAGGTATATTACAATGGGAGAAAGAATATAGCAACATAACAATATGGGAAAGATTTTAATTGTGAATTAAGATACAGATATGAAAAAGTGTTATATCATGAATCAGAGATAAAGCATTTATCTCGGGAAAAGTCTGTCTAATATGGAGTGTGACCACCGTGCACTGCTATACAAGCCTCACAACGAACTCTCATACTGTTTATGAGGATGTCAATGAGTCTTAGTGGCAACACAGCCCATTCTTCCAAAAGCGCGGCTTTTAACTCCTGGTGGATCCTGGAAAGGAAGTTACGCTGTGAAATAAATGTCTCTTCCTCGACCATCCCAAACATGTTCAATAGGATTGAGGTCCGGAGACCTCGAGAGCCAATTCATACAGCGAATAGCCTCTTCTACAAGAAAATCATCAACAATGCGAGCTCTCAGTGGCTTCATATTATCGTCCATAAACATGAAGTCCGGGATTCCAGCACCCCGGAACAACCTCACATAGGCTTCGAGGACCTCATCCCTAACACCAAGTGTCCAGACGTGTGTGTTGCTTTCACTGCATCCAACAGAAGAGCATGGTTGTTGTAAAGCCGAATACATCAGTCTTGGACACAACAAGAATGGGGCAATGTTATTTCCAGTCATGAGTCGAGATTCACCTTGAAGGTTGATTCTCACCAAATCTTCATCTGGAAAGAATGTTTAGCTCGCTATCATCCCTCTATGTGAAAGAAATCGACAGATTTGGTGGCAAAGGAATCCTTGTCTGGGGTGGCATAATGTTGGGCAGTCGTACACCACTGCAAGTCTTCAATGCGGTACTGTCAATGCACATCTCTATAGGGATGAGGTCCTTGAAGCCTATGTGAGGTTGTTCTGGGTTTCCGTAGGCCCAGACTTCATGTTTATGAACGATAATGCGAAGCCACATAGAGTTCACATTGTTGAGGATTTTCTTGACGAAGAGGATATTCACCATATGAATTGGCTCTCGAGGCCTCTGGACCTCAATCTAATTGAAAATGTTTGGGATGGTCTAGGAAGAGACATTGCACAGCGTAACCCCCTCCAGGAGTTAAAAGTCGCGCTTTTGGAAGAATGGCCTTTCTTGCCACAAAGACTTATTGACACCCTCATAAATAATATGAGAGCTCGTTGTGAGGCTTGTATAGCAGTACACGGTAGTCACATTCCATATTAGACAGACTTTTCCCAAGATAAATGCTTTATATATCTGATATTTATTTGATTATATATATCTGAGTGTATATCTGATATTTATTTTCAAAATATCAAGATTTTTAATATATTCATATATTTGATATTTATTTTCAATTTATCAAGATGTTTCATATTTTCTGCATTTGATATTTATTTTCAAAATATGAATGTGCCCAAGATATTTTTGATATTTTGAGTCATAATTTGTAATATTTCAGTGTAAATTAAATAAATTTTCAACTGTTATTGACTGTATGAATCTGTAGAAAAAGAACTTTTGTCTCTTCTTTATGCGACTTTTTAGCTAAAATAGAAAACAAATATATTTTTCAAGCTTTAGATTTGAAGCTTTTATTTTTAAATGTTGAACTAATAATTATGTGGGACGTAATTAATTCAGAACAACCATTAAGTGTACAAAGTAAATTGTAACTGTTTTCAATTAGTTCATCTTCAATTTTGTTCTAAATTTAAAAAAAAAGGAAAAAAAAAAACAGAAAAAAAAAGAAAATGCATTTTTAGAATATTGTTTAAGTTTTCATGTTAAGTACAATATATTTTAGTTCCTAATCTATATTATGCCCAAAAACATTTATTATCAGCGATAAGTTGGCTGCTTTGAAAATATCGGATATATATCGAAAATATCGGATATATATCAAAATATCGGATATTTTTGATATTTTCGAAAATATCATGATATTTACGAACCTTGGGTAGAAGAATTGATTAGAAGTTTTCCACCTGGTGGTAATAGTTATACCAAAGCTGTAAATCAACTTAAATCTCGCTTTGGACGGGAAGAACTTTTGATAGAATATTATGTTAGAGATTTGTTAGGCCTTGCACTGCAGAAGAAAAATCCAGGAAAACATAACTCTTTGCAACCATTATATGATTCAATAGAATCGAAACTGCTAGCATTAGAAACTCTTGGAGTTGTTAGAAAGAAATATGCTGCGATATCCGCTTGTTGAATCATCTCTTCCAGATGATATTCTTAGAGCATGGGAAAGGTACAGAAAGTCTCACAGAAGATCATCAAATAGATATAACGATATAGAAGCTAAACTAGATAAAAATCCTGATACATATTTAAAGAATGATGTTGCAATTAGCTCTAATACTGATCTAGATAATTTATTAGAATTTCTGCAAGACGAAGTTGAGGCAGAAGAAAGAATTTCTTTGGCAAGTAAGAGTTTTGACAAAACCTTTCAATACAGAGCTGCACGCAATAAGCATGAATTCGAAGAATGCCAAATTTCTACTGCATCAGATCTATTAAATATTGATATCAGAAAATATGTTAGAGATAAGAATAAATTTAATCGAGAACTGTGTATTTTTGTGATAAACAAAATTCATCAGAAAAATGTTTCAAGGCAATTTTAATACCGTGTGATGTTAAGAAGAACATAATGCAAAAGAAAGGATTTTGTTTCTTATGCTTAAAAATAAACCATCTAGCTCGTAATTGCCGAGCAAAAGTAAAATGTGTTGTATACAGAAAAAAACATAAAATTCTAGTATGTCCAAAAATTCCTGAAAAATTAAGCAAACCTGAAATCCCGAAAATTGATTCTTTGGAGAACGAAGATAATTTGTTAGCCCGCCAAGCTTCTAATATAACTGGCGCAGTTCTACTACAAACGTTGGTGGTTCGGTTGAAGAACCAAAATAAAGAGGTTAATGTACGAGCTATAATTGATGCGGGATCTGAAAGAACATATATAACTGAAGATGCCATTAAAACTTTGGGTTATAATAGTACCAGTAAACATGGGGGTCCCACGCCCCGGACCTAAGCCCTCACAGGCTCATTTGCCTCCGCTCGAAACTATCCGGGAGACAAACCCCGCGACGCGTTCCGAAGGTAGCCGCCAGGAGTGTCCCACCAAGGCAGCCCTCACGAAAGCTCCGGTTAGACCGGCGCACTGTTTAGCACACGTCACGCCGGTTATTCCCAAAAGAGAGATGAATCGGCCGCATACGACGATCCTCACCACCCAGCTAGAAGAGCCAAATGGTCCCTTCTCTTGGTTACCCGACCCGGTACTCCCCGACAGCCCACAGGAACCGAACACCTATAAAGGCGTTGGGCCCATGAACCTACACGAGGTTTGCAGAGCCGGAGTTGCTTTACGGAGGGCTCATAAGATCAAATACCATTTTCCGGCAAAGACATTTATACGAGCCAACCGATAGAAAGTGTAGATGCCCCTAACGGAAGACCCTGGAGGGGCGGGGAAACCCCCTCCGGACGTAAAGCGTCCCTGCTCCGGGCTTTTCACCCAATCTCCCCGCTCACCTGCGGAACACCTCGCGGCTCGACGCTGGGAGTCAAAGGAGATCAGACTAGGTGTCGTCAGCGACCCCAGGCGGACACAGAAAGCACCATCTAGACGGGATGGACATGGCCGCTAGGGGGTTGGAGAGTCCGGAGCCCCGCCGGCCCCCCACAACCCGACTCCACCAGAGGGTGGAGAAGCCGCGGGAGGCCGGTAGGAGCCCGGCTCTCTCTACCTTACTTCACGGCCATCGAGGGTACCCAGGCACGAATGCCCCTGACACCGTGCAGTGACTGACCGCTACCTGTTAGTGCGTTCAAAAATTAGTTTGAGACACCGCTAGATCCTCACCACTGGGCGCGGTAACCTCTAATAGCGCACAGACACGCAGGATCTGGGTCGGACCAAGAGTTCTCCCAATGTTCGAAGCGTTGCCGCGTTAGCCGGCGAGCCTCCGCCCCGGTTCCCTGCGGAGATAGCGTTCAATGGCGGACCTGCCGGCCGACCCCCTCCCAAGGCTTACGGCGCGACATCGAGCAAGCAAAGCCATACTGTCCTCCCTCTACGACCGCTCCCTGGTCGACGAGGGCACCACCAAACTCTACCCACCTTAGGGTTGGCTCACAACTGCTCCAGCTGCGGATCTCGGCGGGATGAGCCACCTGACGCAAAAAGCACATCAGGCGCTGTCCGAACCCCTCGCCCTTCGGTTGCTCCGGGAGATCCTACGCGGCGATCCCGCGAGCTCCGTCGTCACTAGCGAGTCACCGAGAGCTTTCCTCTACAAAGCCCGCTCTCTTACCTTAGGCTCCCTCTTAGTCAATTGGTGGATGAGATCCTATCGCTTTGGCTAGTCTTTGCCCAGCGATACCGTCCGGCCCCAAGACCGGCACTGGGGTCGACCTATGGATTGTTGCTATTCGGCTTGACCAGAGAACCCGGTTGCCGGGGGTCGACAGGGTCTTCGGTCCGAAGACCCACGACCCATGCACAGTGTCCGTTACCCGTTGCCACCGGACTCGAGGCTTGTCGACCGCGAGCCACTCTAGGAGGTAGCGAATCGTCCCCATCCGGCCCCCTCGCATTCGTATACAACGAACTCGGCCGGGCTCCGAGTCTCCTCCTCCACTCAAGGGGTCGGTTTCGGACCACGCGGAGTTGCGGCCACTAGTACCAGTAAAGTTAAACTTATCCATAAACTTTTCGGTGGTGTAGAAACTAAACAAAAGCTACATAATCAATATAAGGTGAAAGTTATTAGTGTTGATAATAAATATGAACGTCAATTAATGTGCTTGGATCAAAAAGTAATCTGTTCGAACATAAGATAAGTACCTAATGGCCACTGGATTGATGAACTAAGACAGTATGGAATACCTATATCTGATTTAGAAGACAACGCACTGAATGTTGCAAGTGAAATCAAATTATTGATTGGATCAGATGTAGCAGGAAAGCTCATGACTGGCCGCCAAAAGATTCTTCCTAATGGATTGGTTGCTATGGAGACTCTTCTAGGATGGTGTCTAATGGAGAAAATTCATGAAGATGTGAATCATGAAATGTTGCAATGACCTTATTTCTCAAAAACATGAAAATTGAAGATTCGCGGAATTTGGATGTTCTTGGTAAAACTGACCCATTGGAGAAGAAAACTGCAATTAGATTACAAGAAGCAGCAAAGCAATATTTCTTTGACACAGTTAAGGTTGAAAATGATCACTTTTTAGTGAATATGCCTTCGATTGAATGTCATCCTGCTATTCCCGATAATTTTGAATTGTACTTGAAGAGATTAAACAAAGTTGTGAATCATCTGAAATCAGAGCAACATTATGAGCTATATGGGAATCAAAATCCTGCATACTTGCCTAGTAGAGGCTGTTCTAGTCATCAACTACTGGAATTGAGATGGTGGGAGAGACCCGAATGGTTGTATTTGCCCTATGAAAAATAGCCCTCTATTGAATTTATTGTTGATGAAGACAAAGTCCTCCTGGGATACTGTCCTAATTTCCAGTAGTGAAAATGTGGAAACTGGTTGGTGTTATCGGTACAATAGACTTTACCCATGTGACGTCAGCCGCGGGTAAACATAAGAAAAACACTAATAGAGGTGAAGAATATTTGAGCACTGGGGTAAAGTCCATTCTAAGGCACCGAAAAGATTTAACTTGTAATTTTAAATTACTGAGTTGTGCTTTCCCCACAACTCAAGGTGGAAGTATGTTACGAAATAACTAACTTTTTCTTTCATCCATGTATCAGTCACCTGCATAATTATTTAGCTGGTTGTAATTGCGTTGTTTCAATATCTGTCAACAGTTGGTTTTGTTTTGTTCTAGAAAGAAGTTTATCAAATAAAGCAATGTGAAATGTATGGCTCTTCTGTCATTGAATTTAAGTTAGAAATATATTCGCTTTAACAATAAGAAATGTTGTTGAGGGCAGTTTAATCAGGCCATGACTATCGCACGGGCACCCGGGGCCCGTGCCCTGGGCACGAAATATCTGAGGGGCACAGAATTTTTCATAATTTCATCCAAATTTCCATTAAAAAAATTATAATTGTGAAAAAGATGTGATATTTGAGATAATGATACGATGAAATGACAAAAATGTATCTCAATACATGATTAAAAGCACATTTCAGTTAATAATAGAAAAAATATTTTACTTTTATTCCTGGAACCGTTTTTTCAATTTTCCGGAAAGCTTAATTTTTTGAGTTGATACTTTTCGAATAAGTGTGTAATATGTAAAGAAAAAAGTAGTATCAGTAAATCAGTCAATCTAAGGGGGCACGAAAATTTGAAAGTGCCCTGGGCACAAAAACTTGATAGTCGGGCCCTGAGTTTAATAGCTTATAAATATTTTAATACTTAACTTTTAGGGATTCATTAAGGTAAGAAATTTATTTGCATTGAAATCCAACAGTATTAGTTGTGCTATATATTAACGATAACTTCTACTACATAAAAACTACTACAACTTCCACTTGTGTTTACATTCAGGTTGTTCGATTTCAATGTTCTATTATATGTCTTGTTTTGTAAGTGTGCTCGTATTTATTAAAGTTATGTATTCAGCTAATACGGTGTGCTGATATAATAGTATAAGTACGCAAACATTACACTTTGGCGACGATTGTTACGGATCCACGTACATTTTGGATTTACATTATTCTTTTTATGATGATTACAGTCATCTATGGCTACGTTTAGTAGAATAGAAGATTTCGACCCTGCAGTGGAAACCTGGTCGCAGTACGTAGAAAGATTTAATCATTTTATTAATGCAAACAATATATCTGATGATAAAAAAAAAATCTATCTTTTTAACTGTAATTGGCCCAACAGTTTATAAATTATTACGTAGTTTACTATCGCCGACAACAACGGCAGATACTAAGTATGATGATTTAATTAAATGTTTATCAGATCATTACAGTCCGGCACCTTCGGAAATTGTCGAGAGGTTTAAATTTAATTCCCGAGTTCGTAAATCTGATGAAAGCATTTCAGTTTTTGTTTCGGAATTATGCAGACTTTCTGAATGTTGCAATTATGGTCCTAGTTTAGATATGATGATTCGTGACCGACTAGTTTGTGGAATTCGGGATACGAAAATACAGCGTCGGTTGCTATCTGAACAGAATCTGACACTTTCTAAAGCAATTGAATTGGCTGTGTCTATGGAAACTGCTGCTCGCGATTCCATAAATTTACAAGGTTCTTGTTCTGTTTTACAACCGGTGAACAAATTAACCCCTTCAAAACAGAAACTCCGCAATTCGAAATTTCCAGAACATTTCCGTGAATGTATACGTTGTGGGAATTCAGATCATTTACCTAAGAGTTGTCCTTTTTTGAAGACTACGTGCCATTCTTGTGGTGTTAAGGGTCATTTGGCAAAAAAATGCCTAAAGTCGAAGAAAACTGAAATTTCGAATCGTAAAATTGTTAAAGAAAAGTCTAAAAAAGTTCATCAAATGCATACTACACTAGTGATGGGCGATAACGAGATGTTTTTCTCGATTGTCTCGATTGTATGGACATCTCGATATTTTTCGATTGTGTAATTTTTTTCTCGATGACTCCAGTTTGCCAATTGCTTTGATACATCATATATTATATATTATATACGTCATACATTTATCAAGAATCGTCTGCGGGTGAACTGGAATGAGTCGGTGTTAATAAAGACAAGGTTACGTCGCCCGCTAGTGGGCCCCTCCTTTAATCGGGCCCCTAAGTTATACGTAATCTTGTAATATGAAATCACGAACAGGATACCCGCTATATACGACACCGTATAGCAGGCGTGGTGTGCACGCACTACAAAATCTTGTAAAAAAATATAATCTCGAAACGAACGAACCTCGGACCGGATCTCTTGGGGGAGGGGTCAAAGTGAGCGGAAGGGCAAAGTAGCTGCATAATATGAATAAGCCGTCACAGGTCTTCAGGCCTTTCGAACCATATGTCACACGACGGGTCTGGATCTGAATTTATAAAAATGCCCTTCCCGGGGGGCAAAGTGAGGGGAGGGGTGCGGGAGGTGAATAACATGAGTAAGTGGTCATAGGCCTTTCCAACAATATGTCACATGAGAGGTCTCGGCTAAATTTAGAAAAGTGTCCCCCGCGGGGGAAAAGTGGGGGGGGGCGATTACCGGAGGTGTATAACATCAATAAGTAGTCACAGACCTTTCCAACGATATCTCACATGTGGGGTCTTGGCTAAATTTGTAAAAGTGTCTCCCCGGAAGTGGGGGACGGACACCGGAGGAGCATAACATCAATAAGTAGTCACAGACCTTTCCAACGATATCTCACATGTGGGGTCTTGGCTAAATTTGTAAAAGTGTCTCCCCGGAAGTGGGGGGGCGGACACCGGAGGAGCATAACATCAATAAGTACTCACAGACCTTTCCAACGATATCTCACATGTGGGGTCTTGGCTAAATTTGGAAAAGTGTCTCCCGGGGGGGGGGGCAAAGTTGGGGGGACAGACACCGGAGAAGCATAACATCAATAAGTAGTCACAGACCTTTCCAAAGATATCTCACATGAAGGGTCTTGGCTAAATTTGGAAAAATGTCCCCCGGGGGGGGGCAAAGTGGGAGGGGCTGTCACTGGAGGTGCTTAACATCAATAAGTAGTCACAGACCTCTCCAACGATATCTCACATGAGGGGTCTTGGCTAAATTTAGAAAAGTGCCCCCCGTGGGGGCAAAGTTGGGGGGACGGACACCATAGGTGCACAACATCAATGAATAGTCAAAGACCTTTCCAACGATATCTCACATGAAGGGTCTTGGCTAAATTTGGAAAAATGTCCCCCGGGGGGGCAAAGTGGGGGGGGGCTGTCACTGGAGGTGCTTAACATCAATAAGTAGTCACAGACCTTTCCAACGATATCTCACATGAGTGGTCTTGGCTAAATTTAGAAAAGTGCCCCCCGGGGAGGCAAAGTGGGGGGGACGGACACCATAGGTGCATAACATCAATGAATAGTCACAGACCTTTCCAAGGATATCTCACATGAAGGGTCTTGGCTAAATTTGGAAAAATGTCCCGCGGGGGGCAATGTGGGGGGGGGGGGTCTGTCACCGGAGGTGCATAACTTCAATAAGTAGTCACAGACCTTTAAAATGATATCTCACAAGACGGGTCTTGGCTAAATTTGGAAAAGTGTCCCCCGGGGGGCAAAGTGGTTGGACGGCCACCGTAAGTGCATAACATCAATAAGTAGTCACAAATCTTTCCAACGATATGTTACATGAAGGGTCTTGGCTAAATTTAGAAAAGTGTCCTGAAATTTCATATATTATACATAATATTTATCGGAGGGCTCCATAAAAAAATCCGATCTAAAATGATAAAAACGGAAAAAACTAACCCCCGCAGTGGGGGCCAAATTGGGGAGGGAGGAAGAAAGTCTCATAATATGAAAGAGTCATCCGAGAGCTTTCAGATAACGTATTACATGACGGGTCCAAAAAAGTTTGAAAATTGCTCCCCCTCCCTCCCCCCTTTGGGCCCACTCTTTCGCCCCGGAATTTACGCAGCCCCCACTTTAAAATTTTTATGTTCAATGAATAATATTTATTGGAAGACTGCATAAAAAACCTACATCTAAAATGATATTTAAATTTATTATAGAAATCGGCAAGGGTTTTAAAAATTTGTTCGCCCCCCCCCCCCCCGAATTTCACCTTCGGGGGAAGAAAGGTTCATAATATGAAAGAGTTGTCAAAGGGCTTTTCGATTATATGTCACAGGAAGAGTTCGGTAATTTTTTTTTTTTAATTGCGCCCCACCCACTCTCACGTCCTCGGAACTCACCCGACCCACCTTCCTCTTTGAAATTTTTATATTTAATAAATAATATTTATTGGAGGGCTCCAAGTATGTGACAGCTTGGTAGGGCTAAAATAAGAAAAACATTGAAAATTAAAGCTTCATTTCATAGTTCATTGTCATGCCTATTTCTTTCTCCAGCTTGCCCCTCGATATCTCTTCTCGGCCCTTCTTGGCTGAGCGTGAAATGACAATCATCGAGAGTAACATTTCGGAGAAAGGACGAAAACTGATTTCTCATTCTCGACAATGTCATATGAAATGTTGAACAGAGACCGAGAGCGAGGAACGAGAAGTGACGAAGGAAGCAATCGGTGAGATATCTCGAAGTAAGCGAAAGGTTTGCCCTCGAGCAGAATGTCTCTTCGATATAAACGAGCAGTTTGCGTCCAGAAAATAGATCTCGAAGTGCGAGAGAGAGCTCTCGCACTTCGAGAGAAAGGAAGCTTTCAGAAGAGTCAAACTTACCGCGCTTCTGGTGTAAGTCATGATTTCCCAAAGGAGTACATGTTTTTTTCCATTCGCTTTTGTTATTAACCGATATGGGTTAGGAGGCATAGTGGTTTTTAAGTTATCAGTTCGAGTTTTTGTTGATATAGAAGTTTTCTATTCAATTTGGCGCCAGTTTGTCTTTGATTTTCAATGTTTCTCTTATTTTAGCCCTCCTAAGCTGTCCCATATCTCTTAATATTAGAATGCTATTGTTAAAACAAAACTGCACTGCAAAATATGTGTTTTCAAGATTTTAAGTGTCGCCTCAGGGAAGAGGATTTTTCAAAATTATTTTACCCCACTCGTGTAATATATTAAAATAAGGGTAATTTCATAACCTTTCTAAATCTACCTTTCTTTTGTCAATCCACTGTTAATTTTAGACCCCTGGGCTTAAAATGTTCTAAAGGAATATACTTAGCGGTGGTTTTTTTCGTACTCTGGTACGGTATCTTTCACTCATAGGAAAATTATAAGACTAACATCAAATTGCGTCTAAAATCGAATAAAAAATATGGACATGTGTTTCTTAATTTTAACTCCCTTCTTCGCCCCAAGAGGGCGCTTTAAAGTTTTGTTTCTTCAAACCTTTAGTATACTGTTTGTCCAAAAATTATAAAATTCACAAAATAAAGTGTTTTCACTGTTCCCTATCTTCTCGTATCAATTTTATTTTTACTACCACCAGGGGACGCCGCCCAGTGAAACATTTTACTTTTAGCCTCAGGCTATTGGTATTTTTCATCTGTTTTTCATAATATTTTGTCTCATTATTTTTCTTCCTTGTAGATACTATTCTCTAAGTTCTTGACCCATTCTGACCATTTGGGCACTCATTCTGGACCAGCTGTGGCCCATCGGGCCCCTCTTCATTTGTCTGGCTCTAATCACACGCTTCACTTGTTCTTTTACCATTTATTCATTTTCTTCAATTTTTTTCTTATTCAATGGTTCGTTTTTTTTTTACCATTCTCAACTTCCCCTAGTCCTCTCTTACATCAAGTTAACTTCCATCCTTGGTCTGCCCTACTGTCAATTTGGGGCCTAATGCCCCTTCGGGGGGGGGGGGGGTCTTCTACCTTTTCCAGGCCCATCATCTAATACCACGTTGGTAAGGATTGGAAGATTAAAATTATCCGAAATACCAAAAATGAAGTCCATTGAAGTTTCATTTTAGTTATAGAATTCCCTATTAGCGATATATTTGTCTGTTTACCTTTCTATTTTTCGATAACACTCCTTTGTTTTCGATAAACGGAGAAATTCAACAGCATTAGACTCACTTTAGACATTTAGGGACCTTTAACTTGTATCAAACCTTTTACCTTTATCGAAAAGAGGGAAATGCTAATCGATTCTAGCTAATGCGCCTAAAATAAAAAATAAGTTTGTAAGTGTGTCAGAAAATAGCGCCTTTGGATTTCGATACAGACTTAAAGAGTCATGTTGGAATCACTAGGCACTGGAAAACAGTTTCCGTGTTAGACAGGTTCCCTCTTAGCAGGTATCTTTATCGTACTATCCTTACGTTTTTCGAAAGCAACTTTTGTTTTCGATCAATGGGGAAATTCCAGAGCATTTGACATTTAGGGGAACTTTAAACTGTATCAAACTTTTTGAGTTATCGAAAGAGTGGAAAGCTTATTTGTGTTGGAAAACGTCACAGTGTAAGTAATTTTATGTCAAACATCACTTCGCTTGTGAAACGACAATCTCCTCGTGATACATGCAACGCGTTTCTTTTAGTTGTGAAATATGTTCCAAGATGGCGACACTTCCCTGAGTTATCGTAGCGTAAGGTCACAAACTAAAGAAGGATTGTGTAAAAGACTTGTGTTTCGAAAAGGCGTCAACAGATCGCAGCACCACAGAAATTTTCTGATAAACTGATTTTAAATAGAACTTTTTTGCTTATTAAGCAGACTGTATTGTTTCAAGTTTTTTTTTTTTTACTCTGTTTTAACTCTTGTGGGCCCCTATTACTTCTGTACTTCTAGGCCCGATTTCGTGAGGCCAAGACGCACGGTTTTTTAGTGCGTTAACTCTTTGTTCAATGGAAGACTTGCATCTCCTACTGGATTTTAATGTCATTACTTCTATAGTACCCACATTTAACCCTTTTATTTGATTCTTTTTTTAGTGTGTGTGTGTGTTCGTCCATGTAACCTAGAATTCGTCGTGCATTAAATAGTTTTTTCTCTACAAGTGCATCCCCATCATTCTAAGAAGATATTTTTCACATCCACTCAATAAATAAAATATATAGGTCGTTTTCACATGAAGGAAACCAGCGTATGTCTGCTTTACCAGAAAGGTAAGAAAATAAATTTCTATCTTTCATTATCAATGAAAAAACTTTTGATATAACAATTTTATATTTATACTGGGTCTTTAGCTACACGCTAATCGCGAACTCACCCCTTCTAGATATTTTAATAGATTATGAGAGATGAGTTGAAGGGGAAAGTAAATAAATAAATAAATAAAAAAAAAAAAAACCCAGTAATAAAAATTTGTTTATCTGATTGTGATAAAATGATGAACAAGATGCACGTATGAGATATGAAATACTGAAATATATACATGAAAATAAAAATAAATGTGCATGAATAAATAATGATATATATAATATCGCAAAAAGAGTATTATTGTGAACGAATATTGATTGATTATTGTGAATAACTGATCATTTTATTTATATTTATGAATATATTCTAAGAAATTATTTTAAGAAAGTCATAAACTTCTTATAGTAAATATATTTGTTATCAAAGAATTTATAAAACTTGAATAACACGCTATGTCTGCCACAAAAGAAATTACGGCAGTAGAGAAACTAAATGATAATAATTACAATCATTGGTGTTTCAAATTAGAAAATCTGTTAATTAAAGACGACTTATTCAAATATATAACAGAATCTCCACCTGCCACACCCGATGATACATATACTAAAAACGCGGCTAAGGCGAAAGCCATAATTTGTTTGTGCATTGAAAATACACAAATCGTGCACATAAAGGTGCGTTTTCACTGGTCTACCCAAGGTCTAACTTACCTAACTTTTTACCTAAACACAAGATTTTAGGTCGTTAGAACGCGATTTTGTAGGTTTGATTCGTGATCAATCCTAAGCACGGCTTACCTAAGCGCAGCCAATTAAAATAGAGCTTTTGATAATAATGGCGGTGTTGTCAATTTACTAAGTGATATTTATGTTTTATATCGTTTTACTTATTTATTTTGTTTTACGTCAAAGAGGAATCTATTTTTTGTGATTGAAGCAAAACGGTAAGTTTTATTGACATGTTGGATAGATATCATCCTTTATTATTGTCTTTTAATTTAATAAATTGTGGGTAATCCATATGGATTCTTTAAATTGTTGTTATTTTTGGTAATCATTCTACATTTTATTAATATTAGAATACTAATTATATAGTTTGTTTAAGGATTTTGTTGCGGATTTAAGGATGAAGATATGTCCAGTTCTCAAAATTATTTTATTTTTATTGAACGTTAATTGTATACAAAGATTAAAAGTAATTTTTAAGAATGTTTGTTTCTTAAGATGAATTACTTGCTTCATTGATTATACTTGGTTACTTGATAGGGTATTTCCGATCAATTTAGATTTAAATTTCCATTTACTCACTTAAAATAATCGTAATTGTTAAGAAGGATATTGTTTACTGTAGCCCATTGATTTTTAAATGGAAAATTAGTTACAGGCAAACTTTAATCCAGTTTTGCTAATAGTAGGTATTTGATTATGCATGTTTAAGCGAGCATGTAAACAAAGTTTCTATAAAATAAACAAGCCGTTGTATTTTGTATTTTCCTGTTCTCTTTTAAGCAAGAAACATCTGATTGCAAAACAGTTTGCTCTTTACTCCTTTTCAGATATTTACTTGTGAACTTTGTCATGTAAGGAAAACACTGCTAATCTATTTTTTATTTTTATTTTAATGCTTTTCACCTGCAGATGTGCTATTTTTCTTTTTGTTGTTAAGGTTAATGCTGAAACTTTTATGAAGATTTATAACTTTGTATGAAATTTAAATCAATTGAGAGATATTCAGACCATGTGTAGCTTTTCTATGTGCCCATTTTGAAGAATTTGTACACATTACCATTCCAATTCGATAAGCAGTTATAAATGCATATTCAATGTATTTTAAGTTAAATCTGCATGTTTTGTTAGCAATTATTTTCATTTATTAAAAAAGTATTGCTATCAAAATAATAGGAGATTCTCCATTTGAAATGCATATTTATAAAATTTTGTTTAAATTGTTATTTAGGTGCATTTCTTTTACAAGTATGGCTACAGATTTATCTTACAGCATAGGTCATCGGTTTTAAATGTACCTATTTATCTATTAAAGTAAAGAACTATTTATTCATTTATTTATTTTTTTCAAAAATCATTACTTATTATTCTTACTATTTTTGAAAATGGAATTCATTATCAAAAAATAAAATGCTCTCTGTGGGAGATTCTTTGAGTCTATATGTTTGAGTGTATATTAAAGTTTTAGACGAATCATGAATTCATGATGTATATAAATTCAGTGGTCAAAATAGTATATTAGAAGTAATGAAACTATAGTAGGTCCTAGTTTTGTCATTGTTTGTTGTGTAATATGCTGTTTTTTGGAAAATATAATTTTGCGAGTAATGTAATAAAAATAAACTTGTTTGTAAGAAGCATCAATATTTTTGATGTTACATCCAGAAATTGTATATATCAATCAATACAAAGTATACCAGTGGAGGTAAGCGTCTGGCAGATCAGCTGGTGCCGGGATACATCTTCAAATTTGAATGCTTTCAGAAAATCACAAGTGTGTAGTTTTATTGTATAATAAGTGACTACCATTAGTGATCGTCTGCAAGCAACTGGACTTCAGACCAAGCCCTTGGATTTCAGAAAAGAAGATTTTAAAAAATCTGTGAGTACCACTTCTATGTCAAAAGAGGAGACAGTAAAGTAAGTTTATTTAAGTAACATCAAAAATAATATTTGTGCTCCCTACAAACTAGTCTTTTTTTAATTACATTACTCGTTAAATTACATTTTCCAAAAATAGCATGCTGCACTACAAACTATGAGAACACAATATATTACTCAATGAGTAAGTACAAAAATTATTTAGCTGAAAATATTTTTAAATGCCCATATTGCAAATATAATGTGAAATAAGCATTTATATGTTTCAGTCTGAGGCATAAATAAAGTTTGCTGCTAAGTAAAAAAAAAAGTGTGAGCCAGCCTTACGTATATCTTCATTTTGTTTGTGGTTTTATTTTAAAAGATGAAAAAAAAAAGGCGAGGGAAAGGGGAGACATGTTTTTAGATAATAAAAGTTTCTAGTGCTTTCTTTTTTAAAGTAAAAAAGTGTTCTTAAAAGATACAAAAATAGTTTGTTGTTTATATTCATATGAGACTAAGTGTTTTTGAAAGTAAAATAATAATAATAATAAAAAGATAGTTTGTTGTTTTAAGACGACAAAGTGTCTTCTTTTTTCCTTATGTTAATTATATTGTCATCAGAGCAGTTACATGATACGGTTGGTATGATTTAAAATTAAGTATCGACCGAAACTGAAACTTGTTAAATTTTGATTCTTCGATTGCTTTTTAGTCTTATTGTTTTGTTAATAATTATGAATGCAGAAAAAAAAGAAAAATTTAAATGAGAAATCTTTATTTTTCGTTAGGAAAATTTAAAAAATTAGATTGAAAACAGTGATTTATAAAGCATGCAACGTGCAAAAAAAAAAAAAAAAAAAACCTAAATAAACAAACTGTCAACAACATTGCATACTTAAATAAATTGTCACATTGTATTAACCTAAATAAACAAACTATCCGTTGCAAATAATGTTTAAAAAATTAATGGTAAGGTAATCTTTCAAAAATTAAAGTTATGACAGAAACATTTTTATAATTAGAGGTTGCCACCTTTATGTGTATAATAAACTTAATGTTTTGTAGAAAGATTTTAAAGTCCACCAGAACAACTTTAAGTATATGCAGGTAAGACAAATTTCTGCAACTTTTAAAATTAATATAACTGTTTTTGTATTTAAACATAACTTTATTAAAGTCTTCTGACAGTTGATAGAATTTAGGCCCTAATCTAAGTGGAAGCATGTGTAATTTTATAAATCATTGCTTAGGGCTAAAATTCCTTTATGAAGTTTTTCTTAATGTTAAAAGTGATATACTATTTTAATAAATATATATATAGTCAGCTATTTTCAGTTTCCCATACTTGATTTTGAGTAGTACTTTAATAAAAAATCAACATTTACCATTTGAATCAAATATTTATTTATATTTGTATTATATTTTGCCTTTCATTTTTTAAATATTAATATGTTTAAAGTGCTTTTATTTTTTTTTTAATATAATTATGTGTAAGATATTTTGATTTAAAATTTCTAAGGTGTTGAGATTTGCCTTTTGGGAATCTATATTATAACTTTATCCTAAAATTTGATGAAAATGTAATGTAAACAAAAAAACTGTTTTGCAGTATCATATCTTTTTTAAAATACCATGCAATAAATTTATTCCATAATTTATATAGTTATAATAAATTTATATTTATAAATATTTAAAGCATTTTAAAAGTGTTTTTTCATAATTAGCATTCTGTAATAAATATTTAGATAATACAGTAGCATAACTATTTCTGTTTTTGTCTATAAGCGTACTTAAATTTCTTAGCTAATTAATAGTTAGTTAGGCTTAGATGCCTTATATTCCCAGGTGGCCGCTATCTTGGATGTTTTGAGATTTCTTGGTGATTTTATGTTGGCAATCTTTATCGATATGTGGAACGCCGTGTGAGTTCTGGCGTGTCGTGTTCTGGGAACCCCTGAGAAACTCATTTTCGCTTAGGATTTTGTGGATGTGTTTTGATATTGTGTTGTATTATTCTGTCTTTTTATTTTTGTTAAATTTATTGAATGTATTTGATTGACTATGGTTTTAGTCTGTTTAAACATTCTTGCTGAAGTAATTAATAAATTTGAGGAAATTTTGACGAAAAAAGGAGGTTTGTTTATAGTGTGTCAATGCGTATTCATAAGCCTATTTTTGAAAATGATGGTGATGCTATGACAGTATTTCATGCTTGAGCTTTCAAGAAAGCAGATGTCTGTTAAGGTATGTTAATAATTTTATGTATATTTTGTTGCCTTTCGAGTTTTTTATATTTTGAGATTGCTACACAGCGAGAACTGCTGAATTTTGAGAATGCTACACAGCAAGAACGGCTGAATCCAGTGATGTTTTTTTCAGTTAATGAGCGCGATTACTGATTGGCACTTAATGAGTTTCGTGCATTTTTGTGGTCACGGCAGGAGTTTGCGGAATCCAGTGATTTTTTTTTTTCGGTTAATGAGCGCATAGCGCTCATACAACGTTTAGTGAATGCCACTTTAACGAGTTTTGTTTATTATTTACATTTTCATTAAGTCTAACATGCGTATAAACCGGTGTTTGGCGACATTTACTGCTTGGCGGAAAAGGGGTTTTCACTCCAAGAAAAATTCCAAGATGGCGGCTCCGGGAATTTATGACATCTGTTTCTATAGTTATGATGTCTTCATTATTGTTAAAGTAACAAACGAAAATTCAAGATTGAGTGAGATGAGATATAATGTATTTATGATGACTCAAAAAGTGGATTATGGTTTTCTGAACAAAAATTGTCTGTCTTTGTACCTATCATCAACCGCAAAAGTTTTCCCATTTTGTTAGAAACTCTTTTTTGTAAAAAAGCAAGAAACATATTATTTACTAAACAAAATTTAGAAACTTGTATTTGTACATCATTAATTCCTATGAAAATCCAAATTAATCATCATTTTAATCCTCATCATGGTTATTTTTTTAAGTTACAGCAAACAAATAATCTAAAAACATCTTATTTTATTTAAATATGAACTTGTTTCTAATTATTTTAAATATATTTATAAGTTGACAGTTAAAGGTAGAAATTGTGAAAAGTTTTTTAAAATGTGTTTCAAAAGGTTCGGTTCGGCTGAATACTTTGATATTCAGCTTAACCAGATAGTTTGATATTCGGTGCATCCCTAACCAAGAGTAGACTCGTGTTACCTAATACTCCAGAATTGTAAAAATGATGTACACCTGAGTGCTTCTTTTGGCAATAAATTTTAGTATCTTTAGGAACTTAATTATAAAGTGATAAATGAATTTTAATGCATTTTTCTGTTAGAGTCACAGGTGATAAATCTCCAAATATTCTCTATGGTTAAAATAACAGGGTTTGCATCAAATCATGTCATTAAAACATGCCAACTGGCTGTGAAACTGTAGCAGCGAAATATTAGGTAACAAATGAAATATAAATAAAAAATAAAGAGAATTTTTAATTACAATAATAAAGAAATAATTTTTTCAATCTGCTTTTATCAAATGATAATTTAATATTAAGTAAATTATAATTAAACTTCGAAAAAATAATTTAAAAATTCTCAATACATAGTTTCAAAAATGTTTTTTTCGCCTTTTCTGTTGTCATACTTGAAAAAACGGAAGAAAAAATAATCATTTTAATAAATTCAGTAGTTCATGCTTTCTACCAAGTCGAAGTGGTGAATTTTATAATTAGAGTCATGCCAAATTAATGTATTGTAACAGAAGTTTTTTGAACCAACATGAATTATAGTCCTGAAATTAGGGATGATTTTTATAAACATTCAATGTTTATAAAAAAGTGGTTAAAAAAAAAAAACTATTTTTACTTTTATACTTATTTAGTAGTAACTCTATCATTTTTATCATAATTTAACATTTAAACTTACAGAGAGGCAACATAATGCGTTTCATTGGCATGTTGCGGTTGGAGATATATTTATTAGTGAAATCATTGCTATGCCATTTGATCCAGTGAAATTTATCAAATTCACAACATTTTTGGGTAGGTACTTTATGTCAGCCAGGCACATGAAATAAACCAGGGCTGAAACTAGCCTTTTTTGCACCCAGCACAAACATAGATTTTGCCCCCTCCCCCCCCGGCCTCCGCAAAGTAAATTTACGAAGAGAATTTTAATTCTAATCGCTGACTTATTTCAAATTTAAAATATGTAATAAAAAAATACGTAATCAACTTTGTCAAATATTGATTCATTAAAACTTTGAAAACGAAATCCAAAGGAAGTCACATGAAGAAACTATGCAAATTTGCAAGCTAATGTTAAACTTATAGGAGCATTCTTTTCAAATTTCTCGCTTGCACTTTAATATTTTTAAATGATTTTTTCCGTTTGGGACAGCTGAGGTTGTTTCTAACAGGATAAATGTTTACTTTTTAAATTTTGTTTGCAGTTTTTTTTAAATATATATATAAAATTACTTTCACTTTTTGAACCGGTTCTGAAAGTTTAAGTAGCCTCATAAAAAAACTTGAACCAAAATCGAAAACGTACAACCTAACAATGTTAAAGATCAAACTCAGCTATCTTAAGAAAAAAAAATATTTAAAAATATTAAAATGCAAGCGAGAAATTTGAAAAGAATGCTCCCATATTTAACATTAGCTTGCGAGTTTCTTCGTGTGACTAGTGTAGCTTCTTAAGAAATCAAAAACCAAAATTCATTTGACACCCCCTTCGTTTTCCTTATGGCGACCAGGGAACATGCCTCCTCTGCCCCCCCCCTCTAGTTTCGATCCTGAGATAAACCATTAAATAATGTCATCATTTGTATTCATTTTTTTTTTAATATAAACCTCTCATTCATTTTATTTGAAATACAAAATTTTCATTTAAAATACATATATTACATACATTTAAAATAAGTGCCTTTCACTTATTTCATTAAAAAAAGGGAATAAAACAGGGTTGGGTTTTTGACGTCAAAAAGTGGTTTTTGACATGACAAGTGTCAAAAACTGGTTTAAACTGTCATAAACTGGTTTAAACTGTCGAAAACTGGTTTAAACTGTCGAAAACTGACAAATACGTGTAACACACTAAAACATTTTAACAATAGGTAAACATTAAATAAGTCAATGATTTATGTGATCTTTTATTGAAATTTAATAATTTAAAAAATATATTATTTGCAATAAAATATTTTTTTTGGATTTTTCAACCAGAAGAAAATTTTGTACAATTAAATAATCTGGATCAATTTTACCCCGCAGCATGCTACAGCACACCACGTGTTTAGCACATTTATTTACACCCAAAAGATTTTTGAATTTAGAGTGTATGAAGCATTAGAAAATAGTCTGTCTCTTAATTGATGCTGAGCTAGTAGGACTTGATAGCAAAAGCATAGCTAGATGAGCAAGTTTTAAAGCAGGCTCAAAAAGCTGCTGCATTTAATGATACCTTTCCACCAAGCAATGGAGTCCTCCCTATAGCACTGAAATAAGAATACGGGAAAGGGGATTCTTTCTTCAATTCAAGGAAATTCTTTAGCTTCATACACAATCAGTATGGGTAAGCATCCATAAATTCTCTCTGTAGCTCAAGCGCCAGCTGAATCAACTGATACAGCAATCAACCCTTGCCCCTGATGGTTGGGATGCAAAGTATAAGCCAAAGAATGGTATGGTTTCATGATTTGATCCCTTCTATTATGCACTTTTTCAATATGGGCTTAAAGGAATTTTCTTTTAGATGACCGAGCCAATTTTGTTCAGTTTTAAAATCAAAAACATTTTTATATATTGAAAGAAAGCATGTTTTAAAAAGATTTTGACTTTAAGCTTTTTTCTTTAATTACTTCTCTTATTTTGTAAATGTTTAAAATTAATAATCCAATTTCAATTTTGAATGGAATGGTTATTGCCGAGACTTGAATAACATTGATGCACATTATCTTGTTATATATACAAAAAAATCCGCACTTTTCTAAGTTTTTTTTCCCATAAAAAAAGCTAGCTAATGCTTTAAGCTCTCAAAAGTAAGCGAAATTAAAACGATTTTAAGTAAGAGAAAAAATGTACAGCTCAGGTGAGCTTGATGTCTACTTTTTAGAAAAACACAATTTTACAAAAAAAAAAAAAAAATTAAATAAAAATATTACCCTGTTAAAAAGTTGTAGTTAACAATAATACTTTACTATGTACTAATTACTGATATGCAGTAAGAGTGAATTTAAAATATTACATGTAATGTTGTCATGTGTGACATTTAATTTGAATTTTTACAGATCAATTTAGTATTTGAGGTTTTTGACAGATGGTTTTTGACATGACGGTTTAAACCCGACATAAACTGACACATGTCAAAAACCTGCCAACCCTTTAATTATTATTAATACTATATACTAATTATACAATTACAGTAATAGTGAATTTTAAATATTACATCTAATGTGTGACATTTAATGTGAAATTTTACAGACCACTGTAAGTATTTGAGGTTTTTGACGAGGTTTTCGACAAGGGGTTTTTGACATGACGGTTTAAACCGCAGTTTAAACTGTCAAAAACTGACGCGTGTCAAAAACCTGCCAACCCTGGAATAAAACAATAAGGAGAAATAATACGATGAACCAAAATTGTTATTTCAACCTCAGTACATCATTTCTAATTTATACAAGTGAACACTAACAGGAATTATTGCTGGAAGAAAAAAAAAATATCCAAGATAAAAGTACCTTTTTTGTGATCTATTCACAAAAACAGGGATTGCCCCGGCAAACATTTATACCCCTTTATTCTTCTTAATAAAAGAAGCCCCTTCACAAAATTATTCTCCATAAAAGCGACTTCACACAATAAGAAAAAATTGTTGGGATTTAAAATGTGTAATTTACAAACAAAATAAGCTCAGAAGAAAAGTATAGCAGGGAGACATTTAAAAAAGGGATGATTAAATGTTTACTTTGAATTTAAACAACTGAATTTGATTTTTCTTTACAGAAATTTATTTTTCTCATTTCTGTAACAAAAACGGGTCCCCCCCCCCCCCCAAAAAAAAAACTTTCACCCCTGATGTGAAATCATAAGGTAAAACTTACAATTTTAAGTACATTTATTTTGCATTTTACTGTTAATTTTTTTTTTTTTTTTTTTTTTTTTGGGGGGGGGGGGGGTGTCGCAAAAAGTAGATTTAACTAAATTGGATAATTTTATACTGACTGTAGTGATGATATGTATAAGAGAATCTGCCAGTGTCACAGGCGTACGGTTCAGGGATGTATGGAGGGTATAAGGTGGTATACGCTGTATAACTTCGGGATTTTTTTAGGAAACACCGTATACCGTCTGTTTCTCAAAAAAGCTATAGTATATACACTGTAGGGTATACTCTCTGCCTTGAGCGTATGCCTTCTGCTTTTTTTACGATTACACCACTGGTACAGTTGTATGTGCTCATGGGTCCCAAGTTCCACCATTAATTTCTAAAATATTCTTTTTCACTCTAATATAAAAAAGGTTTTATTTTAGATTTTATTTAAGTTTTAAAGATTTTTTTTCACACATATTTTTTTCCCTTAAATTTTGTTCTTTTTCTTTTGTTACAGAGATAAACATTATTAGGAATTTCTATTTCTCTAAATGTGCCATTTTTAAAAAAATATAATAAAATGTTAAACGTTTAAAGTTTTATAAAAAAAACTAAAATATAAAAAAAATTCCATATTTAAAAAAATAATAAAATAAAAATAAACATTCTTAAATGTTAACTTTTCTTGTGAAATATGAAAAACGATTCACAAAAAACAGTGAGGCGGATCGGAACATTCAAATTTTTACATTGCCTTAATGTTTTATTTAATTTGTTGATTTATTTAACAAATATAATTCTACTCAATTTCTTTAAAAGGAAATTCAAAAAGCAACATTAAATTTATAGTCTATCTCTATTACACATGTGCCACTAACGTACGTAACGTTTTTCACACGTACTTGTGTGAAAAATAATTTATTCAGTATGTTTTTAAATATACATAACTCATGGTGACCTAGTGTTTTTATTTAATTTAGGAGTATAAATCCATAGCCACAATTTAAAGTTTGAATAAACAATGATTTGTGGGGCATTTTTTAAGACCCTTTAGTGGGGAAAACAGTCGGAACTTTCGATTAATTTCTATACAAAATATTTGCTACTACTAATTAAACTGATAACAACAAACAACAATTATTTGTTTACATTTTTTGACATCTGTTCGATCTGCAGGCAGTAAAGCCGCCGTAAAGTAGACGCTTGCGCAGTAAAAACTTGCCTTTGATTGGTTGGCGTAAAGATTTTATATGTAACCAGTGAAAACGCTCTTAGGTTAAGGTTTTGGGTCACTAGGATTTTTTAGGTCGTTAGAACGACCAGTGAAAACGCACCTTAAGACATTTGACATCTCCCAAAGAAATTTGGGAAAGATTAAAAAGTGTTCACCAAAGGGCGAATTTATCATCCAAATTATTCCTTTTGAGGAAACTATATTCGCAAAGGCTCAATGAGGGCGGAGACTTAAATCTACATATCAACAATATTTTAACTATCCGCGACAAACTCGCTGCCATTGGAGAGCTCATAAATGATTCGCACATCGTGGCTCTTATGCTTTGCAGCTTGCCTCAGTCATATGCTCCTCTTATAACGAGCATGGAGGCTAGAGACGAAAAGGATCTAGACCTCGAGTTTGTGAAAAACAAACTCATCGACGAGTACTCTCATCGAATCGAATACAAAAACACCAGCACACGACCAAGGGACACAGCATATAAAATAATAAATAAAGGAAACAAAAAATATTGCAGCTTCTGTCAACGAGATGGGCACGCTCGTTCAGAGTGTTACAAATTGAAAAACAAACAGAAAAACAATTACCAAAGAAGTGAAAATTATAACAGTAATAAATTTAACAACCATGCCAACTTTAAAGCCAATTCGGTAAACCCCAAAAATCAACACAATGGTAGTAAAACAGACTCCTCGAATTTTTGCTTTAACAGCAAATCAAATATAGAGGATGAGGTCAACCAATCGATCATTCCTCTCTTCCCAGTGGAAAACAATTTTGAAATTGAGTCAGTAAAAATTAACCAAACACAAACAACAGATCCAAACACATATATCATTGACTCGGGTTGCACCAGGCACGTTGCATCAGCAAAAACAAATTTTGCTACATTCACAGCCGGGAATTTTGGGAATATAACAATCGCTAATGGAAAAAGGCTTAATTCGGAAGGTATGGGCGACGTAAAAATAAAAACAGACAAAAACCACTACATTACACTAAGAAACGTCTTATACTGTCCAGAACTAAAGGGCAATTTATTGTCAGTTAAGAAAGCCACTGAAAATAATATAAAGGTAATTTTCGAGAAAAATGCATGTTTATTTGTCAAAGATGATAATATAATCTTGACAGCTAAATTAAATGATAATCTCTACGTATTAAACCCTGAAGATGATTACGGCTATACTATAAGTACTCAAACTTTCTGTAACAATACAAATTGTATTTCATTGTGGCACCGAAGACTCGGACACAAAAATTTTGATGATATTAAATACCTTGTTAATCATGAATTAGCCAATGGGATAACAATTAACAAATGTAAACATGACACGCGATGCACCAAGTGCATTGAAGGGAAACTTTCCGCTCTGCCCTACCCTAAAGTAGCCACAAACAGAAGCAAAGACATCGGTACCCTCGCACATTCCGATATATGTGGCCCCATGAATACTGAAACGATAGGAGGGAAAAGGTACTTTATAACATTCACGGATGATTATAGCAGGTACACAATAACATACTTAATCGCGCATAAGTCGGAAGCCGTTATCAAACTGAAAGAATACATAGCGCTAACAAAAAATAAATTTGGCAAGTTGATAAAGGCAATCAGGTCCGATAACGCAAAAGAGTATATCAGTGACGAATTTGAAAACTGCCTGATAGAAAACGGGATAGAGCGTCAATTGAGTGTTCCCTATTCTAGCCCACAGAACGGTGTTTCAGAAAGAAAGAATAGAACGATAGTGGAAATGGCTAGAACCATGTTGTCGGACGCCAAGTTACCTAAGCAATTCTGGGGGGAAGCTGTCATGTCCGCCACCTACCTCATCAACCGTCTACCAACAAAGGCTAACAAAAATAACATGACACCCTATGAACTTTGGCATAAAAGAAAACCCGATCTCTCGAACATCAAAACATTCGGATGTAAGGCATTTGCCTATGTCGACAAACCTAAAAGAAATAAATTAGATGAGAAAGCCATCGAGGGAATAATGTTGGGATATGATTTCAGAAGCAAGGGCTATAGGATATATACGGGTGAAAATAAAATTATAATATCTAGAACCGTAAAATTCTTCGAAGAAGGTATAAAAGATGAGGAAATTATACCCGCCAAAGAAAATCAAAACATCGAACAAACTCCCGCAGATAATATTGAAATTGATCTAGAAGAGCGCGACGATGATCAGAATAACACCCCGACCGATACATCCCTTGAGCCGAGAAGATCGCAGAGACAAAATCGTGGTGTACCACCTAACCGTTATGGAATAAGCGCAAACCTGTGTCAAATTCAGGAGCCAAAGTCATGGACAGACCTACAAAACATCAATGACGCAGAAACTAAAGATAAATGGCTAAAAGCCACCAGTGAGGAAATAGATTCTCTGAAGCAAAATAATACTTGGAGATTAATAAAACCTATCCCGGGAAAACGCGTCATAGGTTGTAGGTGGACGTTTAAGGCAAAAAGGGGAGCGAACGGGTCTATAGAGCGATATAAAGCCAGATTGGTCGCTAAGGGATATGCTCAAAAATATGGAAGCGATTTCGACGAGACCTACGCACCCGTTGTAGCGCATACCACCCTACGAGCATTCTTAAACGCAGCGGTGTACAAAGATCTTAAAATAACTCACCCAGATGTCAAAACTGCTTTCTTACATGGCGATTTAGAAGAGGAGGTCTATATGCATCAGCCAGAGGGATACATAACAAAAGGGGAAGAAGATAAAGTCTGTAGTTTAAACAAAGCGATTTACGGCCTTAAGCAGGCAGCTAGGGCATGGAACCAAAAAATAAGTAAATCTCTAAAAGAACTAAATTTCGTTGAATGCGCGTCAGACAAATGTCTGTACAAAAGAATCCAAGATGGAAAAATCGCATACATAATAGTGTATGTTGATGACATCTTAGTCGCAGGAGACAAAACAGACACACACGAAATATACACTGAATTATCAAAGCAATACGAAATCAAAAATTTGGGTCAAGTAACACAATATTTAGGCATAAACATAAAGGAAAAAGCAAACAGTAATCTAGAATTAGACCAGGAACACAAAATAATACAAATCGCAGAAAAATTCAATTTGTTAAATGGTAAGCCTACGTACACACCCATGAATACTAACTACTTTAATCTAGATCCAAACGGGAAACTAATGGGAGATAACGTAAAATTTAGACAGGCTATAGGAGGGCTTCTATACATTGCAACTTTAACTAGACCCGACATAGCATCAGTCGTTAACATCCTGGGAAGAAGGAATGAATCCCCAAGGGAAGTCGATTGGCAAGCTATCGAGAAATTAATTAGATATCTGCTTACTACCAAAGATCTTAAATTCGTCATAGATAAAACAAAACCTCCAATCCTAACGGCATATAGCGATGCCGATTGGGGAAACGACAGAATAGACAGGAAATCAACCACTGGAAACTTGTTCAAATTAGGAAATAATATATTGGCATGGTCATCGAGGAAGCAGAGTTGCACAGCACTCTCCTCCACGGAAGCTGAATATATCGCTGCCTCTAATGCAGGTCAAGAGATTTCGTGGTTGTTAGACCTATTAAATGACCTCGAACTGTGTCAACAACTACCCGTAACGTTGTACGAAGATAACTTATCAGCCATAAGATTGACCGAAAACGAAAAGGCACAGACAAGGACTAAACACGTGGAAGTTAAGTATCACCACATCAGACATCTATGCCAGAATGGTATAATCAAAATAACTTATTGCCCATCGAAGTTAATGCTGGCAGACGTGCTCACCAAGCCGTTGCCTAAGCCTCATTTCGAGTGTTTGAGAAACAAGTTAAACATTCTACGCTCGTCGGTTTGACATAAAAAGCGGGGGTGTTGGAAAACGTCACAGTGTAAGTAATTTTATGTCAAACATCACTTCGCTTGTGAAACGACAATCTCCTCGTGATACATGCAACGCGTTTCTTTTAGTTGTGAAATATGTTCCAAGATGGCGACACTTCCCTGAGTTATCGTAGCGTAAGGTCACAAACTAAAGAAGGATTGTGTAAAAGACTTGTGTTTCGAAAAGGCGTCAACAGATCGCAGCACCACAGAAATTTTCTGATAAACTGATTTTAAATAGAACTTTTTTGCTTATTAAGCAGACTGTATTGTTTCAAGTTTTTTATTTTACTCTGTTTTAACTCTTGTGGGCCCCTATTACTTCTGTACTTCTAGGCCCGATTTCGTGAGGCCAAGACGCACGGTTTTTTAGTGCGTTAACTCTTTGTTCAATGGAAGACTTGCATCTCCTACTGGATTTTAATGTCATTACTTCTATAGTACCCACATTCAACCCTTTTATTTGATTCTTTTTTTAGTGTGTGTGTGTGTTCGTCCATGTAACCTAGAATTCGTCGTGCATTAAATAGTTTTTTTCTCTACAAGTGCATCCCCATCATTCTAAGAAGATATTTTTCACATCCACTCAATAAATAAAATATATAGGTCGTTTTCACATGAAGGAAACCAGCGTATGTCTGCTTTACCAGAAAGGTAAGAAAATAAATTTCTATCTTTCATTATCAATGAAAAAACTTTTGATATAACAATTTTATATTTATACTGGGTCTTTAGCTACACGCTAATCGCGAACTCACCCCTTCTAGATATTTTAATAATTTGATTCATCAAATGCGCCATAGTTACGCGATTTGGACATTGCAGTTTCATAAAGAAGAAAGAGGAATTTATTCCAAAGCCAAATTTATAAAAAGACAATAAAATCTTTTAAAACATTTAAATAATGTTTTAAAGATAGATAAATGAGTTGAAAGTATTTTCTTAATGTATTTAACGTCCCAATCGATCGTTATCTTTTAAGAAGCATGTTTCTTGACAGCATATTGGATCTTATATTTGAAATAAAGAATTTTGAATATTTCTGAGGGGCGGTGTTCATTTTGCTGGCATCTGGACCTACGCATATATGAAAAAATATTTGATAAGTTATGCAAAATTCAAAATACATATTACTATGCTCATACAATGTGAATTTTACAGCATTTAAAACAAATATTAGTAAGTATGCACATTTCATGAAATAAATTTATATAGAACATAATTAGATATTAATCCTTTAGAGTTTATTGGATTGTATTAAAATCTAGTATGGCACATAAAATTCGAAGGATAAATACTATAGCGAAGATGGTGTAATATTAAAGTTGATTTGAAGTTTTGAAAGAACGCATTTTCAATAACAATTTAATTATTAAAACCGCTAGTGCAGAGAAGGAGGTAGGTTTAGGGATATTAATATCGCTTTTAGAACGCTCTAAAACTATTAAGATATATACAAAACCCGTTATATTAACATGATTAACAGATTTTTGAAGACTTCATAAGGGCTGTACTTATATAACAGTATCAACTTTTTGATAATTTTGGACCCCCTCCCCGGCAATGATATCGTTATCAATGTCTAAAAATTCTTTTGATTTTTGGAGTGATATACAAGTATGGTTACATTTATTTTTCTCATACTTTATTGATTCACATTGAAGTCAATAAAATATCATTTTACATATGAAATAACTTTATATCAAATTAAATAACACTTAAAAAAATAGTTACTATTTAAAAGAATTTAATAATAGCTTTTTTCGCATAATGCGTTCAACAATAATAATGTCTTCTTGCACTTGACCCCGCACGGTGTGTGTGTGTGTGGGGGGGGGGGGGGGGGGGGCAAACAGTACTTCTTATCAACGAAGCAGATGGACAAAATTCTTTCTCTTTTACTTACTATTAAACACAAAATATAATTTCAAACGTACTTCGCATGCGGTTTCTCTAACAGCGGATTATATATGCATACATATATTACAGAAGAATAGGAATGCCAAACGTTGGGGTATTCCATATTTTGGAATTAAATAATTTTATAATCATTTAAAGATTTTAATAATAACTTTGTATTCTCATAAATATAGATAACAGACTAAAAAAAGATATCATATAATTTTGATGTAATGACCAAGTTACAAATAAAAAATGTAAATTCTGGTTGGGTAAAAAATGATATCGATATCAAAAGACAAATCCCCCCTCCCCCTAGCGATATCTTACGATATCATGTGCCAGACGTCCCCCCCCCCTCCCCTCTCCTCTAAAATGATACTTTATATATGCACAGCCCTATATTAGGAGCCCCTCCATCAATTGAAAATTGAATGAAAGACAATAACAGCAAATTAAATTACTGCTTTTATTTTTTCCACCTCCTTTCTATTAACTTTAAATGAAGATTATAGAAGATAAAGTCATCGAGCATCTAAATGTTAAATTTACATTGATTGCTTAAGTTTTTATTGCACCCGTTTTCAGTTCCCATGTATTTACTGTAAAAACTGCTTCATATGCATGTAAAAGCAATGATTTTTTAGTGTTATTATTTTAGGAGTAGTGATGATTCAAAAGATCCCAGCTGCGCCGTTGCAAGAAACAACAACAAACAATATATCTGTTTGCACGTTCTGTGTTAAAATCTGTAGTTAGCGGTGGGTGAATAAGAAATGCGTCGTATCCCATAGATAAGGAGACGTCATCATTAAACTCGTTAACTTCAAATGTGAAACCTCAAAAAAGCAGAACGTAATGAAGAATTTATCGAGTCATTTCGTAGTAGTTTAATACTTTTTTGAAAAAGAAAATGGGACGTTGCTTTAAAAAATCTATAGTTTGGGAATTTTTTAATAAAAACTATGAAAACGATAAAGTTATATCAGTGCAATGCATGAAATGTAATGCAATTTTAAGGTATTTTGGAAATACAACAAATTTGAAGGATCATCTAAAAAGGAAACATCCTGTTCAATTATCAGAGGTTGAAGCACAACAGAATCCCACAAAAAATACTGATAGTGATGAATTATTGAATTCGGGACTCGGGAGTATGTAAACAAAATACAAGTACTTCAAAAATCAGCAAACACACAATTGCAACAGAAAACGTTTCTGCTTTTCCTGCAAAAAAATTTAAGCAAATGCGTTTGTATGGCGCAGCCCAAAAATCGGGACCTTCTAGAGAATGCCATGAATTTGAAAAAGATTTAGTGTACATGATTGCCGTTGATTGCCAACCTCTTTCTATAGTAGAAAATCGCGGTTTTATTTTTTTTATGAAAAAATATGTGCCTCATTTCAAGATCCCATCTCGTAAACTAATCTCAGAGCATGTATTACATGAAGTATATCAGTCATTAAGTTCTGAACTTAAAAACATGCTTAATTCCATCGAACATTTATCCATAACTACTGACATGTGGTCATCTGATAGCAATAGATCTTTTTTAACTGTCACTGCGCATTTTATTTCTGATTTTAAAATGCATTCTCCAGTTTTATCTACGGAAGAAATTGAAAGTGATCATTCAGCTGTAAGCATTTCACAAGCGACAACATCTTAAATAAATGGCAAATCAATGAGAAAGTTTTTACGGTTGTAACAGATAATGCTGCTAACATGAAGAAAGCTGTAACTCTTGAAACTGCACTCTGAGCGTGCACTCTTGAAATATACTAAAAACACACAGATTTTTTTTTTTTCTTTTTACTATAGTATAGCCCAAAATTTAATTTAATAAAATTTAAAATATCATAACTCAGTAAGCTTGAACATACATGAAAGCATTTTTTTTTTCTTTTTTTGCTTATTAGAGGTGCACGGAGTAAAAAAATCTAACTATAACTTACACCTATAAAAGTTGAACCGTGCAAAAATTTTAATTTTGTATTTTAATACGTATGCAGCAAATTGTAAAACCATATCTAAATTTATACTTGAAATTGAATGAGTTCTTGATTTGAATATTTTTTTTAATTGGATGTATGTTTCTGCCATCAGAGGTTTGAGAGATAATCACTATAACCTCTGATTTGAATCAGCTAGTATCACAGTATAGTACCACAGATACAGAGTTCTAAGTATAGTAAAAATGCATTATACACCATCAAAACGGTTTACAATATCAAGCCGTTTATCGCTCAAATCATTCGACCCAAACAAGACAAGTACGAGGAGATTCATTGGACAGGGTAAGGTTTTCAAAATGAGCCGTAAGTGTTTGGGCCGAATTGTAACCGGTTTTAGGGTTGCATTTTTGGCTTCAAGCAAAAGCAGCACATTTCATCAACATTAGTCTTAGTGCTCTGACCCTAGTATACTAGAGTCCTGCATCGGGACGAGCAACCCGATGTTACCCACACTCGACTACACGGGTCGGGTCAGAAGGTCAAGCTATTTCCTCTTTTTCACTGAGAGGCTACTTCAGTCAAGCGAAAAGACAAGACCCGCTTGCTAATACTAATCCTATGGAAGAAATTTATAAAGATATCTCGTTTGCATTTCAATATTTTTTATTTTTATTTATTATTATTTTTTTTTTGCATTGTATAGCTGAGATCGATCTGTACAAAGGATATTTTTTTACTTTTTCGATTTTGTTTAAAGGTATTTTTTAATGAGGACACTTTTATTTTCGAAACCGGTTTCGAAAGCGAAAGCATCCTTATAGAAAAAATCTGCAATCAAAATCGAAAAAGTAAAAAAACGGCCTTTGTACAGATTGACCTCAGCTATTCAATGCAAAGAAAATCCTTTAAAAATGTTGAAATTCAAATGAGATATCTTTATAAATTTCTTCCATGGGATTAGAATTAGTGAGCCGACTGAAGTAACCCCTTAAGCCTAAATCACGAGCAAATAATTGCGATAGCAGAATTATCGAGAAAGCCCTATCACTACTATGAAATTTTCGGCCAAAATAATAGCTAAGTTTTCCAACAACTGTTTTTAGCTTCTCTCGTTATAATCGATTGTAAAACATCTCGATTGTAGATTCTAGGAATTAATCGATGGCTGTATCGATTGTGATTTTTTACGATGTCGATTTTTCTCGATTGTCGAATTCTCGAGAATCGCCCATCACTATACTACACCCGTTTCTGATAAAATTATTGAGGAAGAGATTTCTAAAGTAGCTATTGTACGCGAACCAGAATACAATATTTTTAATACGGTTTCTATTGCTGAGAAAAGTGCTCCTAGACCTGTTACAGTAAATATTGAAGTAAACAATCAAACTATTAATATGGAAATAGATACAGGTGCTGCTTTATCTCTAATCACCAAAGATACATACAATTCACTGAAATTGCCACCCTTGCAGCCAGCTAAAACTGGTTTAGCTACATTTACAGGTCAACGCATTCCTGTTTTAGGAACGATTACGGTTGAAGTAAAATTTAATGGAAAATGCGAACAGTTACCTTTACTGGTAGTAGATAACAAAGGTCCAAACTTATGTTACAGTGTCTAGAAGTATATAGTGTGGAAATCAACAAGCAAAACCATGTCCAAAAATTTACAGTTTCGCCAGAGGGCGCTAAGATCAAGTTCATTGCAACGAATGTATAGAAATCCTATGTGTATTGGATAGTTTTGATGCGGAAAACTTATTTTTTAAAAGATAATTTTTTTGAAAAACAGTAAAAAAAAAAATTAGCTTGTACTACGCGATATATTAAGAATGAACGAAAATTCAGGCATATATTTTATATGCATTTCACATTTGTACGAATTGCAGAACACTTTATTTTCAGATTGCTCTGTTATAAACCGATTTAATATTTCATGTGATCGCCGTGCATACTATTTTTTTTTTTTTTGTTTTTTTTTTTAGCCTATAGATTTATTATAGTACAAGAATTTTATTATATATATGTTGAAATTATAAAAAATAATTTATGCTTATGTATATAAATGATATGGAAGTAATTTTATCGCTTGCATTTTGAATAAGCTCTTTTTTGTATTAAATATATTTTTGTTTATATTAGTAAATTTTTACTTTCTTCTATCTTTACAAGAAGAAAGTATTGGATTCGTGAAAATTTTCGACTTTCGGTTTTCGACGGATTTACACGTTTTAGGGATCAGATATTCCAAAAAACATGTTGTTACAAAATGTCTGTCTGTGAGTCTGTGCATCTGTGAGTCTGTCTGTCAGTATGTGACACAAATTTTGTGGGCGCTCTTTCTCAAGAACTAATGCACGGAATTTAATAAAAATTTATATTCAGTTAGTCCCTGATATAAATTGGTGCTGATTAGGTTTTGGTGTAAATCGCTCAACAGGTGGCGCTGCTACGCAGTCTTTTTCACGATTTCCGCAATAGCTCAATCTCCAGAACTAATGCACGTATTTTCATAAAACTTCAGATTCGGTTAGTTCTTGACATGAATTGAAGTTTTGCACATTTTGGTGTAAATCGCTCAATAGGTGGCGCTGCTATACTGCATTTTTTACGATTTCCGCAATAGCTCTATCTCAACAACTAATGCTTAGATTTTGATCAAACTTCAGATTCAAGTGTACTTTGATATGAATTAGTGCTGTTTGTGTTTTGGTGCAAATCGCTCAACAGGTGGCGCTGCTATGCTGCACTTTTCAGAATTTCCATTATAGCTGTATCTCAAGAACTAATGCACGAATTTTCATCAAACTTTAAAATCAGTTAGTTCTTGACATGAATTGACATTTTATACAGTTTGGTGTAAATCGTTCAATAGGTGGCGCTGCTATGCTGTTTTAGAGATTTGCGCAATAGCTCTATCTCAAGAACTAATGCTTGGATTTTCAACGAACTTCAGATCCATGTACACCTGGATATCAATTATTGTTGTTTATGTATTGGTGTAAATCACTCAACAGGTGGCGCTGCTATGCTACATTTTTCAGATTTTCCGCTATAGCTCTATCTCAAGAACTAAGGCACAAATTTTCATCAAACTTCAAATTCAGATATACTTTGGTATGAATGGGTGCTAAATTAATGTAATTTCTTGTACTATTTAAATAATTTAATTGACGTGATTTATATAGAAGAAAGTTTTGTGATGGCCACAAAATACTAGTTATTAGTTAATTATATTAGTCATTTTTTTTTTTCATTTTTCAAAAAGATTTTGATGTTTAGGTACACCGAAAATAAACTGTTTGCTGTTCTTGTATTGCGTAACACAGCCGGGAACAAAACAATGATAATCTCGTTTTTTCATCATTTTCGATAAATTTTACATATTTTCACATAAATTTGCAATATTTGTAAACGCTATACATAACGCTAAAAGTGTTTATAACAAAAAGAGAACCAAAATAAAACCTACTGATTTTTAGGTACACCGAAAATAAACAAGTTTGCTGTTCTTGTATTATGTAACACAACCGGGAACAAAATTATGAGAATCTCGTTTTTACATCATTTTCGGTACATTTACATGTTTTCACATAAATTTCTAATAATTGTGAACGCTATATATAGCGCAAAAAATGTTTACAACAAAAAGAAAGCCAAAACAAAACCTACGCATTCACGCAATAAATTTGACGGCAGCGCCACCTAAGAAAATGTAATTTTTTGGATGCATTCAAAAGCTATACCGGTATTAGCGATCTCCACACTATATACTTCTAGACACTGTACTTATGTGGTAGAAATTGGATTATGTCCTTGAAAATTTTAGAATTTCATACAAATTTTGTTAAAAGTGATGATATAGAGTTGAGTAAGTTATTGAATGAATACAAGCATGTTTTTGAGAATACACTTGGGCACTTAAAAGGAGTTAAAGTCTGTTTAATTAAAAAGCCAGAAGTGCAACCAAAATTTTATAAAGCTCGTACTTTACCTTTTGCAATGCGAGAAAAAGTCAGCGAGGAACTGAGTCGATTACAGAAGATTGGTGTTTTACAACCAATTCGTTTTTCAAAATGGGCTACACCCATTGTTCCCGTACTGAAAGCGGACAGATCCTCAGTTAGAATTTGTGGCGATTTTAAGTTAACAGCGAAAACTGCTATTGATACAGATCAATATCCTTTACCTAAAGCTGAAGACATTTTTGCTACGTTAGCAGGAGTTCAGAAATTTACTAAGCTGGACCTCAGAGATGCTTATAATCAACTTGAACTTGATGAAGATTCCAGAGACCTTACAGTTATAAATACACATAAGGGACTTTTTCAGTACATTCGCTTACTTTTTGGAATTTCCTCAGCACCAGCTATTTTTCAGCGGGAAATAGAAATGTTAATGCAAGGCATTCCAGGTGTGGCTGTTTCATTGGATGTTTGCATCATTACTGGCACCAGTCACGATGAGCATATGTCACGACTACGAGAAGTGTTAAAAAGATTTCATGGTGTAGGTTTGCGACTTAGACAACAAAAGTGTCAATTCTTTTGCAATAGTTTGACTTTCCTTGGTCATGTAATTGATGCTGATGGAATACACCCTACAGAAGACAAAATTACAGCAATTAAATCAGCTCCGGTTCCTAAAAACCTTACAGAATTGCGTTCATTTTTAGGTTTGATTACCTATTATGCTAAATTTTTGCCTCGAATGAGTACCATGTTGGCTCCACTTTATAAACTAGTAAATCTGCAGATCAGGAGCCTCAACGTCAGCTCTGCAAGTCATTGTTTTTAGATTCACTTTGGTAATATTCAGTTTCCTGCAAACCGCAATTTAAAGTTTTCAAATTATGTAATTATTTATAAGAATAAAAAATACGAAGTTTTCAGACATTAGAAGCATTAAATTAAAAACGTTATGGAAGGATATTTCGAAATTTTCATGAGCTGTTAATTCTGGTATATTTTTTAAATAATAAAGTAGATTTAACTAAGTTAATTGTAATTGTAAGTAGAACCCCCCGTGGTCTTATTAATTTACATACGTAACTTTTTATTGATTGCGCTAATGGTTAGCGCAAATCTTAGATTTCTTTTTACACTTCCGAGCCTTATTTTTCAATACTGGTAACACAGAAAATGATTTACATTGACTCAATTATATTAAACGTTTAGGTTTTATGAATGAAAATGTAATTTCCTTTAAAAATAAAATAATTTTCATTCATATTTTCTGAAATGAGGCGGCATTAAGAAGTAACACCCGTCAAAAAAAAAAATTTCAGGCAATCTAGTTAATGCTTGGTTTTTAAGGATGAAAATATTTATTTCCCGATACAATGACGTCATTTTCGACAGCGATAATTTTGCGGTGTATAATTTTGATATTTTCTATATACTTGCTCTTCAAAAGTTTTTTTTTCCTCATTGGAATTTTCGATTAAGAATTAACATTTCTGTTAGCTGTGTGCAGACGATAAACCATGAGATATTAGTAACATTTTTTCTTAATAATAAGAATTAATATCATAACACAAGCCCCTTTTATTTCAACCTCAAAGCGTATTCGTTTTATTTTTGATATATGAGATCAAATTCACCTTCTTTTCGTATTTTCACTTTATTTCTAATATGAAGGCGTATTCATGTCTATTTTTTATTTCATTTTCCTCCCGCACACAAAAATCTTTCAAATCAAAATTAACTGTTTAGGATGAATTTTTATTCCGGGATTGAATTTTCGTGGCAACGGCAAAAAAAAAAAAGAAAAATGATTGTTAAATTTCATAGCAAAATGTCGATTTATTCCTTATGAAAATAATGAACTTTTTAATTTAAAAGAAAAATATTTGAACAAAATAAATAGAACATAATCTTTCTTTATTTCTGTGGTAAATTCCATCTATATGTAAAGACACTAAGGCATTAATTCGTCCCTTTTGACTTTGATTTAACTTCAAACAATTACACATACTTTCACATTTACTATATTTTTAGGCGTAGTTCGCTGCTAGGTAACAGTTAAAAGATAATAAAAACAATTAAATATGTGCTTAAAAAGAAAATTTATATTTAAAAAAATATTTTATATTATTGAAACACATATATAAAATCCCTCCATAAAAGTTATACACAGAATTTAAAAACTCTGACAAATGTATACACAAAATTTCAAACTACTATGAATAATGTATGGTTCTAATTAGGAAATTTCATCATCCTTAATTTAGCATTTAAATCCTTTAATCATATGAGCCATTTCTTTTCAACAAATAAAAATGGAAAAATCGTCTGAATTGCTATAGGAAAGCATTAAGTCGCAAAATAAAATGTTCTATATATTCCGAACGAATGAACCAAATTTAACCAAAAACTATACAGCTAAATCCGGGGATTTCACCAACATGCATCCTTAATTTTAAGATAATCGGATGCTTTTTACGGCAGTTATCGCGGAACAGACAGACAGACTAACAGACTAACGGAAACCAAAACTTTTCGTGTCTCCACAGTAAGCCTTCACTGACGTTTCGACAATTATTGCAGAAAAATACTCCCTGGAAATGGTCTTCAGAAGCTGATTCAGCTTTTCAAAACGCCAAATCAGCATTATGCAGCTCTTCTTTATTAGTCCATTTTGATCCAAAGAAAGAACTTCTTTTAGCTTGTGATGGTCCCATATGGTGTGGGAGCAGTGCTATCTCACGTCGTAAATTCCGAAGAGTTTCCTATCGCTTTTGCTTCGCGAACGTTGACATCTGCAGAGAAGAATTATTTACATACTAGCTAACTTGCCCGGCGTTGCCCGGGTACGTAAAAAAACAGCACGAATTGCGCAAAACCTCTGAAAATCACAATAAGATATCGCGAAAAAAATTTAAATCGCTGCACAAATTACGAAAAGAGAAAAATAATTATATATTGTGCTCGAAGATTGAAAGTTGATTCAACTTCTATCAACGTCTTTCACTAATGTGGAAAAATGGTAGAAAATCGCTAAAATACACTAAAAATCACATACAAAATACCCGAAAAATTCGAAAATTGTTATACGAAATCCGAATAAACTTTATTGAAATGAAGGTAGAAATTACTTTAGTATTATAGGTCAAAAATGGAATGTCAAAAAATTGCAGCAGATCGCGAAGAAACGTAAATGTCGAATTAAAAATCACCTGATGGCGTAACAAACACGTGTAAAGTGTTTAATGTCAAGTAAATTTGACATTTACGATCACCGATTATTGGCATTTAATCTTATAGTTTGGCGATATTTTTTTTTTTTGGTCTACGGGATAATCAGGTAGAACCACAAATTATTTCTTTTCCTATTTAAAAGTAGATAAATAGCTCTTCTTTATATAAATAAGTAAAATAAATATTGAAAAAAAAATGCTTATATGTATATGAAAAGTAAATGGTTTGCCAGTAAATATACGTAAAATTCACTTCGCTCGCCAAGGCCATTTTCTCTAACTCACCAAAGCCCATATATTAAAAATATACCAAATACTCTTCAATCTGTTGCCTGATACTAAGTATTCACAATAATGTAAATAACTATTAGCCATAGATACGTACCGGGTTTGGCGCGATTTTTTTTTTCACGCCAATTTGGTGAAAACATCGTTTTTGAATACCAGTTACACAGATATATTTAAATTATTTTCTATTATTTTAAAAGGAAATAGCAATAAATAATAAAAAGTTTAATTAATGTCTATAGAACAAAACAGTTTATATAACTGTAAAAAAGAAAATAAAAGTAAATAAACAACTTATTAATAAATAAACAACAATAGCCGAGTTACCATGTCAGGCAAAATAACGCCATTTTGGGGCCCATTTTGTACCATGGAGCGTATATGACATCTGTGCCAACAAAACTTTCAATAATATAGTAAATATGTCATTTGGTGGTGGTTTGATTATCGAAGATTATAAAATATGCGTGTATATGGCACATTTTTACATTAAAATTCAAATACTTGACTACATAGTTATAGTTTTAACTCCTTTTTATATAATTTACATTTGAATATAAATATTTACTCCGAAATGTTCTCCTATACTTAAAAAAAAATTATTGCGACCTTCACCTGGCTTATTTCACGCTTCTGCCTTTGTGGCTTAAAATTGCATTGTTTGGCGACCAAGGTAATAATTAAATAGCATGTAACTCACAAATAAAGCCTTTCTCCTGTAAGACATACGATGGGAAAATTACCTAAAAATGATAATTAAATTGAATAAAAAAATAAAGAAGGACTAAAAGACTGTTACTTAAATTTTATTTCTTCAAGTTTTTTCAGGCACATTTTTATTAACCTGGCGAAGCAAAAAATCGCCAAATAATGTATCAATTGCTTCTTTTATACTAATTTATTTTTTAAGTTTTATAAACATTCCTTTCATATTAAGGTACAGATGTCATATTCGCCCCATATTGGCGCGATTTTTTTTGGTTGCTAATTTGGCGAAAACATCAACAGCATAAACAACATAATCCGGGTTACCACATCAAGCAAAATAACGACACTTTGACGCAAGTTAAGTACCTGTTGCCTACATGATATTGGCGACAGAAAAAAATCGCGCCAATATGGGGCGAATATGACATCTGTTCCCATATTAAAATTAAATATTTTAATTTTATAAATTTTATCTCGCATTAAAAAGGTTTTTGATTCTCTTTTTTTAATTAAACAAATAACAGTTATTTTCTTTTAATTTGCTAGTTGTTTACATTATTTTCTAACGGATTTCTAACGGGCCATTTCAATTCATTTATCAACTATAATTTTCGCCAAAATGACCACTGGCAACCCTTTCGTCGAAAATATCAATAAAATACAATAATCTAAGCATTGTATCATGTTACTTTTATTCACAATTTAATTTACTTGGATTCCCTTAAATATAATTAATATAATCCCTTAAGTTAATATTAGTTTTTGTTGCATTAAAATATTTCAATTTGTTCATTTTCTGTAAGCAAGTAATCCATATTGGTTTACAATGGAAGCCTATGGGAATTTGGCGAAATATTAGAGATATCGCCGAGTTGGCGTCACTTTTGGCGACTCATTTTGGTCGCCAAATTTGGCGATATACCACCAAGTTGGCGATAAACTTGGCGGCGTTTGGCGACAGAACTGTGTCCCTCTACGGTAACCTCCTTATGGAAATGCATTAAATGCTGTTCAATAATTGCATAAAAAATTCGCTAAAAATTCAAAAATCGCTGCACGAATTCCGAATAAACTTTTTTGAAAAGAGAACAAAATTTACTATATTGGGTTAAAAGAAAGAAACCGTATTCTTCTCACTTATATGGAAAAAATCGCCCCGAAACTTAAAAAAGTGCTAAAAATCGCATAAAAAATTAAATAAAAAAATTTAATCAAAAAATCGAAAATCGGGCTTCGAGGTGCAAAACTTCATTTATAGGCGTACCTTTTCCCCAAATTTTGTAGCTCTACGTGCAGCGGTCTCTTCAGAACACCGTCGACACACTCACTCACTCACACACAAACTTCTTCCTTTATTATTATAGATACAGAAAGAAGCACTATCATTGATATTTGGAGTAACACGATTTCGAGAGTACTTACTTGGCAGGAATTTTACTCTTTTAACAGACCATAGGTCGCTAGTTACTATCTTTTCAGAAAAACGGCGCGTTCCAACTATGGCAAATTCAAGAATTCAGCGTTGGGCATTGACTCTTTCAGCTTTTAATTACACGGTTCGCTACCGTAAGGGGGAGGACAATGCCAATGCAGATGCATGCAGCCGTCTACCTATACATACACCTCAAGTTAACCCTCCACTACCAGAAGAACTAGTTCTACAGATGGAAAGGTTAGATGTCGGTCCCATTACAATTAATGACATTCAACAGGCTACTACAGAGGATTCAGTATTATCTCAAGTAATTCAGTTCACTCTTGAAGGTTGGCCAGAAGTTCTCAAGCCAGAAACTGTACCATATTCAAAGATAACAGAAATCTTGCCATACTTTAAAAAACGCATGGAATTAACTGTTGAACAGGACATTCTTCTCTGGGGAAACAGAGTAGTGGTTCCTACCTCACTTCGACATAGCATTCTACAAGAATTACATTCTACTCATCAAGGAATGGTAGGAATGAAAAGTATTGCCTGTTCATTATTCTGGCGACCCAATTTAGATTCAGAAATTGAGGACACTGTTCGTTATTGCACCATTTGTGTACAGAATATGGATATGCCTCCAAACGTTTTACAAGCTTGGCCAACGTCTAACATACCTTGGTCTCGAATCCACATGGACTATGCAGGACCTATTGATAATCATATGATTTTAATAGTTCAAGATTCCTATTCAAAATGGATTGAAGCATTTCCGATGAGAAAAAGTACATCTTTCGCAACTATTGAGAAACTTTACGAACTTTTTGCAAGATTTGGATTACCCAGTTGCATTGTCACCGACAACGCCAAAGTTTTCACTTCAGATGAGTTCCAGTCCTTTCTTAAGCGTAATGGCATACGATCCTTGCCCACAGCACCATATCATCCTTCGTCTAATGGACAGGCGGAAAGGGCTGTACAATACATCAAAAAGCAGCTAAAGAAAGTGCAGGATGGTACAATTTCAATCAGACTGGCAAGAATTCTTATGAATTACAGACGAACACCATTAGCTCTGTCAGGTTTGTCACCAGCTGAATTGCTTTTTGGCAGACAAATACGTAGTAGGTTGGATTTACTGCATTCTCGTCATCCCACTGAACTTATTTCAAAGCCATCTTTTAAGGTTGGAGATTTAGTATATGCAAGAAATTTTGGCAAAGGTGATAAGTGGATTCCAGGAGTAATTATTTCACCTATTGGAAATTGCATGTTTCGAGTATTATTTCCTGATGGTACTTCAGTACACAGGCATAGAGATCAACTTAGACAGAGAAGGGAACATCTACAACTGCATTCTCACCATCCAGATAGTGATAGTCAGCTGTTCTCTCCAAAACAACCAAACCCTGTTCCTTATTCAGTAATTCCAATGTCACCCTCTTCAGTTCAGAGTCCAAAGTTGCCTTCTACAGTTGAGAGTCCAAAGAAACCTTCTACAGTTCAAAGCCCCAAGTCACCAGTTACATCCGGTCCAGACATTCCTGCTAATGAGCAATCTCCCAAGCCCCCAGATCCTGCAAGCAAGCATGTGTTAACATCCCCTGATTTAACATTGCGCCGTTCTTCACGCATTAGAAAGATGCCGAAGAGATTGGATTTGTAATTTCCTTAGGGAGAGAGAAGTGTTATATATTAACGATAACTTCTACTACATAAAAACTACTACAACTTCCACTTGTGTTTACATTCAGGTTGTTCGATTTCAATGTTCTATTATATGTCTTGTTTTGTAAGTGTGCTCGTATTTATTAAAGTTATGTGTTCAGCTAATACGGTGTGCTGATATAATAGTATAAGTACGCAAACATTACAAGTTGTATTGTATCTGATTTGTCTGTATAAGTGTAACGTGTCTTAATTGAAACGTTATGTTCCAAATATTCAGATTCTTTAATCTGAAGCAATCTCTCACCCACTACACGACTAAAATGTGTCAGATTGTTAATCGAAAAAGCAGGAAAACCACACACAATTGGCGAGGAATTAACCTTGACGGCAGCCAAAGAAGTAATAACAACTGTTCTTCATCATAAGACACAGTCAGAGATCATTAGAAAAATTCATCTCAGTAATAATTCGGTACAAAGAAGAATAGATGAAAAGGCCAAAGACGCTGAAATATCATTATGCAATTACTTAAAGATTTCCAAATTTTCCATTCAACTCGATGAATCAACTCTACCAAATAACGAAGCACCACTCTTATCATATGTTTGATTCATAAAAGAAGAAACTATTGTCAAGAGTTATTTGCTAAAAATGTGGAAACTGATACAAAGGGAGAATCGATATTTAATACCATGAACAAGTTTCTTCAAGAGAAAGAAATTCCTATTCATAATATTTTGTTAGCTGCTACTAATGGTGCTCCAGCAATGACGGGCGTCGTAAGGGTTTAATAGCGCATTTAAAAAAAGCAGCACCAAATGTACTCTCTGTACACTGTGTTATTCATCGTCAGCATTTGTTTGCAAAAGATCTGAATGAACGTCTACATACGTCGCTTTATAACGTTATACGACCCACAGGAACCCAACACCTACAAAGAAGTCGGGCCGATGCGAAGGATTCACGAGAGGAGGGTTGCTTTACGGAAGCCTTCCAAGATCGACTGCTATTATGAGCAAAGTCACATATGGGGCTATCATGGAAGACGGTAGTATTCCGAGTGACGCAGCCTTAAGCCTAAAATCGTATCGTATCGTATCGTAGAATTCGTAGATGGCGGAACTCATATATACAGCTAACTCGACATCAAAGAAAATGCGAAAAGCCGCCTGTTAATAATTCAGCAAATATAGGTCCTATTGTTCTGATTTTTGTAAAACAGTCTTATATCTGCAGTCTAATCCTATTCTGAATTTTTTACAATTCTACGTGCAGTATATTTTCAGATCTGTAAACCCATTTTGAAAGCAATTTCGATGGTGTAAGTTTGTCTTTTTTTTTTCTCCGAAACGGTCTAGATTTTTTTAAAAACATTAATATATAAAATGAATCTGTTTTTGATGAAATGGATAAGACTAACCTAGTATCTAGGAAAACTCTTAATTTTTATACAATCCGCATGAAAAATTGGACTTCTTAGGATCGCGGATTACATGTTATTCTATGGGCTAGCAGACAGAACGTTGCACATCGGTTTTGCGCAGTTGAGGTCACAGTTAAAAATCTGAATATTGGCAATAAATCTTTTTTTAAACTACAAAAACAGTTTATTACGTGCTTTAAAATACTTAGACTGTTTTTTTTAAATGGAGCAGTATTTAGTAATTATATGTATTTTATTTCATTGTTATTCATAGTAAGTAAACATTTTTGAAGGAGAAAATATTTCACATTTAAAAAAAATTCTGTTATCGAAATTCGATATTTATCGAAAATTCTCGTATCGAAATGAAAATTCATCGCGTTCGTCATAAGACTTCGCCATGTATCACTACGCGATACGCGAAGTTGACTGAAGAAATAAGAAATATCAAAGATCTTGAAATGGTATTCCAAGGGGAGAAAGTGAGTACAATTTCTAATTATCCAGACAGCATTCTTTGCAACCGATCCTTTCTAATTAGTATTTTGTTCTGAATTGTTTTTATTTTCAACAATACTTATAACTGTTTTCCTTACAAAATAACGTTCATGTGTGGCGTGGGCATTTCTTGTGATATGTGAATGTAATACAGATAGATTACTAATTTAATTTTGTGTTTTGAGTTTTCTTTTAAAGAAATTAAACAAAATCTTTCATTTTTAAAGAACGCACAATTTAAATAAAAGGTATGACGAAATCAAAATTAAGATTTCCAATCCCGTTCCCGTTTATAAAATGATTCATTTGCGAATCGTTTCTAATAACATTATAAACGAAAATCGACTTAAAATGACATCTTTTTCGAAATATGAGTATCTTTCGTTTTTTTTTTTATATATATAACTCTTTTCAGCTTCAAAAATTAAAGCATCGCAGTATTTTATTTTTATAAAATTAAACCTAAAGAGGAAAAATAATTCTTATTTTCGTTTATCTCTGTAACAAAAGAAAAACAGAAGAAAAAAAAACAAAAAAAAAAAACCCTGAAGCATTTCTTTTAGGCTAATTGATTACAGCCATGGGTGCAAGACCTTCAGTCTTGGGCATATTTTTGGCTGATAGTAAATTCTACTTTATATACTTAAATTATCACGATTAGCTCAAAGTGAACCATTTTATCCTGACTGGTTGTTTTGAGCTCCTAAAAGTAAAAATTTTCATCATGATACTTTTCCTTATTTAGTAATTAAAGTTTATAGATAAATAAGATAAAACAGTTTTTTTGCAAAAGTAAGATACTTGTTTTTATTTAAGTTTAAAGTTAATATGCTTAAAAGAAAGCTTTAAATAATTTACTTTTAAAAAATATAGCTAAAAGTAGCCAGCTCCCTTATATGGTATTTGTGGTAATGAAGTATTATTATAAATAAGAACAATTCAGAACATGTTACTATTTAGAAAAGATTGGTTTCACAAAATTTCATTAGCAGCTGCATTGTAGCTGTCATGATAATTAGACTTTGTATAAACTAATAAAGTGATTACCCAGTAACCATTTCAATTAATATATTAATCTGACTCGCATCTTAAATTAAATATTAAGTTTTTATTCTGCTTTCATTAAACCATTCACTATTCCTTAACATTCCGCATATTCCGACTACAAAAACACTTTTTTATCAATTCCACCTGTACACTGGGGGGTTGCCGTGTCACTTACAGAGTAGCGCGTTTATCGCCTAGTTGTGCAATAGCATTTGAAAGATCACCACACTAACATAAAAAAGTAGCAATAAAAGAAAAACAAAATTAATCAGTTGATTATAAAAAACCCGCTCCATTCTCGGTCGGGTGAGGAACATCACAAGAAAAAAAAACCTCGCGAAATTTGACAGTATGTCAGGGAGGGGGAGAGGGGGGAATACAAAACTTCAGCAAAATAGTTGTAACTTTTCTAATAAATATGTTACATGTAACATATGGTAGTAATAATCGGTATATCTGATGAAAATACAAATAATTTTTTTAAATGAACTATTTAATGATTTTTTTATCCCTATTACTGTAGTGGATTAATAGTAGTTTAAGAGCCGTAATTTTATATTCTAAAATCATTAAAAGCACTCTGCAAGCAGTTCTTGCAGGGGCGCCATTTGAGGGGGGCTGGGGGGACAATAGCCCCCCCCCCCCAAGGAATTTGATTTTTTGATAAATTTTCATCAATTGTCAGACTCAAACAAAAATAAAAAAAATGCTTAAATGCTATAATAATTTATCAGATTTGATTGCAATAAAAACACATGCATTAAAATAAATATCTTATGCATAGAAATTAATAATTATAGTGAAACCTCTCTATGCGACCACCTCCATTTAGCGACCACCTCTCTGAACGACCATTTTTTCATGGAACGAAATTTATTCCCATAGGCTCAATACTAATTTTACCTATATTCAGAGACCACCCCAGTTGAACCCCCTCCTTGAGCGACCAATTTCTTTGAAGAAAATTAATCAAATTCCATTTTTTCCTGGTCGCTTGAAGAAAGTTTTATTAGAATAATAATTCCGGAGAGCGCATTATTCATTAAACTTCTAAACTAAGCTTAGAATTTTTATTTATTCCGGTAACTTTTAAGTGTTTAAACCCCTTTGCGTCGTTTTAGGCAATGAATTTAACTCTGATGACAAAGTAAGGATGACCGTTAATAAATTCCCCTGCCCTAGGAAACTCTCAAAGAAATAGATAAAGTAATGAAATCGTCATAATTTGTTACCGTCCAGAAAAAAAAAAAAAAAAAAAAAAAAAAAAGCATTTATTTACTGAACTTCGAAAGGACTTGCAAATAAAAGTTATAGAAGATAAAACCGTAAAATCAAAGCAAACTTCAATGTATTCATTTTTTAAACTCTGCACTAATTAACTTATGTAATTAACTTTTGTTTCGATGCTTAAATTTGCATATTTGTTTCCTAGTGTGAAGAATAAATTTCAGTAACATTAATTGTTACCTTTTTCAACAATTAAAATCTAGATTTAAACATGACCTCCATTAAGAGACCACCTCTCGGAGCGACCAACTATTATTGGAACAGAAGTTGGTTTGGAAGAAATTTTATTGGTCGCTTTATGGAGGTTTTACTGTATGTAAAAAAAAATTCCCATAAAAAGATTTCCATTGAAAGGCAACCCGACTTGAAATGAAGGAAAATTAATCCATATTTTAATACAATTACTGTAAAAGAAGTCTACAATTATATCTTTAATATAAATTTTACCTTTCATGTAGAAAAATGAAGTATTCATTAATGTTCAAATATGTAGCTTTTTCATCCGAAAAATATTCAGGATTTCTTTGAAAAATAGTATCACACGAACCCACCTCAAAATAGTCAAAACGCAATCCAAAACAATTAACGCTTACATTTACTTGCAGAAAATCGCTGAAAATTTTCTTATCGCTATAGATCACAAAAGTCGCAAATTTCGTGACCTATTCATGACGTTCGTGGGCTGATTATCTCATGACTGCTTGAATTTCATGATTATTGTTCGCGATCATATGATGAAATTTGCGATTTTTTCCGCGCCCGTAACACGGAATTCACTAATTTTTTTCTGCAACCTTTATTGAAAATTGTTTTTTTTACTAGCGACTATTTGTCGAAATTCACAATATTTTTCCACGACCAACTGACGAAATTCCATATTTGTTTCTGCGATCTTTTGACAAAATTCGCGATTCTTTTTCACGATCATTTGTTGAAATTCGTAATTATTTTTCCTACCACCGACAATATTTGTAATTTCTTACGCAATAGTTACACGAAATTTTATATCTTATTTCACGATCGTTTGACGAAATTATCTTCGATTGTTTGACTAAATTTTCATGATTTTTTGTGCAATCTTTTGACGAAATTCGCCATTTTTTTCGCAGTCCTTTTACAAAATGCGAGATTTTAGTTTGTACAATCATTTGACGAAATCTGCATTTCTTTTCGCGATCTCTGATGAAATTAGCAATATTTTCCATGGTCGTTTGGAGAAATTAGCGATTTTTTCCGCGACGATTTGGGGATTTTTTTTTTCAAAATTTTCAAGATTTGCGATTTTCTTCTGTGATCCATTGATGAATTGATTTTGTGAAATTCGAAAGAAAAAAAATCAAGGACTTTCACGAAAATTAAAAAAAATTCGCAGAATAATCACATGTCAATTAAAGAAGTTAAGGAGACAAAATCACGCAGAGCGTTTTTTATTGCGAGGGATGTTCTTATTTTCAGTTAGATTTGTGCAGTTCTGCACTTATGTGTAGCTCTGCACATTGTGGAATTCTGCACGTTCCCTGTTTCTCAAAGAAATGCTTCCTTGTCCTTCGCTAGGAAACTCTTGAAATGGCGCCTCTGTAGTAAAACCTGAAAAAAAGAAATCGAAAGGGACTAATAAAAAAATTCCATTTTAGACAGGTCTCTTGTCTTAGCAAGTATAATTGTATGTTTTTTCATCGAAATTTGATTTTTTTCCCCTTCGGGAAAGAATTATGTTATAGACAGGCTTCGTTTTCACAAGTTTTACAACTCTTTTCAGTGCTATACTATAAAGTGGATGGTTTAACAGGCTTTGACGATACCTGTAAAAATTGAACCTATAATAGAATCCTGTCTAAAAAGAAAAATTTTCGTCTTCAATATATTAAAATTTTACCTGCTAAGACGGAAACCTGTTTAAAACGAAATATTGGTTCTTGAGTTTACGTATTCAAAGTTTATATTGTTTTTGTAGGCATGATTCAGTTTGTTTGTCGTTCGGGTGGGGGGGGGGGGGGTAGAACGCCCGGATCCTACACTTAGCTATATAACTTCTCTCAAAAAATCTTTGCCCGACCCCCAAGAAAGTTCTGAAATGGCGCCCCTGAGTTCTTGTTCAATCACAAAAGCCTGCCACTAAAACATTTTAATGCAGAAAATGTAATGTATTTCTCATATGTAAACAATGAATTTTGCAGTTACGAAGCACATGTATTTCACAAATATTGCTATTTCTTGGAACACTAAATTTGATGCATTATGGTCTTTAACACATTATTTTGGAGTAATGAAAACATTATTATTATATTAAATTTTTTTGTAAATGGGTGTTATAATCAGTAGTAGCTCATGACAGGTTTTTCTTGCAGCACTAAAATGCATGCCTTCCAAAAGTTTTTTTTTTTTTTTTTTTTTTTTTTTTTAAACTAAATTTTTGCCTTATTTAATGGAAAAAAGTTCTGCCAAAAATAAGGCAAAGATTTCATTATTATTAAAAATAGTGAAAAAGGAATAAATTTGCCAACAATGCATTTAGTGTCCCCAAAACTGTCAGTAACGAGCTACCACTGTTTATAATTATTTTGCCCAGGCATATTTGGATCATGCTTTAAGGTAATTTAATAGTGTGTGATCTATACCTATTATGTAAAATTTTATAATTTGCACAATTTCTGGTTCCAAGGAATGTAATTCAAAGCATGTATACGAGGTAAATTTAATGATGTATGAAATATAATCTAAATAATGCAAAATTCAACACACAACTTCTCATCCCAAGGTGTGCATTATAAAGTTCTTCTACTCTATTCATATGTAGTTCACACATCAAAAACCTTAAAGATTTAGTATCTGTAAGAGGACATTATTACAACTTTATATTTTTTTTCATTCTGTAGCACAAATTATTCATCTTAGAATTTGCCAATCAAAACTTTGCAATCTTGATTTTTTTACACTGTCTTTATTTACCTCAGAAGTGATTAAGATTTTTTTATATTATAAATCCTAAAGGTTATAATAGCAAAAAAGCATCTTTAAGCCCTTGGGGATGAGCGACTGGTATACTTGGCCACTTAAGGTGTTCAGAATCCTTCATTATTCTCATCACTTATTTTTAATTGTAAAGTTTACCTCCTTTAATCAGAGTATTTGTGTGATTCAATTACAGAAAATTTTCTGTTTTTAAAAACCTGTAGTAAAAGGTTAAAAATTAACGAAAGGGCTCTTGTCGCGAAGGGGTTAAACATCTTGAATTACAGTGAACTTTAATAACCCTTGGCTTTAATTGCCAGTACTCTTCCAATTGAGCTATCTGTACGACAGCCCAGCCAACACAATATTCGCTCAGAACAACTATTATCATAACATCAATTGATTGTGTGAAAAATAATTAAAAGTGTACAGTCGTGGAAAAAAAAGTAAACACCCCCTACTAACTTCTCAACAAATTATCGTAGAAGACAGTTACTGGTACCGAACGATTGGAAATAAAGTCTACTTTAAATGATGTATATAAAATTTGTTTAAGGGGCCATCTACATATTAAAACGAACCATAACTTTGTTTTTTTCAATAGCAGTACACAATTCTGACAGCATATATGAACTCTACACCTTTCAATTAGCCTATAAACAAATTTTTATGCAATTCGTGCCATAAGTTTTCGAGAAATTAATTATTTTAAAACGAGCGTATCTTAAGGGGTATCCAAATTGAAGTTCGGTACTCGATTGTTAACCGAGAGAATTCATTTATGCTGTAAGAATTGTGTACTTCTATTGAAAAAACAAAGTTATGGTTCGTTTTAATATGTAGATGACCCCTTAAGCAAATTTTATATACATCATTTAAAAGTAGACTTTATTTCCAATCGTTCGGTACCAGTAACTTTCTTCTACGGTAATGTGTTGAGGAGTTAGTAGGGGGTGTTTACCTTTTTTTTTTTCCATGACTGTACGTTAGGGAAGTTAGTGCTTATTTATTTATTTATGTTAGTGAGCAACAAATGTTGCAGAATTTTTTTTTTTTTTTTTCAAACTAACTTTTGAAAGATTTTATTATTTAGGTAAGCTGGAGAGATGGGTGAAAAAGCAGAAGTCGAATCTTCGGAGCTCAGGGGATTATTTTATATGATTTATTATTATTGTTAATAAAGAATTTTAAATAGGGATGGTGAAAGATTATTTTATATAAAATTAAAGAATGTTTAATTTTTTTGCACTAGGAATGAGAAAAGGGAAAAGCAGAAATTTGTAGTTTTGGATTTAATATAAATGTACGTAATTACTTTCATAAGTGAGCGATGATTATTATATATATATATATATATATATATATATATATATATATATATAAAGGTTTAAAGAGTAATATTTCTTGCTATTTTTCTTAACAAAGTAAATTTTTTATATAGTAAAATTTAACATAGCTTTTTATATCTCTGAAACAAACCAACAGAAATACCCTCTAAACATGCATGTTGTACATTACTTCCATATCTTACCAAAGAGTTCTTATAAAAATCTCATTGTACGGTGCTCTTTAAAATTGAAGTATGGTCATCCTTTTTTGCGGGGAGGGAGGGGGGAGGGATTGAAGGTGAATGGAAATCCTGACTATGAATTCTTTGTATTGGTTTTTAATTTTTTTTTGTGTGTGTGTGTTTATTGTTTTATTTATTTTTTCAATAACCTCAAAAAAGTAATGATATCAATACAAAAACCCTTAACGGGTTAAAAGTTTGTGACGCAGCACTTTATCTTATGCTCTAAGAATTTTAAATATGGAACTTAAAAATAATGATATCAAATTTTGAGTGACGCTATACTATTAATTATAATCTCTCTATATATTATTTATTTCATCTTTTTATTTTTTTATAATCGCATGTGCAAAAATTATGTTCAATTTAAAAAATGTATAAAAGTTTATTCATTGATGCTTTAACATTTACACCTCTCATAAATTCCAAGTACGAGTTTTAAAAGATATATCAAAATTTTAGTGACGCTTTGATGTGGCTTTAAACGATTTGTTTTAAAATTAAATTTAAATAATTTTTTGTTTTGGTTAAGATATATTCACACATCTAAATAATAGTTTTAATTTTCCAATATACTTTAAATATGTCACTTTCACTGAATTTATATAATGCATTTAAATGTATTTATTTGAATAAATTGATTTATCCTTTGTTCAATGCTATTAAAAATTTAAAATAAGATGTACGTAAATAATTTTTTTGCGTCATTGTATCCAAACTAAGTGAAATGTATTCAAATGGCTACAATGACGCAAAAAAATTATTTACGTACATCTTATTTTAAATTTTAAATAGCATTGAACAAAGGATAAATCAATTTATTCAAATAAATACATTTAAATGCATTATATAAATTCAGTGAAAGTGACATATTTAAAGTATATTGGAAAATTAAAACTATTATTTAGATGTGTGAATATATCTTAACCAAAACAAAAAATTATTTAAATTTAATTTTAAAACAAATCGTTTAAAGCCACATCAAAGCGTCACTAAAATTTTGATATATCTTTTAAAACTCGTACTTGGAATTTATGAGAGGTGTAAATGTTAAAGCATCAATGAATAAACTTTTATACATTTTTTAAATTGAACATAATTTTTGCACATGCGATTATAAAAAAATAAAAAGATGAAATAAATAATATATAGAGAGATTATAATTAATAGTATAGCGTCACTCAAAATTTGATATCATTATTTTTAAGTTCCATATTTAAAATTCTTAGAGCATAAGATAAAGTGCTGCGTCACAAACTTTTAACCCGTTAAGGGTTTTTGTATTGATACATATATAACGTTATTAACATTTTGCTAATTTTGGACCCCTTTACGATATAATACGTTATCATTCTTCGCCCCCCACCCCCCCACACACACCATGATATTGTTATCAATGTCTAAAAATTATTTTGTTTTTCTTTCTTTTATAAGTTTGCAGTGATATTACACATATGATTATGCACTTATATCAAATAACATCTAAAAGAGCTAGTTACTATTTAAAAGTATTTAATAATAGCTTAGTGTTACATAATGCATTCAAAAGTAATATTGTCCTCTTGCACTTGCCCCCTGCCCCGGGAGCTTAAAAGCAGAATTTATCAACAAGACAGCGGACAACAATCTTTGTCTTTCTTTACTGGTAAACGCAAGTATCATTTCCTACATATTATGCTCCTGATTTCCCCAATGCCAGGGAAATGCTATGAATGTCAAACGTTGGAGTATTCAAAATTTAGAAATGAAATGATTTTATAAATATTTAATGCATTTAACAATAGCTTTGTATTTTCATAAAAACATATAAAATAATAATAATAATAAAGGTAACAGACTATTTGAATGTAAAGAAAAAGTTTCTGTAAAAAGAAAAGTTTGGTTGGAACAAAAATAATAACGATGTCAAAAGCAAACCCTCCTCCTCCAAGAGATATATTACGATATCAATTGCCAGACACCCTCCTCCTAAAATGATAACATTATATATGCACAACCCCTATGGTCGGCAACCGATAGGAGGAGAAGGTGCCTCTGGCGGACCCAGATGAGCTACAGAAAGTCTCCCCTTGACGACACAGATACCGGTCCGCTCGGGTGAAAATTCTGATCTTTCTCCCTACCAGCGGAACTCAACGCAGGCCGTTTGGATGACCAGACTAGGCGCCATTAATGACCCCGGGTAGTCATGGAAAGTTCTCCTCAGACGGCGTAGTCATCGCCTCGCGAGATCTTTCGACAGAAAGTTGCGCGAGACCGGCAAAACCCCGGTCCCCGCTTCCTTTCCCTCACGATTGCCTTGGTACCTAGGAATGAATGCCCTAAAACCGTGCAACGGCGACCTCTACCAGAAACGAGAAGACACCTCTAGCTCTCCCTGGGTGGTCGCGGAAGAGCCGAAGAGACCCTCGGCTCGCGGATTAGTTGCGTGAAAGTTATGTTAGACACTGGGTAGTCCTCACCACTGGGCGCGGCAAGCTCCAGTTTCGCACAGGCACACAGGACTAGGTCGGACCGAGACCTTCCTATTTTATTTGAAACGTCACCGCATTAATCGGTGAGCCTCCGGCCCGGTTCCCTGCGGAGGCGAGATCCAAGATGCGGACCTGCCGGCCAACCCCACTGAGCTCGACAATAGAACGGAGGGCCAACTCCCTATTCTGATACATTGAATCCAGCGGTCCGCCCATGAATACAATGCCAAAGATTTTTCGCTGAAAATTTTTGGCAAGACATAGATTTTCTCCCATAGAGTAGTATAAGGTAGATGTTTTCAAATTGGATTTTCTTTTAAAAATTTGACGAAGTTGCTACAATTTTCATTGATATATATTTTTTATTGGAAAACTATATATTTTATTTAAATTAATCGCAATTTTTCAGTTTGATATTAGTTAAAAATGAAATTTTAGGTAAACTCAACGAAAAAAATTGAAAAACAAATTAAGTATTGCTCATAAAAATATCAAAAAGATGTAGAAAACACCAAAATTGGTAAAAAGTATGCGAAAAAGTTTGAAAAAATGCTTGTAATATTAAAAAAAGTGCAGGACTCATTACTTGCGCGCATTGAAAGTGTGATGCGGTCGCAGCAGAAAGTGGATCGGTGAGTTGGCTCTCCGTATTATTGTAGAGCTCAGTGGCCAACCCCCTCCCAGTGGAAAAGGCTGACGCCGAGCTCCACTTCCACAGTGGATCCCCACATCGACCGCTCTCTGTATATACGGAGGTACCTCCTTTCATCACCTACCTTGGGGTCGGCTCCCAACTGCCCCAGCTACAGAGGACTCGGGGATGAGCCACCTGACGAAGGGAGCACGCCAGGCACTGTCCAAAACCTCTCCCGACGGTAGTACCAGGAGTTCCTGCATGGCGTTGCCGCTGACCCCGTCGACACTAGAGAGTACCCGAGACCTGTTCTAGAAGATCCGATCTCCTCTCTGAATCCGCCTCGGTCAAAAGATGGATGCGGTCCTACCCCATTGGCTAATCGTTGCCCAGGTCACCATCCGACCGGAGATCGGCACTGGGACTGACCTACGGACGTCGCTACCCAACTTGTCTCGAGAACCGAGGTACTGTGGGTGTCGCACCTTTGGTACCCTCCGAAGTGGGCTACGACGCCCATGCACGATATCCGTTACCCGTGGCTGCCTGGCTCATAATGAGTCTCGCGTGGAGGCTGTGGTTCGTCCGCATCAGGCTCCCTCGCATTCGTGCACTACGAACTTAGCCGGGTTCCAGGTCTCCTCCCCCACTCAAGAGGTCGGTTCCGGTGTTCCGGACCACCCTAACGTAGCCACATCAATAAGGATATAATCAGTAAAAATATACAAACCCCATTTTCTTTTTTTTCTGCAACTATGGAAGTAATCCGACTGAAACCATTTTAAAGAAATTTCACAATAAACTTTTAAAATTAAAAATAAAATATAAAAATGGAAATAAATTAAAAAATAGCTAGTACAGGCATATCTACAAATGTAAAGCTTTCGTTAAAAAAAATCGAGGTTAGAGAAAAAATCGAGAATCAAAATTGGTTCAGTAGAAAGCCCAGGGCATCACCGCCAAAAAAGAAACCCTTTTGGTGGTTATGAGCATGCGCCCTGTTGCAGCGGGTGGCTAGTGCTCTGACAGACGGTTTTGTCCAACTATGGCAAACTTACTTTCCAAAACTTATCGGTACTCGACTGACGAGTTCGATTAGATGAATGAGACACTCCAAGATGCTTGGCAATTTAATTTTATTCAAAATCATCTCAACAAATCAAATTTTATGCGTAGTGCAAGTGCAGGAAATAATTAATTTCCTGCTTCTATGCTACTCAAAAACAAAAAACTCTTTCGTTCTCGTTTTTGTTAACTCTATGTTCTTGGTTTCTTTTAATTATCGATGTTTACGCCCTCTAGCATCTGACATTCTTATCGCAGAAAGGTGAAGTTCAAAGGGAAAAGTATCTGGTAATCGAAAAGATGGCGAATGTTGCTTTACGTGTCCTGGCGAAATCTGTCAATTCAAAACAAAACCATGTTTTATCGAAAGTAATGTATTTTAAAAATTGCATTGGTCATAATTACTTTAGTAATATGCTGTTTTCCCTTTATATTTTCCGTCAAAATTTAGCATATTTAAATCGTGCAGTAGTTCCTTATTCATTGCCTTATCACTTTTTGGGGTTACTTTTGTGATTTACGAAATTAGTACGCATTCGTGTTTTAATTGCCATTTATTGCAGATGGGCATTTCTTGTTTTTAACTCGTATTTAAGTGTTTCATTCAAAAATGCTTATGGATGTAAACTTTGAGTTTAAATGTTAATGCGCTGTATCCGATCCTTGTTTACTGGTATTTAAAAGAGCGCCAACTTGGCGCAAGTGCCATTTAAAGAGCCAAAGCGCGATATTTGATATTTTACGGTGCAAAACTACTTATGATGAATTTTATACCAACTTTAACTTAATTTTTACCTAATTTTCCTTTCGTTTGCCGTTCACGATGATTAAACAAAACTTTAAAATTGTTTTTATTGCAATTGTTTGCATTGAAAACTTTCCTGTTTAATAAAATGATGCAATAAAATATAAATTAGTAGGTATATTATTATACATTCCGGAAAACCAAATATATCGCATGGCTAAAATACTTTTCTCTATAATTTTTTTTCCTCTGAAATTATTTTTATAGATCTTGATTAAATCCATTCCAACTTTTTTATTACTATTAATCTTGATATTATTTGTATGCTTAATAAACTTTTTTTTTTTTCAAACTTAATTCGAGAAAATTAATAGCAGTGTATATTTTCTTTTCTCATAGGTTAAATGTACGATTTTGTATAACTTTACACCCAAAAGGAATTTAAATCTTCATGAACATATAAGTTTGGGTTTATTGGCTAGTGCTGGAGTGAAAACACCAAGATTCGGAGTTGCCAAAACTCCCGATGAAGCTTTACAAGCTGCTGAAAAAATAGGTACAGTTAATTTTCATGACTATCTAAAAAGTATAAAAATAGCTTTTAATTGTACAGTAAAATTTTCATAACTAACATGAAAAATCACCACTTTCATCCAGATTCATTTACCATGAAGTGACTGTTAAAACACAACCATTTTTAGTAGCAGGTGTCTGTTCAAACTGTTCTTACAGTGCTTTGTTTTGTGAAATTGTGAACTGTTTAAACTAGTAAAAAGTAAATACAGTGAAACTCGTTTAAGATACGAATCAAGGGACCGAGAGCATTTCGTATCTTAAGCGGGATCGTATCTTACCCGGATTTCACAGACTCTAGAGTAATAATGCATATAAAGCCAGTGCCCATTATTATTAACTTATTTCAGCCATTTATAACTCGCATTTTACCCATTTCTAATGATTTTTCGATAGTCTAGGAAATTTGAGTTTAAGATTTTGAAATAAAGAATAACTTTTTTTTCCTCCAAAATTTTATTGAGTCATCATTTGTAAAATAACAAAATTAAAATGGCTTTATGCAATACTCTGCCAAATTACAAAAAGACGATAAAACGAAATTTTTGTTAATCTTTAGAAAACAGAAACTAAAATACACTACTTACTTTAGAGGAAAAATAATAAATGTTCATCATTTATTTTTAGAAAGACAAAACTAAATGTATGCAAGGAATAATAATTATTTGATACATTATCAAAATTAAAGAACGTGAAGTAGTTTTAGTTTGTTGAAAAAAAATTCGTTTACCTTGGGGTGGTGCAACGTAGGGCGAGATTTTATCATGAAGTTTTCTGCATTGTTTATGTGGTAGAAAAAATCTTCGACGGAGGGACCAGCATCCATCGAAGAGCCATAGAGTCGAAGTAAGCTGAAGGAGCTCATTACAGATGCGAATGATGGTATGGCTGGTACATCCGTTTCTTCATTCGCGTCGTCTTCTGCTTCTTCTGAAGGCCTATGTTCATCGGAACTTTTGATGTCTGCGATTATATCCGTGATGGGACGAACTTCATTTGTTACAACTTGATCGTCAATTTTGACAAATGAGTCCCAATCTTTGCATTCTTGCTCCTCTTCTACGATATCAACGTTTTGCAAAGTTCCGTCAACGTCAAAGGCATTATAGAAGAAATTCTCAATGGTGGTTGATGTTAAGTCTTCCCAGGGCGCACTCAGGAAATGCATGGTGTCCAAGAGGTTAATAGGCTTACAGGTTGGACAGGACAGATCCTTTTCGCAATGATCTATTTGGTGTAGATGACATACAACGACACGACTTTTGTATATCATTTTGAGAATATGAATTATACCTTGATCCATGGATTGAACCACGCTGGTCACATTCGGTGGTAAAAAGACTAGTTCAATGTTTCGTAAGCTGGGGATAGCCTTGGAAAGGCAGGACAGTTGTCGGCGAGACACAATACTTTCCTTAACTCTTTTTTTCCATTCATTCATCGAACTTGCGGATGACTCCTGTATTCCTGCAGATTTGGAAAATACAGTCTTGCTTATCACATTCTCGGCATCGTTCCTTAAGACATCAAATTTTTCAGTCAAAGAAAGTGCTCTTTTCTTTACTCTAAGTATTACTTAAGAACCATTTCGTATATCAAGCGGGTTTTTGACATCAAGGGATAAAATTTCTTCGTATATTAAGCGCGATCGTATCTTATGCGTACGTATATTAAGCGGGTAATTTTACACAAGTTTAATAGGTATTTTTCAAGGGACCGAAGATAATTCGTATCTTAAGCGGGATCGTATCTTAAGCGGGCGTATCTTAACCGAGTTTCACTGTATAAATATTGTGAATCTGACATTAATGTTGCATTAAAATTCTTGTTTAAGGATTTTGCAATGTTTTGTTTTAATGATCTATAATTATGTATAGTGTCCCTTTAAAAAAATAATAAATTGGGTATTGATTATCTCATCGACCAATTTTGCCAAATTATACAAATTGACATAATTTTTATTGTAAAGAAAGAGCAAATAAATTAGTAAAACATTAATCAAAGTACAGATAAAATGTTGAATTTAAAATCATGTGATGTCATAACAAACACATGTAGGGTGATTCCGTGCAGAGTGTCACACACGTAACGCAGGCTTTAATTTGCATTTATTCAGTTTATTAAATTTTAATGTTAATTCTGATTTTAAGTGGTATGGTAAATAAGTTATTACCATATTTTTAAATTTAAATGTGTGGCAATAAAACTCACAGAAGTATATCATTTAATTTCATTACTCAAAATGTGTTTTTTTCTTACTTTGGAAAAAAGCACATTTTGAGTAATGAAATTAAATTATATACTTCTGTGAGTTTTATTGCCACACACTTAAATTTAAAAATATGGTAATAACTTATTTACCATAACACTTAAAATCAGAATTAACATTAAAATTTAATAAATAATTGAATAAATGCAAATTAAAGCGTGCGTTACATGTGTGACATTCTCCATGGAATCGCCCTGTAACGTGTTTAATGTCAAGTGAATGTGACATTTACGATCAGTTATTATTGGCATTTAATCTTACAGTTTGGTGTTAGTTTTTTGGTCAACGGGATAATCAAGTAGTACCACAAATTGTATTTATTGGAGTGTGGTTTGCTCCATAAAGCTTGACAGAGACTGATTATTTTATAAGATTTGGCAAGTTGTTGGAATGTTTGCAGCAAGAAATAGTTTAAAAGATATATTTTTTTTCTTTTCCACCCAAAAATTGGCATGTCTTATCATTCAAACCACACTCCAATATGACAATTTGTTAATTATTTTATTAATTTTTAAAATGCAAATGGACTTTGGAATTATCTTGAGTATAAATGCATTAAGTTTAGGCACCTAAATTTATATATGTACTGTATATAGGGTAGATGTGTTAGTAATGGACACCCTTCAATGTTTTTGGTTTATAAAAAAATAACCGATAAAAATTTAGCTTTTATTTTTTTTCATAGCTCTCCCTTGCATGTTTTATAATTTAGGTTATTATTGACTCTCTTCATCAAACTAATCAGGAAGCAGAAAATGTTTCGAAGTTCCACTGTTTTTCAGTGAAAATCTTAATAAACATGCTAAGAATAAATAATACACTTATAAATTAATATATCCTTTATTTTTTTTAAACATTTGCATGGTTTTGTTTCGGTAGAAATAGAAAATTTTGAATTTTATATGCTACTGGCCATTTAGAAAAATTCATTTATTTTTAAGGTTTTAAGACCTGTGTCTATTACTGGAATGCTTAATTAGTCAATTTCCAGTAATGGACACCCCATGTATACATTGCTAAAAAAGCAATTTCAATAATGTTCATAGTGCACAAAATCTTTTGACTTAACTGAAAACCTAAGTAATCAAATTTAATTTTTAACCAGAATGTAATCTAATAACACCAAATTTTTTATAAGTAACTGCTTTTAATTATTTTCCTGTGGTTAAAAAAAATTTCAATATTTTAATCAAATTATTTTTTTATAATTCTGCCTTTTATATTTTATAATCTGGTAACCCAGAAAATCCTTCTTCAGCCACTGTTTTAGCATAGTTTGAAAAATTATTTTGTTTGATATTTAAAAAAAAAATTTTTTTTTCAACAAATTAATATATAAAGGATTAATATGTAAATAATTACTTTGTGTCATAGAATTCAAACTAAGTGAAATGTATGCAAATGGATAATATGACACAAAGAAATAAATCATTTACATAAATTTTTGTTATGGTTATAGATAGCATGGTGCAAAAGATAAACCCAATTATTGAATAATTACATTTCAATGCATAATATAGGTTCAGTGAAAAAGATGTACTTAATAGTTTATTGGGAAGTTAAAAGTATAGTTAGGTTGTGTAAATATATATTAGAAGAAAAACTCCAAAAGTAACTTAAATTTAATCTTAAGCAAACCTATTAAAGTCGCATCAAGACGTCATTTGAATTTTAATATATCTTTCAAAACTCATATTTTGAATTTATGCGAGATGTGAATGAAAAAGCAACAGAGAATAAACTTTTATACATCTGTTCCTGTTGAACATAATTTTTGCATATGCGATTATAAATAGAATAAAAATTTAATTAAAAAATTAAACATGTGTATACAGATTTTAAAAATCCTCCCCCTTCCCTCTTGCAAGAGTTAAAGGGGCGAGGGTCGAAAGTTTTGTCATTTTGCCATTTTTCAGCAGCACTTTTAGGTGGGAGTGTGAAATTCCAGGTAACCAATCTACTGAAACAAGTAGGTAAGTGTGATCACAGATCGCACAGGGGGTTTCGTTTAATATTCCTTTAAAACACTTTATCCTTTTGCGAAATATGTTAGTTCCACATTTCGCAACCAGGGGGCGCACTCTATTCTACACAAACCTCTATCCAAAGGAAACTCCGTTTTAGAATCTATCCATAGGTATATTAGTCGAGAGGATCGGGTCTATAGCACCCGAGAGTAGGCGTCCCAGGAAATTGCACAGAACATTCTTTTATAAGCTTTTTATTATGTGTTATGAACTATGTCAAAGTTTCCAGCAGATCGACTTGTTAATTTCATAATTTTAACAAAATTGCGTTATGTTAGTTGCAAATTCCACCACCAGGGAGTGCACACTATTCATAACAAAAGTGTATCAGATCGAAACTCTGTTAAACAACCTATCAATGGATGTGTTACTTGAGTTGGTGGTGGCCTTAAGCGAGAAATTAAGAAATTTGCTGAAAGTACTATTCAGAAATAGTGGTAACTAAAATTTTGACATTTTTATATTTCATAAGCAGTACGTGTCTGAGTATATCATAGTGCTCGAAAAACGACATCTAAAAAGGTCGTAAACGCTAATTTTTAAAAAAGAAATCCAGCGCCCCTCCCCTGCCCTCCCTTCACAGGAAATTGCATGCACCATTATTTTATAAGCTTTTTATTATGTGTCATGAAGTATCTTAAAGTTGCAAACGGATCGCCTTGTTATATTTCCTAATTTTAACAAAATCGTGTTACGTTAGTTCTGAATTCCACCACCAGGGAGCGCACTCTATTCTTAACAAAAGCATATCTGAGCGAAACTCCTTTCCGCAATCTCTCCGTAGATACATGATCAGGAGGGTGGCGGTGCAGTCTTAACCAACAATTTAAAACATTTTCTGCGATAACAAACGCTAAGATTTAATAAATCTAGCCCCCCCCCTCCCCCTCCACTCCTCGAAATATCACACTCCATTCTTTTTTACACTTTTTCTTATGTGTTATAAAGTATCTTAAAGTTTCGAACATATCGAGTGGCGATCTTAAACAATAATTTAAGATATTTCCTGAAATTGCTATTCGGAAATAGTGGGATGAACACTTATAAACCTATAAACTTTTCATATTGAATAATTAATACTTATCTCATAGCGTGCCGTCGAAACACCCCTTGCAAATTGTTAGATTTCCTAATTTAAATGAAATCTCCGTTAAAAAAGCACGTGCCTCCGTCTTAATCTGGCATGGATGGCTTTGATGGAAATAAAAGGAATTAATAAAATAATAATTAATATCTCAGCTCGTAATGAAGCTATCTCTTCGAACTGGGTATGTATGAAATCTACGAGAAATTTCCACCCCGGATGTCAAAAAATTTAATCGAAAAATTTAATATTTAAAAAGTTTAAATTTCATATTAGACTTTCCTCCCCTTAAATTTCTCCCGCGCCGATATGTCTGAGAGACGACGACAGCTGCCTTCCGGTGAATGGAAATCTGTTTTCATTGTCTTTCCAAACACAGAAATTAAATTTTTATCGATCGATTTTTAGAGGATTTTTTGCGTTCTATCCTACGCAGAAATTTGAAATTTATACCAAAATAAAGTAGAATTTTTTCCGCGTATTTCTACACCTGTTACGAATTTGTACGACCGATACTTCGGCAGATCCGATTTTGCTTCTTAAAGGTCCACTTCAGTTATTGCTTAAATTACTCCGTGGTAACCCTGCACCGGCTGATTTGACGGAGCATCTGCTGAATTTACTGGCAACCCTTAAGAGAAACTGAGGAGGATTTAGATTACGTGTGTTCGCACCTGCAAAAAAGTCAAAAGGTTGATTGGTTAATTTTAGAATTTAATTAGCCCGTAATTAGGTTAATTACCAACTTTTTCAAAATTTTATGATTTGTTGTTGATGTGTGGTGTTCATCTATAAGTATGCAAAATTTCAAGTCTCTAACATGTATAGTTTCTGAGAACGGGCTTTGTGACGGACAGACAGACAGAGGAGCGAGACGAATAGGGTTTCGTCAGATGAACGAAACCCTAAAAATAGTTAAACACTCACTTTAGCGATTTTAGAGCTATTTTAGTTATTTTGTCACCAACTTCGTCTTTGAACTGGATAATGTGAGATTATACGAATAAGACAACTATTACTGATTTTTGATCAGATATTTAGAAAATAGATATTAATAAAAAGTTTTTAAATTTCATCTTTGCTTGATATATCTAGATATATTTCGTTTGATTGAAGATTCCTTTTAAAAAACCCCAGTAGCAAAAATTTCGCCAAGTGTCTGCAACAGACACTTCAGGGCAGAGGCAGAAAATAATCTGCAGGTAAAGTATTTTAGAATTGAAGCCTTAATTAATCAAACGATCACTTACCTTTGTTATTATGCATTTTATTAATTTTACTAATAATAATCTTAAGTTTTTGTATTAAGTAATAAAGAGCTAAACATAATATAAAGCAAAATAAAGGTTCGATAAAAAAATAATCTGCAAAAGAGAAAAGAAAATCTGCGACGCCAGTCTCCCGTCTCGAACTTTCTGCTACCGGGTAATAAACCAACCAGCGTAGCGGCCGAAGGCTGCTAGTTGTTTATAAAATATTAAACATTTAAAAAAAAGAATTATGTAATCTTGAAACTTTATTTTTACTTTACATGGATATATTAAAGTACAGGACCCGAAATCCGGGGAAAATTTTTTTTTTTAATTTTCTAAATTTGTAAATTTTTACTAAAATTCTGCAATTTTTGAAATTTTTCGAAAATTTTAGATTCTTAATTTTTTTTGGTATATTGTGTTTCAATGTGTAACCACTAAAATATGTTACATCAGTAATGGGAGAATACGGCCCCCCCCCCCCCCCCCTCCCGAAATTAGAAAAATCATTTTTTTGTCAAATTTTAGTTTAAAATTTATATTATGATTCATTTTTTAAAAAAATCGTCAGATATTTCACATCCTTCCTCTCTCACTTCGACAAAATGTTATGGCTACACAATTGTGTTACTTGAATCAGGGGTGATTCTGAGTAAGAATTAAAAAAAATCTGAAATCCTCAGCAAATTTATTTAAAGTTTACAGAAGAGAAGGGAGGGGGCTCCTCAGCACTAATTATGAGTTTTTTCCATTCTTTTAACGAAATTCTCGTTTGTACACGATCTTTTGACTAAATTAAGCAGTTTTTTGTGATCCTTTGAAGAAATTTTTTTCGCTATCTTTTGACGAAATTTGTTTTTTTCGCGAGATTTTGACGAAATTTGAGTTTTTTCCCCATGATGCATTGACTAAATTTGCGTGTTTTTTTGGCGATTCTTTGAAGAGATTTTTGTTTTCGCTATCTTTTGACAAATTTGCAGGGTTTTTTCGCGATCTTATGACGAAATTGCGGGAGGCTTTTTCGATCCTTTGAAGAAATTTGTATTTTTTGGTGATTCTTTGACGAAATTTGCGTTTTTCCCGCGATTTTTTGATGGAATTCGGGAGGACCCAAAGTCCGGAAAGCCTTCGGTCCTGAGGATTCCGGATAATAGGTCCTGTACTGTACAAAAGAAAGAATTGCTTTTATACTATTAAAATTTAAGCCTTTCAATCTCAGAATTTCCACATTAACATTCATTGCTTAATTTAACACCATTGTTTATAATATAATTAGTGATTAAATGATTTTAGGTTCATTATCTATTTTAAATCGTTGTTAAAATCATTTTTAAAAAAATCTTCAGTTTCAATCAATATTTGATGGAATTTTGGATATTTTTTTAATCAAAAAGTATAATATTCCAACAGAGTATTAACTCCCAGTAATGTAAAGTTAGACTAAAGAAAAGCTTAAAATAAAATTAACAATCTAATAAAAATTCATATTTCTGTAATTTATATATTTTTTAGTCTTGAACCTATTACTAAGTGTGTATTAAATGACACTTACAATTGAATGTTATTTGAAATATCAGTATTAAGATTTGGTATAATTAACTATGCATTTTATAAAACATTAATTTTTACATTAAACTGTTCATAATTGCTCTTGTATTAGGATTTTTAAGTTGCTGATGCTGATTTTAAAACTTTATTTTTACTATTATAATCTTATAAATTGGTGTTTATTCTAATTGTTTATAGGTAGCAAAGATTTTGTTGTTAAAGCTCAAGTGTTAGCTGGAGGTAGAGGTAAAGGTACATTTGAAGGAGGTTTAAAAGGTGGTGTTAAAACTGCTTATTCGTAAGTTAATTTTATTTTATATATGTTGTGTTTCTAAATGAATATCAGGGTTTTAACGCTTGGTAGTATTTATTACATAAAACTTAAAATTATAATTAATACATAAATGAAAGAACAACTCAAACAGTTTTACCTACAAGCTTACAAATGTTCAATGCGAGCACCTTTCGTCACACAACACACATCAAGTCGATAGCTCAGTTCTTCCCAAATGTTGATTAGCAAAGAAGTTCTGTTCAGATGTTCACCCGATCTGACGCCATGTGATTTCTACCTGTAGGGTTTCATAAAGAATCGTGTGTATGTGCCTCCACTACCAGCTGATCATTGCAGCTGTCGCAACAATAACTCCACAAACACTAATCAATGTTTGGGAAGAACTGAGCTATTGACTTGATGTGTGCCATGTGACGAAAGGCGCTCACATTGAACACTTGTAGGCTTCTAGGTAAAACTGTTTGAGTTGCTCTTTCATTTTATGTATTAATTATAATTTTGTTTTATGTAATAAATACTACCAAGCATTAAAACACCGATATTCATTTAGAAACATACCATACATTTTATATGTTAGTTTAATCTTCTGACTACCAAGGTGGTTAAATTGGACCTGGAAGCAGTCTTTCTTTATTTGTAAACAGTAATTCAATATATAAAAATTGGTGTTTAACCATTACAATATTTTTTGTTTTGAATGGATTGTATTGTAGTTTTCATTAGTATACTCTAGAAATAGTGTTGACTCTAAACTGTTTTAACAGGCGTATAGAGGAGATTTATTATTAGAGAGTCCAGGTTCGTGGATGAATGAAAAAAAACTCCAACACGAGGATTTCGAGGACTTACTTCTTTATTATGAAACTTTTAAGAGAAGGGCCATGATGGTACAATGGAGGGGAGAAGTCACAGATGAGACTGCCCGACGGGGCAGCCCCCGAAGGGCAGAAAGCCGAGGTCTGTCACACTCAAGTTCAGAGGCAGTAGTGGTAAAATATTCATTACAATCACTCACTCATTGGCGAGATGAATAGCAACATATGTACTAAATTGGCGATGAATATTGGTGGCGTGGACAAAGGAATCAGAGGCATCTCGAAGTATTACATAGAATTCAAACTTACGCCATGGCGAGCTATTTATGGTTACACGTGTCCTAACATTCTTGCGGTAAGGGAAAGTGGTTAGAGAAATAGGAACACGTGATTTTTAGATGCACGTTACAGATCTCTACAGCTGCAAATTAGTCAGCAATGGGCATATGGTTTGTATCCGACAAAGTACAAGGGTGAGAATTGTATACTAATGCAAGCCCAGAGGCTGGGAAAATATGCATTAGATAACGTCGGCTGCAAAGCGAAAAGAGATTCATTTGTATTTTATTCTTCTACTTTATTTCAATGGAAAATAATTGCGGTTAAGATCTTTTTCTATCGTGTGAATTTGAAAGACAGAAAAAGGAACCGAGATAAATGATGTCTGCATTTGAAAAGAACTTTAAAAGTAAAAGCGAAACTTACAGTAGTGAGAGGGGGGGGGGGGGAAGAGAATGAATAAAGACATGAAATTAACTCTAAAATGTCAAATTTAAACTAAATATTTTATTTGAAAGGGGGGGGGGGGAGAATAATGACAATTTATAATAATCCAGTAAAGTTAAAAGTTGATTTTTTGAGGGGAAAGGAGGAATAATGAATATATAACGGTAAAGCCATTATAAGGCGCACCTCCCGACAACCCATTTTATTTCTTTTATGCACCTGGTGACCCTTTTTAACCCTTCTGATGTGCTTGGCGGCCCTTTTTAAACCTTCCTATGCACCCCGTGGCCTTTAAGAGAGTTTCACAGTGCCCACTTGTTCTTTATAGTTGAAATCTGCCATTTTCTTTTCTTCTATCTGCAGTCGCATGAAAACAAGTGCATATTTTTCTGCCCGATCCCATTCTTAGCGATGTGATAACGAGAATTTCGAGCATGGGATGTGAACTATTCGGATTTTTATCTTGTATAATTTTCCCGGCTAATTTTCAACTCTTCAGGCTTTGCGTGAACGCTCTAGTGAGCGGTACAGTGTGCTCAAGGAAAAGCAATTTTTGCTCAAATGATTTCGTGAAACACTGCAGTTGAAAGTGTTAAGATTCATTCACTAATGATTCATTCTATGTTAAAAGAAAATATTCATGTAAGTTTGTTTTTTCTGTTGTGGCAACAGTTGTTAGCCAGTTCAGTTTGTTGTCAACTTGCCGGTTGATGCGGCAGCATGCAGTTAACTATTCAAGCAATCTTTTCTCTATTTTAAGACTATTAAATAAATTATGATAACTTCATAAAATAATAGGTTATGGGAACAATATCGCATTAAGTTTATTTAGCGAGCTTATGTTCATGCCGCATTAAGCCTTACTGCACAAGCCTAACCACGTTGTTTTGCCAGTTGAATTCTAAGAAGAAATGGATTTAGCAAAGGTCCAAATTAAACCTTTAGCTGGTGAAAGTGACTGGCAAGTATGGAAATACAGAATGAAGTTTATTTTGAACTGTCATACTGGTGCATTAGAAGTTGTTCAAGGAACTTTAGTAGTTAAGCCTGATGACATCGCCACGGGAGCTACAGAAGCTGAGCGTACGAAATATGAGAAAGATCTCAAAAGTTATCAGAAAGCCAACACAAGTGCTATGGTTGTCAACTAATTCCATGACAGAAGATACTCTTCAAAAGGTAATGCGTTTTGAAACTGCTGGACAAATTTGGATAGAATTGCATAAGTTGTATGAAGCATCTTCTGAAAATCAACTGTATAATATTTGCATGTGTGTTTTTTTAGCGATCTTTTGTCGAAATTTGTGTTTTTTCTGTGGCCCTTTGACGAAATTTGTGTTTTTCCGTGGCTTTTTGACAAAATTAGTGTTTTTTTTCTCGTCTTTTTGATGAAATTTGTGCTTTTCTGCGCCCTTTTGATGGAATTCACGTTTTTCCATCTCCCTTTGACGAAATTAGCTTTTTTGCGATCCTTTACAAAATTAGCTCTTTTTTTCACAGCCCTTCGACGGAATGAGTGTTTTTAGCAATCTTTTTTCGTAATTCGTGTTTTTTCTGCGGCTTCATGACGAAATTCGGGTTTTTTCTGTACTCATTTGACGAAATTAACGTTTCCTCCGCTAGTATTTGACGAAATTTGACTTTATTTTTTCGCAATCCTTTGACAAACGTCACATTTTATCCGTGACCCTATGACAAAATTTCGTTTTTTTTTTCCTTTTCGGATACTTTAAAAAAATTGGTGATTTTTTTCTATGCGATCGATTGATGAAATTGATTTTTTTTTTGGCGACCATGTCAAAAATCACGATATTTTTAAAAAATATTTTTCCAAATTTTCAGACTGGACCAATTTTTTCAAATTTTTGGAAGAAAGTCACCCCTGCCCCTCCCCTCCCCTCCCTGGCTACAGCCTTATTGGCAAAAATTATTTCTGTTTATAACACAATTCAACGTGTTTCGTAAGACTTAGAACATTATGGAAATTTAAGTCAGCCCCCCCCCCCCCCCTCCCGAAATAAAATCCTGGGTCACTGCTGTCAAAGTGTTATTTAAAAATTCAGATATTTTTCATTTTTCTCAGTATTCAGTAGCATATTAAAAAGCAGAAAACCAACATTTAATAATGCACAAATAATACATGAAAAGCAAGCAAACAGCTGTTTCGAATCTTCTAGCGAGATTCTTCTTCAGTGCTAGATAGAGCAAGACACAGCGTGCTAGAAAAAGCAAGGCTGCGTTTTCTGCTTTTTAATATTCCTGCACAAAGGCTTTAATTGCTATTTTATTCAGTAGCATAGTTTTAAGAAGGAAGAAAGTAGGGGATGCTCACAGTCTGCAGTTATGGTCTATGTCACACAAAGCAAACTTGTTTTTGTCTTTTCTTTCATTATAAAGTGAAAAGTTAAATTATATTTAAATTAATTGAATTTTAGATCCTTTAAAATTGAGACCCAAATTTCAAGACTGAAAATTATGAGAACTAGTTGTGTGGCAACCCGATGTGTTGCTTTGGAATTGCATGACATCATTAGATTCTTTTGAGGAAAATGAAACCTTAACTTTATTGTCAATTTAGAAGACAATTATAGTATTAATTTTATTAAATACAATATTTCAAATAAATTATATTTACAATTTAAGTCAAAAGTTTTCCCAATAAAAATACACATTCTATAACTTTATTTGCCGAAAGCTTTTCATTCTTCCAAGATTTGGCTTGTAATTTGGGAGCTGGCAGAAATGATGTCATTTGGGTGAACGTATACACAAATGACTTTGTTTTGGTAAATTTATTCAAAATTTATTCAAAGCATTTTATATTTATGAATTAAAATAAATGCTTAGAGAAATATAATTTTTCTCGCTAAAACATTTTGTTTTTAACATCCTTGTTAAGTCTTAATTGCCATCTTAAGGAAATGGTTGAAAATCTCTTTTTTTACATTAAATTAAAAAAGCTAGGATGGATTTTTTTCTTTTTACACCAGTGGAATTTATCTCAATGTTCTAGTCGACAGACTATTTTTTTTTTCTTCTAAAATAAACTGATTCCTGATGCTTGGATATGTGAAAATAAGTTTGTATATCTTGAAAAATAAAATTCAATCACAATATTATTTTCACTATCTATTCAAATAAAAGTTAATTTATGTTTAAAAATTATGCCATACAAAGAAATTTAATCCCTATTTTTTCTCTGCAAAAATGGTGCAATTTAGTTGCCCTCATTACAGATATGTCATGAAAAATTATGAAAAAATTAATATTTGGAAAACGAACTCAAATTTAAAAAATTAAGACTACTTTTGGCAATCCCGGATCGATGCAAGTAACTAGCATAAATTTGATCATCCAATGCCCCATATTTTAGGAGGAGTAGCTATGAAATAATATGGACAATCGCTTTTTAATATAATAGATTGGTGAAGTTTTAGTTTCGTTATGAAAAATTAGCCTGAGACAAATGCTGAATTGCTGCTATATTGTTTTAAGTGCAAATGGTTTATTTCATAATGGAGCCTGCATGTGATGGAGATATATGTATAAAATTCATGCTTGAAAATTATTTAAAAAGCCATAATAAAACAGTCAATGAGGAATTTGCACGAGTGGGGAAATCCATAAACTACATATTTTTCTGATAATTACAGACTCAAAAATTGCCTCAGAAATATAAAAAAGCAAGCCAATAGTTTTTAAATTAAGTTTAAAGTTAAGATAAAACCATGTGACTAGAAAACGCTGTGTGATTGGCTGTGACGTCACTGTTCACGATATGCCAGTGTTTACATTTTGTTAGCAAGCAGCATTTTGTTTCTAGGCCTGTGTTTTGCAAGCATCTAAAAAATTTTTTTACCTCCAAATTTATTTCTGTTTTGATCTTTATTATATTTTATCAATCGCTCATTTTCGTTTTATTTATGGAAATAAAATAGCATTATTTCCTGCATTAAAGGATAGATTTAAAAAAAAATCTATTACGTTACTTTCTTTTTTTTTTTCAAAACAAACTGAAAACATAATTGCTCATTGTAAAATATTAGTTAAAGCTTTTATATTATTACATTTAAGAAAAGTTATATAGATAATAGATAAAAAATAATAATAAAAACAGTTATTTTAATTAAGCACCAACGTACAGATTTGAGAGAGCCTATTATATTTTCATAAAAGTATATGTTGTTACTGTACATAAGATGCTTTAAAACATTCGATTGTCACAAAAGCCATTTTTTTCCCTTGTGATTGTATTGCTACCGCTGTTTTAAAACCAACTTTGCAGCAAATTTCTACTAAATAACGGTTATTGTTGGGAAATAGTGGCAATCAATTAAAACTCCAGTAATAACCTTCATTTCTAGGTACTTTTTGTTTCTTTTACACTTATTAATTACGCACTCACAACTCCTCCCCCGCATGCTTATTATAGCATCTTGAAATAATTTCATGCAAGCCAGAGAACAAAATCCAGAGAGAATATTTTGAAACAAATGTGCCAGTAGTCTGCTGCCAAAGCTCTATTTTTATTTATTTTTTTTTTTTTCAGGATGGAGAAAAGATGGATTTTTTTAAATGGGAAAAAATATTTGTTTCTCATTTAATAATGCAAAACTTTTTTACTCGTTCCAGGCATGATCATCAAAATTATTTGTAATCAAACAAGTTTTTTTTTTTCATTTTTCTTTAAATGGTTTAAATCTTGAGTTATTATAAGTAATTCTTGTTTCATAACAGCAGTTTTTTCTTCTGCGCTGTCCCGTCTGGAAATTCACTTCAAAATACCAACTTGACAGCTTTTTTGCTTTTACCAAAAAAAAAAAATAAATAAAACTGCTTGGTTATATAGTTTCTGAATAAGAGAATTTGCCAATTTCATGCATTTGTGAATAAAACAAATAAAAAATGTGTCAGAAAGAAAACAATTTGGATTTAAAAACTACCCTAATGGAGACTATAAGCATGAAATATACTAAATTAAAAACAACGAACTTTTTGCTAGAACCTTTCATGTGAGACAAGTTTTAACATAGCATCATAAATTACTATTCAAAATCCAAAAACAAGCTTTGACCATGTTTTTTTCAAAATGAACGCCTGAAACAGCATAGTACTTTTTGATAGGAGTGCTCCATCCCTTTTTAGATTTTTTTTTTTTTACCACAGTTAAAAATTTTCTTTCACGACCAGTTCAAGAGCTCTTGCGACGAAATAAATGTTATTAATTTTTAATTGAATGTGAAAACTGCCCTACAGTTAGATTCAGCAATTATTATTATTTATTATTATTCCATTGATGTAAATTCATCTTTTCAGAGTTTACAGCCCAGGTTATTTGTTTCTTTATAACTAACTAACAAATACATTAATGTTAACTAAAAGATTTGATCTTATATGCAAATATGCATATAAAATTTCTTTGTCATTGTGATAACAGATAGAGGAATAACTCACAATTTAGAATAATTAAATTTCACGTTTCTCAAATTAAATTATAGCATCAGTTTCAAATAAGAAACTTAGACAATATGTTTTATTTTGCATAATACTACAAGGATTAATAATTAGACAGAATGTAAAAACTAAAAATTTAATGCACATAGTTATAATATGACTGTGTTAATATCAGACATAATAAATAGTGTAATACAGACAAATTTTATAACAAGAAGAAATAAAAGCCGATAGGTCAAGCGTAGTATCCAACATATGGTCGCTCTAAATGCATAACAACAACAGATGAAGTGCGCTTGTTGTCATGAACTGTGACATCACAAGACCGGTGTAAGAAAAGTATAGTTTTTGCGACACGATAAATAGTGCAATATAAAAGCCATTATAAATAAAAAGTTATAGGTCAAAATTAAAAAATATATATACTGTCCTACATATTTTTTTGTTTTCTATCGTATAAAGGTAAAATTAGAAAATATGAAAATTCTCCATTGAGATAGTTTTCAAACAAATTGCATCTGAAAGTAATTTTTTTTTATATATATGACGGTGTAAAAATTGAAAATGTGTGATGTTTAGAAATGCAAAAATTGAAAAACCAAAATTTCATCCTCAAGTGTTGCCATTCGCATAATGTCAGGGCTACGCATGTACATGTTTGTCCTTGCAGAATATTTTTAAAACTAGCTTTTAAAAATAAAATTCAAATTATCTTCTAATGATCTTTTATTTAAACTTTAATCACTTCTTGTGACATCGGTCGGAAACAGCCACTCAGTGACCTTGATGCGTTTCTGTTGGGACTAATGCTAAAAAAATCTTAGTGTGTGTTCGCTCTCTCAAGCATCAGACGTCAACATGTCAGGAAGGGTGTGTTGATGTTCTATAAAAATTTCATTTTCGACTGTTAGATGAAATATATTTTTATATAAATATTTTATTTGAAATGTATCCTTCAGTCAACTTTTTTAATAAATATTTTATTTGCAGTGAAAAATACTCTTGAAGAATACATGAATGTGAGAATATTCCAAATTTTAATTCCCCTTTTCAATTTAAATTAAAATTAAAATCCCTTTAACTCTTATATATATTTTTTTATTACAGTCCTTTATAATATAGAGTTGCGAATTTAACAGCACTAATTTCGTGTAACTAGGGTTTATTTGTAAAAAATTTGCATAGTAATTACACGATTTTCAATGAATGAAAAATATCAAAAAACAATTTTCCTGTTGTTCTCTAATACCACTGAAAATAACTGTACTTTTATATTATCTTTAAAGTTTTTGAAGTAGTTTCAAAAGCAAATAGCACTCGATAGACAGAAAGCGAAAATCAATACCTTATTTTCTTTAATTGTTAATTTATTACTATGTTTATTCTTTTAAACATAATACAGTGAAATACCTTTAACACGAAATTGAGGGGGCCGAATTTTTTTTTTTTCATGTTAAAAGAATTTTGCGTTAAGATTCTTAAAAAAAAAAAAGAACATAACTCCCAAATATTTTCGACATCATTAAATTTTATTTCGATTTCCTGTTAAACTATTAGTAGGTTGCATTCATTAGGATAAAAAGCAGGTAAAAAATTATTTTGTTGGGAAAAAAAACCAGATATTTACGAGTCTTTTTCAGCATTCTGAGATCTAGCTTGTTTGAATCAAATAAGCAAAGCTGTCTCAAAATCTTTGTGCTTAGCGGTTCTCATAAGTTTTCTCTCTGGCTTGAACATATTGTGCTCAAACATTAACGTAATGTTTTTTATTATTGTTGATAAAGTAGAAATGGCAATGCCAAACTCTTTGCAGATTTCGCTTTTCGTCATTCTTTTTCATCAGCTGCATTAAGCAATTTCATCTTCATTTCAAGCGAAATAGCAGTTTGCTTTCAGACTGATTTCTCAGCCATTGTGCTCATAAAGCATAACCTAATTTACAAAAAAACCATGAAATTAACTGATTTCAACCAAAATGCAGTGGTTTTGACACAAAATTCATCAATTTCAACTATATCATTTCGTGTTAACCGATTTTTCATGTTAAGCATTTTCGTGTTAAACTTTTTTCACTGTATAAGTTTGGAAGATCCTGAATCTTTAATGTCTGTTGAAAATGAAAAATCACCTGATAATAGTTAAATTTGACATCAGGAGGTAATTGTAAGATTTTGTACATTTTTCATTTAAGGTAATTAAAAAAGTTGGCTTGTTTTTTTTTCTTCATGGTTTTATAGGAAATTTATAGAATGAAAGTAAAAAAAAAAAAAAAAAAAAAAGTTTTAATTCGATCTATTTCATAGACCTCAAGAGGCCAAGGATTTAGCTGCGCAGATGTTAGGAAAGCGCCTGGTAACAAAACAAACAGGCGAAAAAGGAGTTCTCTGCAAAGAAGTAATGATAGCAGAGAGGTTATATCCAAGACGTGAATATTATTTTGCAATTATGATGGAAAGAGAATATGGAGTGAGTAAATATGCTATCATTCTTTTTATTGATTTCTTTTACATGCTAACAAAAATAATAATAAAATAAAAGTTTAACCTTAAATAGAATTTAATTTTATATTTTATAAAAATTATGAAAATCACATTTTGTGTAAGTTTATCTGATTACATTTTTAAATTATGTTTTAATGGGATAAGCATATTAACTATAAAATTTACACTTAAAATTTTCTTCCTTAAGAAAATAATTCTCTAACAAAAATTAAGTTACATTTATGAATTAATATTTTCTTACTATTATCATTCTCTTGATACCATTTTGTGTATCCATTATTTTTATAACATTATTAATATAATTTTCAATGTTACAGCTTTATTTCTTAACACTTGATCTCATTGATTACCCCCTTTAATTTGTTAAAGATTTTTTAGTGCAAGACTTGCTATTAGCAGTGTATTACCCTTAATTATTAAGAATAGTTGCTAATACTAAAAATTAGCTTTAAAACCAAATAAAGGGCCCAGTGATTATTGCCAGCTCACAAGGAGGTGTGAACATTGAAGATGTAGCCAAGGAAAATCCTGATGCCATCATCAAAGAACCTATTGACATTATGACTGGTCTGTCTAAAGATCAAGCCTTGAAAGTTGCTAAAAGCCTGGGTTTCAAGCCAAACAATATTGATCAAGTAAGAAATATATAATGTTTAAATATCTACCTTTTTTTTCTTTTCTTTACCCATTTTGTAATCTGAGCCCATAAAAGTCAATCATCTAAATGCATTTAAAAATAGTTGTTAATTTCCTTCTCCCACTTATAAAAATAAAACAAAAAACTAAGTTTTATATTTTGATGTATTTAAATTTTACATATAGGGGAAGACAGGGTACAATGAAACAAAATTTACTAATTAATTTTTCCTATCCACAATTTTGCATGTACAAAAATATAATTAATACATATTTTTAACCTTGTATTTTCCCCATCTAAATAAATTTTTATTAGGTTCTAAACAATATCTTTATGCTTGAAAAATAACAAAATAAATGTCTTACAGTGTTTCATTGTACCCCGTATGCCGGGGTACAATGAAACACATACTGGGGTACAATGAAACACATACTGGGGTACAATGAAACACATACTGGGGTACAATGAAACACATACTGGGGTACAATGAAACATTCTAAATGATGGAAGCAATTTTCACCCAGTATAGTTTATTTTATGAAAAATGAGATAAATACAGAAACAAAACTTGATTAATAAGAAACTTGATAAAAATATTATAGTCTAAGATGAAAAAAGAAAATTCTATTAGTTTAAGAATACCTTTCATTTTATATTAAATTTGCTCAAGTCAGTTTCAAAAATTAGCATTTCTGCTTATATTTCAGTTGCTCCTGAAGGAATATGGGATGGTAGTTTCAACACGAGTTTTTTTTTTTAAATGTAAGTTTCTAAAAAAAAAAATAAATAAATAAAAACTTGGTTGGAGTTTTTTTATATCAAGTACTTCACATTTGACTTCATTTATGTATGATTTCTCCAACGGTATATATTTCCTTATGTTTCCATTTATACGGATACTGCTTGTACCATACATGTTGTGTGGGGATATCCCATTCTCAGTACCTCAATGACCAGCTGGGACTGGAAAAAAAATCTGGATCATCATCAGAGTCTGTAGCAGGCAGAGTTTGTTTTCAAAACAATCCCTTCTTAGCTTTTTTTCTCTTTCTATTTTTTCATTGCTTAACAAGAGCATTTTTTATTGACGTGGTTAGAACAAAACTCTTTTTTTTTTCTGTTTTCCTACTCTTACTTCTAATATATTCTATTTACTATTTTTATTACTGTAATAAAACATGTTTCATTGTACCCCGCACTGAGGTTACTAAATAAAAATTTATTTTCAAACTTCTAATATTTATTTTTTTTTAGTTTGGTTTTGGAGGGATGAAGACAACAACCCAAAGATAACAATGTATAGAAAAAATAATTATTACATATAAAAACAAGGAAAAAGAAACAAAATTACTTTTAGTAAAGAAAGTTACTTTCAATGGTGCAAAAGCAATAATCTTCTATTGCTACTGTTGTAGAAGTGTGAATGTATCCAAATCACATCAGTAATTGGAACATATAGTTGTATAACATATATATAAACTGCAACTCTGTATGACAAATTTGATTGATTTTACAAGTAATGTTTCATTGTACCCCGTCTTCCCCTATTATCTTTTTATTTTGTAGTATTAAACTGCAAAACAAAACCTGCATAATCATTTGGTGGAAATGTAATTTTTATCAAATAACCCAGAAAACTAATTTAATTTAGCAATATTCAAGAGCAAAATAACTTTATTAAAGCACTGTTATATCTTTTAAAAATTCCATTAAAAAAAAAAATCTGCTTTAAAAGTTTTCTTTATAAAGTTTAAGCTGTGAAACTCAGTTCAGTATTTATATTTAAAAATATTAAGCAAAATAGCAGGAAAAATAACTAACAATTCCAACCCCTGTTCTTAAAAAAAAAAAAAAAAAAGTATATTTACATGAATTAAATAATTTGGAGTGAGATACTACAACTTATGACTTATTGCTGTAAAATGAGCTTTTATATATTGTTGGCTGATTTGTATTATAGAGTACCTTGCATCTTCTAACTTTATTCATATCTCTGATGTGAAGAACGGGTTTGCTTAACCAAGCAGAGCTTCTTCAAGCCCATTTAAAATACTTTTTAAATTTTAGCCATGTCTGTTTCAATATTTGTTTTATTCCTGAATTTTGTTTTCACATGATGAAGGGAAGAAAATGCATTCTCACATAGATATAAATTGTGCTAAATACTAGTAGAAATTTTACAGTTTTTGTAGAAATCGATGGCTATTTTGTTAGCTTCAGAAAGCAAAACCTCGTTAATTCATCCATTTTATAAATGCTCTTAAGAATTCCATCACAAGATAGCATAAGTTCTTGGAACAGATGTGTTTGTGGTCTGAAGAAAAAAAAAAAATTATCTGGAAATAAAAGGGGGGGGGGGGATTTTGGCGATGAACTGTTATTTCTGTCAACTACATCAACTTGCTGTATTGTTTCAGGATCAGGAAGCTTATAAAATTTTTCAATCTCGTTTTGTATTTTTTTTTTTTCGCATCCTGCATATTTTTACATTTGATTCTTTAAAATCTTAAATACAAAAAGAAGAAGAATTATAACTTGTTTTAAAAATTTCTGCATAATGTTTGTAATATATGTGTTTGCATAATGTTTGTTTCTGCATAATGTAATATTTCTGTATTATCTCTTATTTACAGAATTTTATGACCTGATTTTCTATTTTTAGATGCCAAATTTATTAATCTAAGCTTAACTTTTGTAATTTTTAATATTTCTTTAATTTTCAATTGTAATTGAAATCATATTGAAAATTTCGTTATTAAAAGTGATTGTAATTATGAAACTATGAGGAAATTTTGTTTTGAAAAGTACCAATAAAAGCACTTTAATTTTAAAAGTAATCACCATATTGATTTATCTCTGAGTGATTTCTCTGATGATCTCTTGGTGATCATTTTCAAAAATGGCATTTTGGTTGCGTTTTGTGAAAAAATCGCCATGTTTATTTTGCAGACTGCAAACGCATCTGTTCAAAATTTTCTTTTCTCTCTAGTGTCTCTTTTCTCTCTTCTAGAAAAAAGGACTTCATGTAAAATTTTCTGTTAAATTTCAGGACAATAGCTATTCAAACCTTCTACCGGGCTTTCACAGTATTCATTTATACCCCTACCACCCGTCATTCAGGGTTTACTTTTATTTTTTCATTCTTGCCAATGAAATTATACAGGAATAGAATTGATATTTTTATGCTGCTTAAGAAACCTACAATGAAATACTTTTTCTCAATTTCGTATAGTGTAAACATAAACCATGAAAGTTTTTGAATTCCATTTCATTCAGAACAGAAGGTTCACATAGCAGTACTGGTACACATACCATAGTCTAGGAAATCCTGATCAAATTCATGTATGCCTCATTCTGTCTTTCTATGTAGCCATTAGGGATGCACCAAATAGTGATTTTGGCCAAATACCGAATATTCGGCCAACAGGTAAACCAAATATAATTTCGCTAGCTGAATACTGAATATTCGGCTTGCCGACTACTTTTAAATTTCAGAATTTGAAAGTATTAAAGTTAAATGTTGAAACAGTTTTACATAATATTTAATACACATACTTCCATATTGATACACTAGATCTTTTTACAAGTAAATTCCACACAAAAAAAAATTATGCTTTGAAATGTTATAGAAGAGGATTGTTTTGAAGCTTCTTTAATTGATACAATTTTAAATTTCATGAATTCCTCTCTGAATGAAAACAAATGAATACAATTTTCTTATATTTTAAAATCAAAGTGACATTTTGAAGGAATTCGAATGAAAAATTCTACAGTCATATACTGTTTATTTGTCATGAAGGAACTAAATTTGTCATTATTGGTTAATTTTCTTACGTGATACTTTTCAAATAGTAAATAAAAATGTAAAAGCATTCTCCTTTTAAATATCTGTATTAATTGACTGTTAAATATGGTAATTGTTTTAAAGTTTTTAAAAATATTTTTAAAAAAGGTCTTAAGTGTTCGGTCTGGCTGAATATTTGAATATTCGGCCAAACCGAACATTCGGCATACCGAATAGTTTGATATTCGGCCTAACTGAATATTCGGTAGTATGGACGAATAGACCGAATATTGAATAGATACCAAATATTTGGTACATCCCTAATAGCCATATAATTAATATTATATTGAACAATATAATTTTTGTAAATTGTTAAATTGTATAAAGAACATTTGGTACTTTTCGGTTAGCCGGGCACCAGTGTTATATATGCATATATATATACATATCTTATACACATATGTATATATATATATACATATGTATGTATATATGTGTGTGTCTGTGTGTGTGTACATATATATGTACATATATGTGCATATATATGTATATATATGTATGTAAATATAACACTGGCGCCCGGCTAACCGAAAAGTACCGAACATTTCATATGGATGATGACTTTGAAAGTTGTATGTATAGAATATTGCTTAGTACCTTGTGGTTTTTCTTGTATACAATATTGTAACTGATTAATTTCTGTGTTCTAGATATTATTATTTTGATGTTATTTCAGGCCGTTGAAATAACCACAAGTTTATATAAAGCATTTCTACAATATGATGCAGTTATGATAGAAATAAACCCCCTAGTTGAAGATTCCATGGGTGATGGTATGTATTCATTTTTTGTACAATATGTTTTATAATTTTAAGCATATTGAAGTCTAAATTCAACTAGTATGTTGTGGCCATCACAAAACTTTCTTCTATCTCATACATGTCAATATTTCAAAATTCACTATCTCAGTGCCAAATTAAATGGCAATCTGTGTTCATCATGAGAATTCTAAAAATATGAAATTCTGTGTGTTAGTTCTCGAGGTATGACTGTCGCTGAAATCGTGTAAATCCAGCAAAATGCAGTATAGTAGCGCCACCTATTGTGTTATTTACACCAGAGCCTAATTATCACCAACTTATGTCAACGTCTAACTGAATATGAAGTTTGAGGAAAATTCGTGCATTAGTTCTTGAGGTAGAGGTATTGCGTAAATCATGACAAATGCAGCATAGAAGCACCACCTGTTGAGCAACAACACATAATCAGCAACAACATGATTTGCAACAACACATAATCAGCAGCAATATTAATCAAGTTATACTTAAATCTGAAGTTTGATGAAAATTCATGCATTAGTTCTTGTGATAGAGCTATTGAGAAAATAGTTCAAAATGCAGCACAGCAGCGCCACCTATTGGGCGATTTACACCAACACGTAGTCAGCATCATTTCATATGAAGGACTAACTAAATCCGAAGTTTGGTGAAAATGTGTGCATTAGTTCTTGAGATAGAGCTACTGCGAAAATAATGTAAATCCTGCAAAATGCAGCATAGCAGCGCCACCTGTTGGGCGATTTACACCAAAACATAAACAGCATTCATTCATGTCAAGGACTAATGGTATCTGAAGTTTTATAAAAATCCATGCATTAGTTCTTGAGATAGAGCTTTTTTTGGAAAGCACCACCTGCAGGGCGATTTACACCAAAAACTAATCAGCCCCAATTTATATCAGGGACTACCTGAATATAAATTTTTATTAAATTTCGTGCATTAGTTCTTGAGATAGAGCGCCCACATAATTTGTCACATACAGACAGAGATTTTGTAAAAACTCATATTTGTATTCCTACACTTGACGCACAAAAAGCCGATGTTTGCTGTGTTTTAGCCGATTCTAGTCATATTTTCCATTTTTCATACCACCCCCTGGTCACCGTCCACGTAATCGATTATCTACAACTTGCTTACTCCCTAAATTATTACTATGAAGCGATGGCTAATATTGTTGGTGGAAACTGTGCCGCCGAATGATGTTTTAATAAAATGATGAGCTGCCTTTATGTTTTGTCTCAATTATTTCTGGGGAAACTTTCACGAAAAAATGTATTCCATGGCCTTCACTCGTCGACTGATAATCATCATATAACATCAATGTTGTAGTCTTTAACACGACAGGATTCCAATCTTCGTTATACTAGTACAACAGGATTGAATTTACCTGTTTTGACAACTTATACTACTCTATTACTGCTGGACGTGATCCACTACTGATGTCGTGACAGCCATTTACTTCATTCCAATTAGAAAAATAATCCAATGTTGCCATAATGCAACACACACACACATATATATATAAATAATAAAAAATGATGGGGCATTTGATTTATAACTACATTGCTCATACACATTTTATAATGGATGTTGATTTGATGCTTTTATATGCATAATGGTGAAGTTATATTTATATTTTAATTCATATTTTATTTATTCAGCTTCATTAATATTTAATCAAGTTAACGATTAACTTGTATTTAATTTTTAGTCTACTCGGGACAATAAAATATTAATTTCTAATAGTATATCATCTTTATAGAGAATAATATGCATAAGTTTATTTTATATAACTTGCTATGACAATCTGTATTAAAATTGGGTTATTAGTTTTTTATTATTCCTCTATCCTTTTTAATCTTGTTCCATTTTGAACTTAGTGTTCAATGATTAATTCTCAGTTTTTTTGTCTTTTAGTTCCAAATTCATATTCTATAGCTTTTTTATGGCTAATATGAAAATAAACCACACACTTTGTGAACTTTAGGCATTTGGTTACTGAATATTCTGATTAGTTCTACAAACATCCATTTTTCTTTTCCTGTTCATTTAATTTTTTTTCCCTTATGTTTAATAGTAATTCTTAATGATTTTTTTTTTTTTTTTTTAGTGTCATATTTATATATTTATTATATATAATTTATTTTATATGTTTTAGCATATAGCTATATAATATTATCAATGTTATAAAAATATTTAAATTCTCTCTATTGATTAATTGGGTGTGGGTGTAGAATATATTGTATGCATTATATTAACATTTATATTTAATATTTTTGTGAATAATGGTATATAATATGGTATTTATTTATTAAGATATGTGGGGTAAAGTAGAGGGTAAAATTTGAAAGCATTAGCTTCAATACGGATACTCTTATGATATTAGACCATTATAGTTATATTTTATCATAATAGATGGCGGTACCAAAATTTAATTTGCATTCTGTTTGTGGCTTATATTAGTGTAATATTTTCAATTTTCAACACTAGGTGGTACTAATGCTGGTTATTGGCGATATTGTAAATTACTAGTTTTGGGATTTTTTACTTTAGTTAAGAAAATTTAAAAGTGTTAATAGGATTTTTAAATACTAATATTGTAATTATTTTCTATTTATATTATATTAATTATTTATCACGGTATTTCAAAATGGATTAACTGCAACCATTAGGTTTTAATATCTGTGTTAACTTAGCGCAATAACTTTAAGGTTATTTTTGCAGTTAACGGATACCATGTGTAGGAGTATATTTGGATTAAATGGGATTATATGGGGTATGCTGTGTACTTTTACTATTTTTCCATTTCATGGCATTTAATATTATTCTGTTTTCATCTTTAATCTATTCCTTTGGTCATATAGTCGTTTGAGTACAGGGGAAAAAAAATTTTCAGCTTTTAGCTTTTTTTCTCACAGAAAACGACTATTTTGCTTATATAATTGAATTTTGTACTCTTGATAACGTAATTCAATATATAAGTTTTCCAATTATTTTTATCGGTATCTATTTTTTTCTATTTTTCTTTTTTTCTTCCATATAAATTCTTGTAATATAGTACAAGGGACTATATTTTATTCATAACAGCTGGTACGTACTATGTTTTTGGTATCCACGTTAAGTGTGTTGGGGGAAGCTTTATTATTGTCATTTCATTCATAATATCAAAATTTTTGTTGGTGGTTGGTAATGTTTATTTAATGGTTATTTATATATATACACACATACATACAAATATCACGTATTTAAAATATTTTTTAAAAACGTTTCCCTTATTTTTTCTATATTTCATCTTACATTATTTGTATTCCACATACAAAATTCTAATTGTTTTCAATGTGTCGTATTTTTTTTTTCTATTTTCCTGTGTAAAATTTTTATTCAATGCTTGTAATTTTTTTGTTTTAATAAATTTGATTTGACTGTCCTAATTTGATCCAGATAATTTGGCTGGCTTCTAGAACTTTCTTCTCACTTTTTAGGAGCTGAATTATGCAGTTTTTTTAATTTCATGGTCTTATAATATTTTAGCCTTTTCATTGTTTTTTGTACATGCTTTATGGAATTATGTAGCTTTGTGCGCTGTCATTAAACGCTCTTGCATGATCTCTGACCACAGATTTTCTGTTCTTTTGACTGTTATATCTTTCACAGCATTACCAAAGGTCTTCTATCTGCTGAATTCATAAAATTAAATTATGCAATATTTAATTTTCTTTTGGACGTGTGCAAAAATATTCTACAGAATTGTAAGTCTTTCTGAGTTTTGAAGAATCTAGTAGTGCATTTTGTTTTTAGAAGAGAATCATGCATAGTAATGTAACAAACTGAAAAGAAAGAGTTTTTATCTACCTGATGGTTAATCCTTTGTTTACGGGGGAACATCTGCTGTGTTTAGAATGAACTTCTGTTTTTTCTTGGACGATGAGTACATAAATGTGATGTTAAATGAGTCATTGTGAATAAAATATTACAGGATGATATGTTTATATCATTTTACTCAAAATCATGCAACCATCATATTTTTGTATGGAGGAATTTCAGATACTGTAGTGTTGAGATTGTTATATTTTTCAACCTCAATGAGGTGTAATAGTTTTCTTCTACAAACAGTGATAAAGAGGTAAAGTGTTACTAAACCCATAGTAACATGTTAATTAGTGCCATAGGATATGTTATACGTATATATTATCAAGCTCTTTAAAAATACAAAATTGTCAGTTTTTATGCTTTTAAATTTTGAAAAGTTTATTTTCTTTAGTCACTATATTTATTACCATTACTAGCTGAGCCACCCTGCATTGCCTGGGCCTGTAATAATATTCTAAAATGCACCTGAAATTTGTACTGCGAAATCTCATAAAAAGAACCGATCTCGAACCGAAAGAACCTCTAGCAGGTGTGCTGCGCACACATAACAAAATCTTGCTAAAAAAAAAAACAATCTCAAATTCTTTAGTTCCACATTTCACCACCAAGGGGCAAACTATTCTTAACAAAACTGTTTCTGAACGAAGCTTCGCTAAACAACCTACCTGCAGATATATTAGTCAAGGGGTTGGCAGACTTAAGCAAGAATTTTAGATGTTTGTTGAAATTACTATTTGAAAATAGGCGTAAGTACACTTTTGAAATGTTACATTAAATAAGTATTATTTATCCCAGGGCTCTATCAAAAATCTGCATCTAAAACAGTCGAAAACGGTACAGTTTTAGATATTTGGTAAAGTCCACATAAAAAAAAATTATTGTCCCTCCCCATATTTTGATGCCCCCTATTCTTTAAAATCTATATTATGTGTTATAAACTACCTGAAAGTTTTATATTAAATGAGTAATATTTATCCCAGGGCTCTGTCAAAAATCCGCATCTGAAACGGTACAATTTTAAATATTTGATAGCCCCTCCCCTTAAAAATTTTGACCCCCCCCCCCCATCCTCCGCCTCCCTGAAATTTGATGCTAAAATAAAAATCATTTGTGGTTTCGAAAACCTTTCTTTTAAATTCAGTTTGAAAGAAATCATCCAGTTAATGAAATAATAATTAATATCTAAGGTTGTAATTGAGTGACTGTGAAGAAATTTACATTATCTGAAATCAGCGAAAAATTCTACATCTGGATGTATAAAAATTAAATCTATAAATTCAATATTTGAAAAATTTTACAGGTCGTCTATAAATGCCACTACCTACCTGCAGGGTTTGGAAAAAACCCAGCCCACTGGGTCCACAACCCAGGTTTTTTTCGGGCTTTTCTGAAAAAACCTGGGTTTTTTCAGGCTTATAGAGTTTTTTTTTGGTGAACACTTTAAACTTTTATTTTTCATATACATAATACCTAAATTCTTCATTTATCAGTGAAACCTGGGAATAATTTTGCATTAATTATGAATTAACAAAAAATATATAATGAAAAAAAAAATCAATTTAAAAGGTATATTTGTATTTCATGGGACTAGTTTGTTGCACTAAGGATATATTAAGTGAACCACAACTAGATTTCTTTATGTATAATTCTTGCCTCAAGTTAAACATGCTAAATTTATATAGTTTCTTTCATTCACTTCATATCAGAAAACAGTTGAAGACAACATTTTTTTTTTTTTCTAAAGAGATGGGATTTATTATAATATTTTTAAAAACTTTAGCAAAATTTGCTACATATATATTACAATAATATTAAATGTTAAATTAGATTGTCATAGAAGTATGGTTGTTATAACCCCCCCCCCCCCCCCCCCCAAAAAAAAAAAAAAACAAAAAAAAACAGCAATAAACCCAACTGGATTTTTCCAAAATTTATTACATAGGTAATATATTTTTTAATATCAGAACACCACTCGTAAAGTTTATCACCCCACCCAAGTGAAAAAATAGTCTTAACCCTCCGAGCGTATTGCAAAAGGGTAAAATTGTAATGTTGTTTTCTTTGCATTTTGTTTTAAATGCTAAGAAAATGATTTTTTCAACATTATAAAAAAAACTCAATTACAAATATGAATGTAATCCTTCAGAGTATTAATCATTCTTCAATGTATTTAATATTCATTAAATCTATAGAATTATATTATCTTAAATATTGCTTGTATTGCTGTGAAACCTGGAGCTTAGTGAACGGAATATTACGTCCCAAACACTTAGAGGGTTAATTCTCCCAATTACCATTTTTAAAACAAATAATTGTAAATTAATTTTCTATAAGTATGTGTAACTATCACAAATACAAAAACTAATTTTTTTCCCATTTAAAAAAAAAAAAACACTTTGATATATTATCCATTCTATGTTATACAGTTGAAACTCTTAACAAAATACCACATATGCTGAGAATTCTAATTTAATGATGTGTACATGTAGAATTATTTGGTTTATTCTATTAATTAGTTGGAATAAAAAATGCTTACTTTACAACAAATATTTTTTTCCAGTTCTGTGAATTTTGTTATACTCTGTTTCAATCGCATAAAATTTTGCTTAATTAAATGTAAACTACCATCCCAACTAAATTCAATAACAACATAAACTACTAGTATTAGTATAGTTCTTTAATGATAATTTCATTGTTAAAATTATTACTAATAATCAACTTATCTCAAAGCAAAGCATAATTTTGATTATTGTCATTGATTTATATATTTTTGTAATCAATTAGTTACTTTAAATTGTATTCAGCAGTAAGTGCATTTTTTTTTTCAAACATTCTGAACCACCTCCCTTAACTTTAAAAAGCCTTGATAAAACCCTGTGGGTTGAATTTTTTCTGGAAAAACCCTGGCATTTAACAACCCTGAGTCACTGTCAGTCATATTTGTAAATTTAGATAGCAAATGGCAACACTTTTACTAGCTTTACTGCTTTATCAACTCTTAAATAATTACATAATTTGTTCCGAACCAGACCAAATGTAGAAACGTATTGTTCCATTGAAACAGAGGTAGCTAGTGCTGAATGTAAAGAAATGAAAAACCGACAAAATCCAGGCGGAAGCTTATCTTTTTCACTCATTTTTGCCATAATCTGCCACCATTTTTGTGTTAAAAGCTCCTGTATAACACTTTCATTGAACATTGAAACTAGATAATAAATGGAATGGAAGATCTTAAAAGCTATAACAATACAAGCAATCAGGATGGAGTTCAAGTGTCATCTTTAGGCATGCGTTAAGATTTAAAGCATTTGGGCACATTTTAGATTACAGGCATAAATATCTTCCTTTACAGATAATTTCTCTTTTTGTCATTTTATCTCTACTTAGAAACAGGGCCATTGCGAAGACTTTTTATTGGTGGGGGAGAGGACCTTAAATTGCCAAGTCAAATTTCAGTATTTGCCAACTAGTTTTATAACTTTGCCAAGTTACCACAATTAGAAAATGTAATATAGGTCTTATTCGTAAAATGTTTAATAATATTCCCAATTAGATTTGCAATTTTTGCAAAGTCTGTCAGAAATACGAAATACATTATAGTTTTTAATAAAGTTTTACACAAATTCACCAACTAAGTTTGTAAATTTGCCAAGTGTAACAGCATTCACAAACGTTTTTTTTTTTTTGGGGGGGGGGGGGGGGCTCCCTCCTTGTCCCCCCCTTAGTGAGGCCCCTGCTTAGAAATTCCTTTAAATCTGTTTCTTTTTAAATACAGTACAACCTTGATATCTCGAATCTGTGGGAAAGTGAAAAAACAATCGAGATATAGAGGTTTTGAGTTATCAAGGTTTTGACAAAATTTAAAAATCTAATCTCACAAGCTGCTTTTTGCTGTAAAAAATAAGATTCTTCAAAAACTACACATAATAATTAACAAATTACACTTCCCAAAGTTTTAATAATTTCAAAATTGTGTTATACACAGGGGTGGATTTATAAAGTGAGGGGCCCCTCTCACTGGAACTGTTTGGGGCCCTTCCATCTTGAAAAATTCAGTACATTTATAATTTAAAAATAATAGATATTCAAAACTTAGTTACAATAATTACTTACAAATTAATTAAAATGTATTAAAATCGTTAAGGATTAATTATGCAAAATTCATTTCATGTTCATATTACATCAGATTATTTTACATGAGCTTAGATACTGTGGCGGATAAATGTGTTAAAATTATGTATCTTATTTTCCTTTCAATTTTTTAAGAACATAAAATGATAATTCAAACTTCAAACCAAGGTAAATTAGAAACTAAGGAAACAATATTTTAGTATTTGCTGAGCTATAACTCAAAACCTCTTTTCGCTGATTTTCGTTTTTGGCTCATTTGTGACATGAAATAAGATATAAATGTATGGGGTTTTAATGCTTTGGACTGTAGCGGCCTGCACTGTATCTTGCTTGCAATTTTAATTTCATGTTTTAATAAAACAATTTCGGAAATAAAATAAATTCATCAATTATAATCAAATTAAATTATATTTTCTTCTTTTTGTTACACAACTGGGTTCAAAGAATAACAAATGCTTTCCAGATATCAAAAGAATTCGAAGTTCCACGAGTTATTTTATGATCAACTGCACTGCATTTTTATAAAGATATTTTTTAAACACCAATTTAATTATCTAATCTGTATACAGGTTTGTAATTGAGTGTGCCTTAATAAAGAAATCCATAAAAATGGCCCCAAAAATGAAAAATATGATTTTATATCTTATGGAAATCGGGGCCCCAATGCCTTCAGAAGCGTCCTAGCATGTTCCCAACAAACCTCTTTTCGAACGAACCTGTGACCTGGGTCCCCGCGCCTAAGGCAGCGTATACCGGGAGTGTTTCGCACGCCCCGCGAAGACAATAGAAAACCAAGTTGAATGACAAAACCCTGTAGTAATCAGGCCCATAGAACCTGAGATAAGAATGCGCCTTTGGCAGGTAAAATGGAACTAAAATCTGTAAAACAATTGTAAGCTAAATTGAATGAACCAATTTCCGTTGAAATCGAACCCATAGAAAACTGAGAAAAGAATGCGTCATTAATCTTCGAAAATGGTGGTAAAAGAAGTCCAAGATAAACTATAGTGCAGAAAATAGCTGAATCGTAATCTAAGATGAACGAACCGATTCCCGTTGAAATCGGACCGTTAGAACACCAGGAAAGAATACGCTCCCAAGTGGTGGAAGATGCCCCCTCTCCAAAAAATTTGCCGAATTACCTTTAAAATTAACCGAATATTTATTTTATGGATGAAATCTCCCGCCCTAAAAAGTTATTGACTTACCTTTAAGTGTAGTGTTATTTTTAATTTGCGGCTGTAGTGAGTAAACATAAGTTAATGCCGAAAAAGGAGATTAATATTGAAAAAAGGTGGTAGCAAGGGCATAAAGAAATTTTTTAGAAGTTTATAAAGTAGCCGGAGGACCCTAGAACTATGTTAAAGAAAATTGCAAGAGAATCAGATAATTTTTTTAAAGGTGCTGCACCAAGGACTTTAAGAAGGCGATTATTATTCAAGATTGGTGGTAGCTAAAGTCTAAGAATTTTTTTTTTTTTTTTTTTTTTTGTCGTTTATGTAGTATCTGAAGGACCTAAGAAGTTGTTAGAAAATAAAAACTAGTAAATTCGACTATTTTTAATGGGTCTGTAATTGGGGGACCAAAAGGTGTCAACTGGTAGTTGAGACCTTTAGTTTACCCTAAGATGAAAACATGTTAAAAGATTCTAGTACTTAGCTCTTTAGATCTTCAAATAATCGAAATAAAGCATAGGGTATAAATTAATCAATAGGATAAAATTTTAAAGAATTGAGCAGAAAATAGTGGAAAATTCTTTAAAAAAGGGCCCTAGGGCACCAATAGAAATATGAGGGGTAGCTGGAGGTCCTAAGAAGTTGTTCCAAAAAAAGCTAGTGAATCAGACGATTTTTAAGGGATCGGTAATAGAGGACCCAAAAGGGGCCAACTGATAGTTGAGAGCAGAGCCTTAAGTTAAAAACATGTTAAAAGATTCTAGTCTTAGCACTTTAGATTTTTATTAGTCGAAATTAAGCATAGAGTATGAATTATTCATTTGAATAAAACGTTAAAGAAATGCGCTAAAAGAGGGGAGAAATGCTTAAAAAAGGGCCCAGGTGGCTCAATTAAAATATGAGGGTGTTTATCCGGGGAGAAGAGTCCAAGCCTCAACTTTAAAGTTATGCAATGAGAGTGCGACAGAATGAGGAGATGGAAAATGCATGGTGCACAAAAGTTCAATTGGCTCCGGACTGGTCAGGGGCTTAACTGGAATGTAGAAACGGGGGAATAACTAAATGGAAAAAGCTCCCCCAAAACAAAGGTCGGATTAAAAATGGTCAATTTATTAAGAATTTAGGGCACAAAAACTTCAAGGGGCCCTGTACCAAGTGCCAGGGTCTTAACTGGAATGTAATTGGGTATAAGGAAAATTTTTAGTAGTTTATAAAGTAGCTGGATGATCCAAGAACTATGTAAATGAAAATTGAAAGAGAATTGGATTATTTTTAAAGAAGGTATCAAGGGCCCCAAGAAGGCGATTAATGTTCAAAATTGGTGGTAGATGAACTCTGAAAAAATTTTTTTATGTCGTTTATGTTCTAGCTGGAGCACCTAAGAGGTTGTTAGAAGAAAAAAAAAAAGCTAGTGAATCGGATCATTTTTAAGGGAGCTATAATAGGGGGCCCCAAAAGAGACCAACTGATAGTTGTAAGCAGGGCTCAAAAATGGAAACATGTTAAAATTTGCTAGCACTTAGCGCTTTAGATTTTCAATTAGATGAAATTAAGCATAGGATATGAATTAATCATTAGGATAAAATTTTAAAGAAATTCGCGAAAAAATGGGAAATGCTTTAAAAAGAGCCATAGGGCTCCAATAAAAATATGAAAGTATTGCTCGGGGACAGGAGCCTAAGAATCAACATTAAAATTATGCATTGAGAGAGTGACACAATAAGGGGGTTGAAAGTGTATGGCGCACAAAAAGTTCAGTTGACCCTGGAGGGACAGTGACTTAACTGGAATGTAAAATCGGGAGAATAACTAAATGAACAAGTCGAAAATTGTACGTCAGACTTTGCAAATGAGGTGCGTTCGTACTATAACGAGTTTTTCAAATATTCAGATCTTGGTGCAATAGCTTCTGCACTCTTGTACAAAAATGCATGGATACAAAGTCATTACGATTATGTATATTAAATTCAGAAATACGGAAATAATATGACACCATCTTAATCCGGGAGAATGTGCGCATACCCAGGGTATGAATGGTTTTTACTTTGTAACCAATAAATATAAATAATAATCGTCACCTTTTTTAGTCGGAGACAATTGTTACAAATTCTGCGATAAAATAAGTTGAAGATTATTTTAAAAGAAATAATAGTGACAGTTGTAAAAACCAAACGCATTCTGGGTCTATCAGGCCCGGTGTACGTCCTCCCGGGTTAAATATGATTTAATCACAACGGCAACCTGGAATCATTACCTATCATGGGATATCATTGAATTAATTACATATGATAGGAATTAATAGAATAATTACCATGGCAACCTAGAATGGTTACCTATAAAGGGGATATCATTTAATTATGTATGGTAGGATTTAATAGAACGAAGAAAACTTTTATTAATATCTTTTTAAGTTTTGATTCGATTTTCATAACATTTCAAATGGCTCGACAAAATTCTGCAACGATTATATATATTAAATTTCAAATCATTCGGTGAATCGTTTTTGCGCTGTTATGTACGGACAGACGGACGGACCAGAAGATGACTATAGGTGCTACGTATTTATGTAATTACGACATTTCCCCATCGACCATAATGTAATGAAATACTTTTGAGTGTCTCTGTAAGTAAACTATGATGTTTAACACGCTTAAAACTACTGAAATCTCACATCCAGAGATTATCGTCCATAGACGGCCATGTATCCAATTCTTTGCATGGCCCTGTATATCATTTTATTTATATTTTACAAGCATATCTTAGTATACTAAATATGTTGGTCAACGTAAAACTGAATAACTCGTTTAAAAACCACCATTAAGCTACTTTTATTCATACTCAGTAACTCTCATGAATTCTTTTGTTTAGCCTTGTATATGATACACATCACTTATACTCACAAATGTAATATGCAAAACTTAGTTAAACTTAAAATCTCATACCACAACTAAATATGAACTCCCAGCAATCATTGATAATATACAGTACTTCGGATCCATATAGTATCCAAAATCTTTTGTGTGTCCCTGCAAATAGTATGCACTTTCTACTATAAAGGAAGTAACTTGTAATGAACCTTAGCAACGTATATCAATTTCATTATATGTGAAATAGTTTAACATAATAAAATACGCCACAAACAATGTTTTCCCCAATACCATTATATTTTAGTTCATTTCATAAATTCATATAAAGTTCATTATGTTCGAAAGGGTGTAACATCATTAAAATGTACATGAAACTATCTTTTCCCATTGGCCATAATGTTTCGCAATAATTTTGACTGTCCCTATAATTGATCTGTACATGCGATTTTCATAAAATTTGAAATGATTCGACAAAATTCTGCAACGGTTACATATTTTAAATTTTAAACCATTCGGTTGGATAGTTTTTGCGCTGTTATATGCCGACAGACTGACGGATGAACCAGACGATGACTATAGGTGCTACATAATTATATAATTACGAACGTACCTAAAAAAGGGCCCCAAAAACGAATATTGGATTAAAACGGAGTAATTTATTAACAATTTGGGGTAGAAAAATTTCAACGGCCGTGTACCGGGCCCCAGGGGGCCAGGATCTTAACTGGAATGTAGAAAGGGAGATAACTAAATGAAGAAAGTTCCCCAAAAATGAAGAAAATCAGATAAAATGGGGGAACTTATTAAAAATTCAACGTACGGTATACTTTGCTAGCCGTTGCATACAGACACACAGAGCTCAACTTTCTTTTATTAGCATAGGTAATCAGCAACAAAGTAAAAATACATTTAAAATGTCAGCTTTATGAAAACTACATTCCAAGTGTGGGTCCCCAAAAGTCGGGGGCCCCGTGGTTGCGCCCCATGATTTAATTAGGCTCCAAATCTGTATAATTAAATCATCTTAAAAGGTCTCTAACAGGGTGTTATTCGGGACAGACCCAAGTTTCCTTTTAATCCCACCCCATCCCTCCACAGCCGATCATAGTCCTGATAATTCATAACGGAAAAAAGATAAAGGAAAATTATATTTATGACATGAAAATGGTGTAATATTAACTGAAAAATTAAAAAAAATCACCAAGTAAATCCTTTTTTCAAGACGTCACATTTCCCTTTCAACTCAAAAGAAGATTTGGGGGCCCTTGGGATGTGGGGCCCCTCGTGATTGCGACCATCGCGACCTCTTAAATCCGCCACTGGTTATACACAAACTTGTTTCGATTAAATAATATTATTCAGAAATTTCTCACAATTTGGGCTCAATCATCAACTTTGAAGCTACGGATTATCTTCTAGTTGAATGGTTGTCCTGGTCGAAACTTTGAAGTCGTGTTTGGCAGCAAAAATTTAACCGATATTTTTTAGCATTATAAGATTAGAGTGAGCTTTACAATTGCCTATGAAGAGGAGAACGTATATTTTACTTTTAGTCGTCGTTTTACCGATTCCTATCAGCCAATCAGCAAAAATTGCGTTTGCCATCGAAGCCTTTATATTTTGCTTGTACAGCATTAGAAATGACTTAATTTTAGCAAAGTACCTGGGCTTTTTAGTTCGTCCTATCATAAGAGGAGGAAGCTTTTCTTTACTACTTTGATTTGCTGCCAAAAGCACAATTACACGAAGTTTACTTGGTTTGCCACGTCGGATTTCTTCACCTTTAAATGCAGACGTTTTGTTGGGAAAACTATGGTGCAATAATACAGTTCCATCTGTGTTAAACACATCATCTGCTTTATAGTCTTTTAAAAGAGAAGGAAGTTCTGAGAGCCACTCTTCACAGGTAGCTGAATCACCCGGTGCACTTTCACTGCAAAGTTTCCAAAAAACGATGTCCTTTTTTTTTGGATTCAAAAGCCTTCATTTCTTACCATTTAAGTTCTTCGTATATCAACAAAGGGATAAAAAAATGTGAAACCAGCATCCAGATCAAACTAATTCTACAGCTAACAATAGCCGAAGGGGCATTCCACGTCAAATCAGGCAGTAAAATATCAATATGTAACCCACCATCACAGATTTTAATGAAACTGCGTGTGTTTGTTCTTACTATTAAGATATGATCACCAGTAATTTTTTTTGCTCCTTGGTGAAATAGTTTCTGAGAAAAAAATTGTCAAAATTTTGAAAAACTGCCATGAGTTGGCATTCTTGACTGCTCGATTTTCAAATGTAGCATGACATAAATATGATCATATTTCAATATCTATTCCACAAATCATCTTCAAATAATTTATGCATAATATATAGGGTACGTATTTTATGAAAAAAAATACTGTTACGCTTATATAACATTTTAAGTGTGTCTAAAAAAATGTTTAATCTTTGAAGTCGTGAATTTTTTATGAAAAATAATGCATTAACAAAAAAAGCATTATCAACAAAAGGCGGTATTTTTATTAAATTTATTTTTTATGGGAGATATACTTAAAGGTGTCCTTTACCTGATTCTGAAATAAAAATAGTGGGATTTTGGGTGTTTTTGGTAGTATTTCCTATTTAAAAATATTTTGAGGTGCATTTCATATCAAATCAAGCAGAGTCATTCCATGTCAGTTCCCCTAAGCCATTTAATCACTGTCACAAATTTCAATAAAATTGGGTTTGTTTATAGCTTATTTTAAGACCTAATCACCTTTAATTTTCTTGATCCTAAGTAAAATATTTTTTAAGATAAAAAATATCAAAATTTTGAAAATTTTTTTAAAATTTTTTTAATGACAGTTCGATATTCAAAGACTACATAAAAAAAAAAGTCATTTCAATATAAAATCACTAAATAGGTTTCAAATAATGTATATGTGACAAATAATGTAGGCAGATTATTATTGCTTGTTTTTTATCATGTTTAAACACTAAGAGTGTCTTTTATCTTGTGAATTTTTAAAATAAAGAATTTTGTCAAAAATAATGTGTTAATCAAAAATTTATTATTAACCGAAGGCAGGGTGTTATTGCTTTTTTTTTTAATTGTACGTAAAAATATCTTTTAAATGGTTATAAAATAAAAATAGTGAACACATGAGAAAAAATTATCAAAATTTTGGAAAAATGCCACGAGTTGCCATTAATGATTGTTCAATTTTCAAAGGCCTCATTTTATATATAAAATCATATTTCAATAACTAATAAAGAAATCTTCGAATAATTTAAGCAAGGTAAATAAAGTATGTAAATTATGAAAAAAATATTGCTGTAATGTTAAAAAATATTTAAATGTGTCTAAAAAATTGTATAATCTTTGAAATCAAAAATATTTTACAAAAAATAATGAAATTATTAAAAAATCTTTATCAATCAGAGGCGGAGTTTCTATGACTAATTTTTTAATTTTAAATTGTACATAATACTACATTATAACTGGATCTGAAATAAAAATAGTGGGATTTTGGTTGGTTTTAGTAGTATTTAAATCATATTTAAAATTTTCAATATTTTCAAATGTAAAACCTATCCAATGTATCATACCTGGAAATATTTTTATTTATACATTTATTTTATTTTTCAAATTATCTTTTATGTCCGTCTCTTAAGGAAAAAAAATAAACAATATTGTTTTTTAGTAAAACTTCTAGGGCGAAGAGCAATTATCCCTTTCCAAAAAAGAGAAAAATCACTAGCTCCTCACCGCCCAATAGAAATTTTCAAAATGACAGTCCTAATCTTTAAACTCATATTTGGCTGTTAATATTGAAAATTTAGCATTGAGCTGCTAATATTGAAAAAAAATACCAAATTTCACTCTTTTGAAGAAAATTTTGACGTATTGTGCTTTAAATATATGCAAAAAACGCATAATCCATTATATTTATATCTTTCAAATAACTATATCTAAAAAATTAATTAAAACTTAATGAGTAAACTTTTGTAACTTTATTCAGTTTCTAATGATATGTACCGTAATTTCGGGTGAATAGCCCGCAGATCAAACAATTCAGTTTGGACCCAGAAATTTTATTCAGTATTTGAAGACCAATATTTACTGTGATCTAAAAAGTTACATTTTATTTTTAAAAATTTCTGGGTCGAAACACGATTGTTTGATCCGCGGGCTATACGCCGGAAATTACGGTAATTTGATTTATTTCATCACAATATTGCTGAAAGATGGATTTTCAACATATATATGTGTATATATATATCCCTGTTCTTAAACAAATTATTTAAAAATTATTCATTTATGTTTAATAAAGCATATATATATTGATTATACACTTACAGAAAATACATATAGTAAATTTTATGATATTATGTCAATAATGTCTAAAAGTAAAGAACTTATCTAATAGTATGTAACGAAAAATTTAACATCTGGTGTAATGACAACAAAATTTTATAATTGTTTTACTTAATTTGGATGAATGAAAAAAGCTTACATGTTTATATTTTATTGAAGTACATGTGAAAATGTCACAAAGACATACCTCAACAACCACTGAGTATGTCACATTCACACTACAGATGATTTTTTTTCTTTTTGATCTTTCGGGTTTGATTTCAGATGGTAATGAATTAATTAGTTTTGTTAGAAGTATCATTGCAGTCAGCATATAAGGCTCACTATTTTTTTTATATAATTTGTTTTGATTGACTCGATGAACAACAATATTTAAAGGGACCATTTCATGACTTTTCAATTAAAAGCTGATTTATAAATTCATCATGTTGTTTAGTTATTATTATCGTCTTAAGATAATAAGTTGATATTAAAATTTTTAAATGCAGTTTATTTATTATTTGAACAGTTGAAAGTATTTTTCAATAAGAGTGCGGGCTGTTGATTTTAAGTCGGCTGTTGAGCAATGTAGTGTTGGTAAAGGAACTGGTACTATTTAATTTTTATTGCTGTAAATAATATTTGTTATTTTATTATTCTTTGTATTATATTTAAGCAAGAGTAGAAATACACGATATCGTAGTCATTTTAGTACATCTTAGAATGAAAAGCTTCAATATTTATCATTAAACATTCACATTTTATGAAAATTTTGTTAAAATTGCTCATATTTTCACTATTTTTATTTTATAACTATTGAAAAGATATTTTTACGTACAATTAAGAAAAGTAATAACAGCCTGCCTTCGGTTAATAATAAATTTTTGATTAACACATTATTTTTCACAAAATTCTTGATTTTAAGAATTCACAAGATTAAACACACTCTTAGCATTTAAACATGACAAACAACAATAAATAATAATCTGCCTACATTATTTGTCACATATACATTATTTGAAACTTATTTAGTGATTTTATATTGAAATGACTTTTTTTTATGCAGTCTTTGAATATCGATCTGCCATTAAAAACATTTTTAAAAAAATTTCAAAATTTAGATATTTTTTTTATCTTAAAAAATATTTTTTTTGTAATCACCTTTAATTTCCTTGATCCTGTCTTAAAATGAGCTATAAACATACCCAGTTTCATTGAAATTTGTGACAGTGAATTAAATATCTTAGGTGAACTGACATGGAATGACTCTGCTTGATTTGATTTGAAATACGCCTCAAAATATTTTTAAATATGAAATACTACTAAAAACACCCAAAATCCCACTACTTTTATTTCAGAATCAGGTAAAGGACACCTTTAAGTATATCACCCACAAAAAATAAATTTAATAAAAATACCGCCTTTTGTTAATAATGCTATTTTAGGTAATGCATTATTTTTCATAAAAAAATCGCGACTTCAAAGATTAAACATTTTTTTAGACACACTTAAAATGTTATATAAGCGTAACAGTATTTTTTTTCATAAAATACGTACCCTATATATTATGCATAAATTATTTGAAGATGATTTGTGGAATAGATATTGAAATATGATCATATTTATGTCATGCTACATTTGAAAATCGAGCAGTCAAGAATGCCAACTGATGGCAGTTTTTCAAAATTTTGATAATTTTTTTCTCAAACTATTTGACCAAGGAGTAAAAAAAAATACTGGGAATCATATCTTAATAAAAGGAACAAACACACGCAGTTTCATCAAAATCTGTGATGGTGGGTTACATGCCTGCCTGAACTGACATGGAATGACCCGAAACTAAAAAGTCAAACTAATTTCTGTGGAAAATATTTCGACATATCAAGGGTTTTGGAAAATATATTTTGAGATAACTATGGAAAATACATAAGAATTTTGATGGAAATGCAGGGGAAATTTCTTTTTTCGAGATATCAAGGGTTTCGAGATAAGGAGGTTCGACATATCAAGGTCCGACTGTATATTTAAATTGGCATTTATCTTTGCATTATCATACCCCAAATTAAATGATGACACAGTTGTAAAATCACGAGAAAGTTTGAAAAAACCCACAATGGGTTTTTTAAGTGGGCCCGCCCGAAAAAACTCGGGCGGGACCACTTGGGCAAACCCTGCCAGTCAGTCTGCCGTTGAAATGCCTGCTATCATTATGAGAGATTTCTCAAAAATCTGTTTCTTTGAAGGGAAATAGATTTTATAAATGGATTTTTAAGATTTTTCTACTATTTACAGGGGTATAAAAATTATTTTTAGAATTTCTGATAGGGAAATTTTTTTCTGTGTCTGGCTGTGTAATTTTAGAGTTTTTAGACCCAGTAGAAATTAAGACACCGCCCTCTATGAAAAAGCCTAGTACATATCACCCTGGCAGTGCTGTAATTATATTTACCCCTCCCCCTCTCTTCAACTTTCTGCATTTTGATAAAAATTTTAGCTTTTGTTCAATTATGAATAATTTTCAGTTCTTTAATTTGGTTTTTTTAATTTTCTCAATTAATTATTAGAAATTTAAAATTCTGAAACTCAGGTACACCAGGAAAGGTCTTTGACTATCTTCACAAAAAATTTCAGCCTTGTACGTGCCATATATTTCATTAGCCATCTCAGACAGACAGAGCGGTGTGTTCTTTTATTAGTGTAGATAAGAGTTTAATTACCTGATTACATTACAAAATACAGCGACAAGAACACTATGGTTTTAAAAATTTTATCATGCCCCCCCCCCTCTTTCACCCTCTCCCCAAGATTCGACGCCCCCTCCTTTTTTAAATTGTTTATGTGTTATAAACTGTCTGAAACAGGGCTGAAACTGGGGGGGGGGGGGGGCAGAGGAGGCACATGTCCTGGGTGCCACTTTAACAGAAGGTGAAGGGGGTGCTAAATTGAAGATTTTGTTTGATGTTTGATCCAAGAATGTATATATATATGTACACTAAATTTGTATAAAAATGGGAGGGGGGGGGGGGGGGCAAAATCAATGTTTGCCCCGGGTGCCAAAAAGGCTAGTTTCGGCCCTGGTCTGAAAGTTAAAAATCGACCGACATGATAGAAAATGCTATAGAAAAATTTGTTTGCAACCTCCCCCCCCCCCCCCCAAAAAAAAAAAAAAAAAAAAAATTACAGGTCTTCCTTTTTTAAAATTTTATCATAAAGTTTCAAACAGACCGCTTTGTTAGATTTCTTAAATTTAACAAACTTGTGTTATTTATAAAATTTAGATTTTATTAAACAGCGGCATATTTGCATAACTTTAAATTCAGTAAATGGTGTATTTTTAAAAATTGGAGTGTCCCAAAGAATCCTAGTATAAAAATTGTGGTTTCCTTTTAAAACGACAGTTTGAAAGAAATAAGCTAATTATATATAGAATAGTGCTAAGTGTATAACGCTTCCAGGAGTGAACTCATCCGTTTCCTGATAATCTTTCGTTAAAATCAGCCAAACGCAGCCATGTTAGGCCTAAGAATTCCGATGCCGTATTTGCCGACTGCCTTATTTAATCTATTTTTTCGTTGTGTAACATATATTCTTCTTCAATTTTTCTAAAAGCTTCAAAAAGTATATGATTATAACGCTTTAAGATCTAATTTAAAAATAACCAGCTACCAACAATAGGCTTCTAATGTATACAAGTGATTACCATTGCCATTCATAAGCACAAATTACAAATCCAAAAACAAATGAATGACTCTCAATTTGTTCTTCAAATTTTGTGAGTGAAGTTCATTCGCATATTCTATATCATTATTTTACCAATTCAGTTAATAATTTTCTTGCAAATTAAGTTTTAATGAAAACTAGACTGTTTTTATAACTATTTTACCCCACCTGACCCTATTAGATAAGATAAAATTTATTCTGTCATAATTCTTTTTAGAATGCAATGCTATATCATTCTTTTGAAAATACGAACACGTCATTCTGACGGGCTATCTTCTAGTTAATGAAATAATAATTATTATCTCAGCTTTAAATTGAGACATTGTTAAGAAATTTAGATTTTTAAAATTAGTGAAAAATTCTATGTCTGGATGCATAATATTTCATCTATAAATTTAATAATTTAAAAGTTTTACATTTGTTTTAAACCCTCCACTCTGCGATGGCGCCGACTGTTTGAAGATAAAACACCTGACGTCGCTCCGAAATTATTTCAAAGGCTGCCTTTCTTTCAAATGAAATAAAGATTTTTTATAGATTTTTCAGATTTTTTTTACTTCTACCAACAGTACCAGAATAATTTTTGAATTTCTAAAAGTAGGGTTTTTTTTCTGCACCTGACTGTGCAATTCTCAAGCATTTAGGCCCAGTAGTTTGAGGTAGGGACCTCTTTAAAAATGCCCAGTAGCTTTTATCACTTCTGTCGGCCCTGTCTTTCTAACAACCATTTCTCCTCTCTTCGAAAATCTTTTGTAGTTTCTCTGTTTGCACCTGCGTTTGGATGGGTTTCTTTGTTACTTTCATGTAAAAAACCCCTAAAAATCTCATTAAAAAATTTTTTGCTAAAAATTCAAAAATCGCCGTACAAATTCCTAATAAACTTTATTGAAAAGAAAACAAAATTTACTATATTAGGTTAAAAGGATGAAATCATATTCCTTTCAATGTGGAAAAATCGCCTCAAAACATAAAAAAAAATGCTAAAAATCAGATAAAAAATTAATCTAATCAAAAAATACAAAATCGGGCATTCAGGTGAAAACTCTATACATAGAGGTACCTTGTCTCAAAATTTTGTAGCTCTACGTGCAGCGGTCTCTTCAGAACATCGTCGACACACACACTCGCAAACTGCTTTCCTTATTATTATAGATAATAAATATTGTTCAATCATATCAAATCTTGAACTTCTACTACCTATCAATTAAAATTATATAAATATTTAGGAATAAAAAAAAAAACCTAGAATTTTCTGCATGAGAATTAAGTTGAATGCATACTGAGATGCAACAAATTGGCTGAAGGGTAATCATAACCTACCAATCTATTGGATGTGTTGTTGTGTGATGCAAATTTCTTTCGAATTATTAACTATTTGTTTAAACTTTTAAAATGTCATTCTAATTGCATTGTGTTCAGCTGAGAGAAGTTTTTCCTGCTTAAAGAGAGCAAAAAAATTATTTTAATTTTTATTTAAGAAACAAAATGAGTGGTTTGTTCAATCTTATTGTTTATCATTAGCAAGAATTTTTTTATATCCAATGAGGTGGTCATTAAAAAGAGTTGTTGCTATTAAATAGTCCTACTGTAATTTATTTGTTTTTTTCTGATCCTAAAATGTTTTTATGTAACAGAACTGAAACATTGTTTTTGAAATTTAAGTAACATTTTATTACAAATGTCTTTTTCTCAAATATTCTTTGCTTGTCCGACTGAAGCTAATTTCTTTAACAATTCCTATCATTATAAAAATGAAAGTGATTTCCTTTTAATTGGAAAGTTTTGGATCACACTTGTGAGAAAATTAAAGCTTCCTACACTATTGACTTTAATCCTCACGTAATTGATCAATAAAGATTTGTAATGCCACCAGACTGAAACTTAACTATTTTTAAGATACACATACATTTTAACATCTGAATTAAATTATTATTTAAACTAATTATGAAACATTAGACAGACTTGAATACATTTAAAAAGCAATTAAATTTAAAATATATACATAAAAACATTTAATGAAAATAAAAACATACAAAGTAAACGTTTCGCTATGTCATCGCATAGCTTCATCAGTACAAGAAATATTCATTGGGAATCGAACCTGATTCGTTGATTTTTTTTCTAATTTCATGGAGGGATTGTTCACTAAGCTACACCCATATACCTTGAATGAATCTGGTTCGATTCCTAATGAATATTTGTTTCTAAAAGAAAAACTTTAACTTTGACTGAGTCCAGAGGGTGTTTGATGTTTTGTTGATGTTAGTACTGATGAGGCTATGTGATGACATAGCAAAACATTTACTTTATATATTTTTGATTTTAATTAAATGTTTTTATGTATATATTTTTAATTTAATTGCTTTTTTAATGTATTCAAGTCCGTCTAATGTTTCATAATTAGTTTAAATTAATAATTATTGCTTGTCATTGGTTTCTTGTACATAAGTAAGCTCATGACTAATACAGTATTACAGTGTAAAGTGTGTTCAAAGAATATTTATTTCTCAATCTTGACAACCTGGAGTTCTAGTGCAAAAGACTTAACCAACTCGTTACTCTCATATTTCAAATTACGTTAATGCACAGTCACATTAGTTTGAGCATTAAAATTGAACTTCTGCATTTGGTCTTATAAAAACATTTTTACTCATTTTTTCTCTTTTGAACCCCATTTTTATTTATAGGATAAGGATATTACTGAAAATGCTTCTTAATTTTTTATTTTTTGAATAAAGTTATCTTTAAAGTTACAGATTAAATTTTAGGCGGTAAATTTAGCTTTCATATCAATATTTAGATTCACACTTATTAAAATTTTTCCTATGCTTCATCTTTGAAAATTTTATTTAGTTTTATTTCAGTTTTTAGTAGAACATGAAGTAAAATTCTAAATGTTTACACATTAAACTCTCTCCTATTTTATTTCTGTTTTTAATTTTGTTTCAAAGAGTTCTTGTAAATTCATAAAAAGCTGTAATAATTTTTATTTTTTTAAAATTTAGTATATCACAAAAATATTTTAGCAGTCAAAATTTTATCTGATATTGTAATCAAAATTATTTTAAGAACAGGCCAAGCAAATAATTTCTTTATATAGCATATGTAAAGTATATAATTTTCAAGGCCATAAAAGTTTTTGATCATAAGAAAAAGAATAAGTAGCATATATATAAATTTTTAATAGTTAAATGGTTAATCCTTCAAAATGAAGAAAGTCATTGAATGAACAGATTATATGTATTTACATTATTTACAAAAAATTGTGACATGATTTCTCATAAAATTTTAGATTAGTAATTGCCAAACATTAGGAATTTTTTAATGTGGCCACAATAACAACAATAATAAAACTTTACAGTTTGAAAGATAAGCATTAAATCTTAATATTTAATTGCTGGGAAGCAAGTAGATTTTTGTTTAACTTTTTGTTATAAAAGTATTCTTCCTTAAGACCGCAGCAGTTTAATCTTATTAAAAGTATTTTAATTTCCCTGTAAGTGACGATCATTGCTATGTATTAACCCAATTTTCATTCTATGGTACTCCAGATCATTTCAACTCATAACTATGTAAATCCAAATTTTAAAGCTATCCCTCTTATTCACCCTTACCTTAAAAAAAAAAAAAAAAAAAACTGTCAAATTCATGCATATGTATTTTTGGTTTTTTATAATCCTAATGGCCTTTAGCTCTGTACAAAGATTTCTAATATGTTAGAAGTTTTTTCTTTTTTATAGATTTTACTATTTATATTATTATAGATTTGTTGTTTTTCTTTTATTATTGCCATTTAATAATGCATGCAAATATTGTAATTTTTTTTATATTAAAGTTTTTCTTTATTTGCAGTGTATTGCCTTGATGCCAAATGCCGCTTTGATGATAATGCTGAATTTCGTCAGAAGAACCTATTTGAGCTAAGAGACTGGTCCCAAGAAGATCAACGTGAAAGAGAAGCTCATAAGCAAAGTCTTAACTATATTGCTTTAGATGGAGATATTGGATGTTTAGGTAGTAAAAATGTTAATCTTTATAAGGCTGAATATAGAAAAATTTAAGTATACTATCAAGGGCGGATCCAAAGGGGATGTAATAATGATTGATTTCCTCCTTCTCTCCTCTGTCTAGGGGGGGAAAAATGCAGAACAATTTTTTTTTTTTTTTTTGTGCGTAAAAACACAATGTATAAAAATTGCTTTACTAAGAGAGGGGGGGGGGGGGGGTTTGCTTTTTCTCGGTTAAAAAATTTTACATTTCACAACGATTTGGCTGAATTCTAAGTTCGTTTTTAGTTTTTAATGCTTTAGCACAGTGCATCTGTAGGCTTAAACTATTTTGGAGCACTATAAACGTATAAACGCATTTTACGTAAATATTTTTTTTTCAAACTGGGAAGGATCACAATGCAAAAAGGATTAAACCGATCTTGCTAAAAAAAAAAAATTTTAAATTAAAGGTGATTTTAATTTACAGAAGATTTAACCACTTTCAGCCATTTTTATAAAAAAAATATTTTTTTAAAGCATGCCAATGTGTGAAAAAAGAGGTCAGAAGTAGTCCTTAAAAAAAAAAAAAAACAAAGAAAAAAAATCGCTGTCACTTTGTTGATTTTAAACATTTTGACTTCAAAGTGGTTGAAGCTTCCAGCAATATTATCTACTTTCATAATCCTTAACGGAAATTGATTGTAAACAACTATGGTGATCTATCAGAACACGATCAATTGGAAGTGCACAGCATGCACGCAAGGGCATCCATGCAATTAGAGCTGCATCATCTTTTATTTAAAAAAACTAGGGGGCTCTGCCCCCTACGAGTTACGCTCGTCAACCCCCGTTCAGGCACCGCAGACTCTAACAGCATGATAATTTAATCGGCTTTAAAAAGATTTCGGAAAATTGAATTATAATTTGAATCTGAGACTTATAATCTGATGTAATTTTCTCCAAACTTTTCTTTTTCTTTTTAATATTCACGTAAAAATACTTTTGTTAGAAATGAAATATTATGATCATCTTAAAATATCAAATAAATGTCTCGAGCAATTTTTAAATTTAAACTGTTTTGCAATATTATTTTTTGTTCATTTTATATAATAAGTGTAATGTGACGTAAATTCTCCTATTTAAGGCTTCTAACGCATGTTTATGAATTTATTATTTTACAATATTCTGTCTCTTTTAAAATTCACGTGTAATTATAATTTTTATGATGTAATTTTCAATGAGTTCCTGCTTTTTATATTTTCTGTTTATAATAATCACGTGTAAAATAAATTTTTAATTTGAAGTAAACATTATTGTTTGCGCTGTTTATACAACTGGCAACAGTTTAAATTAATAACATTTTCTAAAATTTGTAAAAAATCTCTCGAAATGCTGAAAATTTAAATTTAAAATTGAAATAAAACCTCAAAAAATGAGTCAAATAAGAAAAATAAATACAATCTGCACACCGGGAACTTATAACGTATAAAATGATTTTAAAATGATTAAATTCTCATGTATACTTTTTGCTCCAATAAAACTTTTTTAATGGAACGAGTTTGTCCAACTTTAGCATTAAATATCTCTTAAAATAATTCTTCGATTTGAAAACTGTCTGCATCAGCGTGTTTATCAAACATTTCTCTATAATACCACCGATTTTCATATTTTTGTATGCAACAGTTTTTTTAATATTAACGATGAATGGCCATGCTTAAGCATTCAAATTGGATGTGGATCTACCCGGAATATCTACGCAGATTTTCATTGGTCCATTTCCAAATCAAAACTTTTTTTTATATATAGAAAGAAAATTTGAAATGTTCTTCAAATGGTGACAAATAACATGCAAAAAATCCCAGAACTAAAATCTTCCCTATCCCAGAAAAAAATGATAAAAACGCTTTTTTCGGCCTTCTACAGGCAAACATTTCCTTAAGACATTTGACTACTACCCACACCATCCAGATATGCCCCCTACCTAAAAAATGAAGGATGGATTTTGCCACCCATTCCAAACTTCATTTTATGATCATCAAGTTATATTGAAACGTTTTTAGTAATATGAAATGTAAATGATGCTTATTGTATTGTGTATTCATACCATTATAACATAAGTTTCTCATGCTGACAAAAAAAAAAAAAAAAAAAAAAAAACTATCAGGGCTAGTTAAAATTGAGTCTTAAGTCCGGTGTTGAATTCAGAAATTTTTGCAGCTCTTGGTGGGGGGGATTAAGGAAGCCCAGGTGTAATTTTTCATTTTGATCGTATATAAGCACAAAAATTCAAATCTTCATGACCTCCCTCAGGCCTATATCCCACGTGTAGATATTCAGCCATCATAAACAATAATACCAATACCAAACCTTGCATGGGAATGGATGTATTTCAATATTTCATGGTAAGGCTGTCCAGACCACTTCTTGAATTCATCACTAACTTAGCCAGTGAAAGATTTTTCTATTTTCCCTATGAAGTTTTACTTGGATTGCCTCTTTTTTTTTTTGCTCTTTTAACTCAACTTGGATTTTGTATGTAAAGATGGAATTTTGTAATTTATTTTTCACTCACTCCTTGATAAAAATTATGTTTAGATGTTTCTGATGAAAATATAGCATTTTAAAATTTTAGAACTTAATTAAAATTTAATTTTAAGGCATTTTTTCGTTAGCTGATCGCAGCTGATAAATCTCCAAATATTCTTTACGGTTACAATTTTATAAGTTAAAACAGCATTGAATTGAATTATGCACTAAAATAATCCAACTGGCTGTGAAATTGCAACACCAAAATATTTTTAAATTGACATTAAAACTATAAAATTTAAAATATAAATAAAAAATACTGTAATATAAATAAAAAAAAATACATTTTAATCAATTAATAGTTTCTTATTTATTGAATTATGATTGTATGTTGAGACGTAAATTTAGAAATTCTGAAAAGTTTAAATAATGTTTCGTATTTTTCTCTCCTCTGTTGTATCTTAAAAAAGAAAGAGCAAAATTATTTTTATAATAAATTCTCTAGCATGTGCCTTTATCTAAGCGCAAAAAAACAGTGAATTTTCCATAAGAGTTTGGTGGCCACATGAAACACATGTATAGTAATTGAAAATTTTGGGAAAAAACACATTGCAGTCATAAAATTAGGTGTGATTTTCAAGCTAATCATTGAATGCAAAAACTATTTTTATTTTTTTATACACTTTTTTAAGTGACTCAATAGTTATTTTTGTTTGTTGAAAAGCATTGTTATAGAACAGTTATAAGACTAAATATGAAAGATTCCTTAATTTAAATGTATATTTCTTAAGTTTTAGTTAAATTGTGATAATAGAAAATTCTTCACTTACAACTGAGTGGTCACTGTTACTTTAGTACCATGGTCGGCAACAGGCGGGCTGCAGTCCACATCCGGACTGCGGAAGATCGAAGCCTGGGCTGCCAAAAATTTTCAATTTGAATAAATTTATTAATATTTACATATAGATACATTTGAGCGATAGAATTATCAATGTTTCTTATATTTTACAAGTAATAGCGCAATTAATTGGATTTTTTAATAGTGATGGATGATGATGTAAAACACAAATTACTGCGTTGGAGCGCAGATGCGGCGGTAGGAGGGATTGAACTGCAGAATGGAGTGGTATGGCTGTGAAGTTGTTCAGTCTTGAAAAATATTACTTCAAATGGAGATAATTGATTTGCAAGAAGATATTTGCTTAGAAATGTGTAAAACTGCATCCCTTGAAGAATTTTGGGATAAACTTATCTCAGAAAGGTATGAAAATTGCAAAAAACTAGCTATTAACCTGGCTACTATGTTTGTCTCCACATATGTATGTGAAACAACCTTTTCCAAAATGAATTTTTTGAAGAACAAATATTCGTAATTAACGTTTGCCCACCTTGAAGACACTCTTATTAGCTGTTCACCATGTGAAGCAAACTATAAAATCTGGCTCAAGACCGCAAGTACAATTTTTCCAATTATTTTTCAATGAATACCTACCTGCCTTTTCTATTTTATGTTTATGTAGTAATTTTTCAGAACGAATACCTGACTTTTCTATTATGTGTATTGTGTATGTAAAAATAAAAATTAAGTAATAAGTACTTATATTATTAAACAAAAACATAATTTGCAGAACAAATTAAAAAAGAAAACAATTTATTTCCTACATTGTTTAAGCCCAAGAAGGGACAGATATTAAGATGTTTCAGTCAGTTAGCTCTACGTTTGATGTTACATTTTTGTAACAAATAAGTTAAACCAATTGAACATTAAAAATAAAATTCAAACAATATACTTTAAACACCCTAAAAACTTGGATTCCATTCAAATAAAAGTGAAATAAATCTTAGACTTTTTCCATTTATTAGTTGTAAATATTGTATTGCAGATTTTGTATTATGTTTATGATGATTGTACATAAAATCATAAGGCACGTTTAAAATACAAATCTTAAAAAAAGTCTAAGATTTATTTCGCTTTCATTTGAATGGAATCCAAGTTTTTAGGGTGTTTAAAGTATCATTTTTTTAATTGAATTTTTATTTTTTAATGTTCAATTGGTTTAACTTATTTGTTACGAAAATGTAACATTAAACGTAGAGTTAACTGAATGAAACATCTTAATATCTGTCCCTTCTTGGGCTTAAACAACACAGGAAATTTTCTTTTTTAATTTGTTCTGCAAATTATGTTTGTTCAATATGTCAAGTTTTTTAATAACTACTGCATTCAGACAAACTCTCAGATGAACTCATTTCAAAATTATTGAAATGTACCATCGTTAAGGTTTGATTATCGCATCACAATTTGTGATGTAATGATTAATAAAAAATGGTTCATGAAAGCAATAATACTGGTTGTCGTTGTTTGGGCAAAAACGTCTTATCTGAGCATAAAAAATCAAATTACTTAAATTTAGTTACCGCCATTTTCCACTTGGGAATGCTATGAAGGCAAAAATAGTGTTATATCTTTAATGCTAATATTTAACATCAGTATACCTGTTATACAGTAAGACATAAAAAAAATCACCAGTTTTACTTAGAATTTTTTTTTACCCTCCAAATAAACCACAGAGTTCATAGACAGATAGGGAGGAAACGTGATGGTTCAGCATGAAGCTAAAAATGTAACCTTGAAGTCAATTAAAACCTGTCACAATTTGGTCCAAACAATTGCGGGTAGCTTTGAAAACCTCTCCCATTCCAAATAATTCAACTCTGGTTCCACGTACTCATCTTGTTTGGGTGAATGATTTGAGCGATATCAGGCTTCATATTGCAAGCCGTTTTGACACATAGTGCGTCTCTTATACACTCTGAACTTTCTGGGTTTGTTTGGATCCAATTTGCGGTTCATATGTGGAGTTAAGTTGCCTGTGACGTCGCACTGATGGAGTCCATTATTTATTTCTTTTTGATACAAAAAGAAATTGCCTATGAACAATACATATATTACATAGCGAAAATGTCAGTGTGTAACGCTGACGTCATATAGATGATGTAACTGCAAAAAAAATTTCACTTATTTGAAAATTTTATCTTCTAAACGTCGGAATAATTCAATTTTTATGCCGTCTTAGAACATTCAGAATTGGTTTCCAGCTAATATTACTTTACGAAATTAAAACTTCATCTATAAATAAATAAAAACAAACCTAAATAAATCACAAAGTTAACATCTTTTTAATCGAAATATGCACTCATCTGTATGTAACTTATAGTCACGCTTAAAAATCCGTATCAGTGAAATTTGTTAAAATTTTTTGACATCATATTCACCTACTTTCTGTATTTACTCATATTAATGTTTCTTGTATTACTTTTATTTTCACTATGGTATCATATTCATCTGATATTTAATTCTTAAAAAAAATATTTTAATTCCACTTTTCACATGGAAATCTTTCAACTGAAAATTAATTGCTGGAGACAAAAATTTATCACGGCTTTTGAATTTTTTGCAACAATAAGAAATGTTAAATTTTATGGGGGGAATGTCCATTGATTCTCAATGAAAATAGCAAAATTTGTAATTATTAAGAAAAATATTTGAATAATTTAAATAAAACATAGTCTGTGCTACTTTCTGGGTTACAATCCACCCATATGCAAAGGCATTTTATCATCCGTTTTCTGTCCGATATCAGGCAAATGTTTTTACACTTTATAATATTATTAAAATTAACGAAGAATAAAAAATGAGTGGCATCAGGGACAAAAAGGTGGGAAGAAAACATCAAAAAGTTATGATCTCCATACACTTTTCCATGTTAAATTAACATTGAGAAGTGACACTGGAAATAAATAAGTATTGTGCTGCCGTGCAATACTTAAATTTGTGTTTTTCCCTCTGGATCTCTATAAAATTTTTCAAAAGTATTTGGCCCCCTCTTAAAATTACTTGTTGAACCCTGCTTTAGTATGTGATATTTATTATAAGTATGTATGTATGTTGAATATATCATAAGATGCATTAGGTATAGATGTATGAAGGTAATGTTTTGAGTAAGGAGATAAAAAGTAATATATATTTACTTGTCTAGTCTTTATTTCATGACATCATTTAGCAAAAAATATTTTTAGTAAACTTTGATAGGCTTTGACTACAGTGTTGCAGAGGTTGTCATTTAGAATGATTTTGCCTTAAAATCATGAATCTAGAATATTTATCTTTTGTCCCTTGATCTTTTAAGAACCAAATACCTGGTATTTGTAAGTGCATTTTGTTCAACTTATGTATATAAAATATGTATTTTGTAAGTATTTATCAATTTTTGATTCATATTGTGAATATTACTTTTAGTTAATGGTGCTGGTCTGGCTATGGCTACTATGGACATAATTAAACTACATGGTGGAAGTCCAGCAAATTTTCTAGATGTTGGAGGTGGAGCAACATCTCGGCAGGTTACAGAAGCTTTTAAATTGATTACATCTGACCCTAAAGTGAGTTTTTCTGACTACTTTGATATTATGAAATCTAAAGTTGGAATAATTAATGAATGCAATTTATATTCCAATGTTTGTTTTTCTTCGAAGGTTAAAAAAATTTATGCAATTATCGGTTAATGTTTATTTTCCCTTTGACCTTTTTTAGTAAACAAACTTGGTTACCAAACAATGCATTTTAATGTCAAAGATGAATAAGTGTAATGTCAAATCTTTTATGTAACTCAGAATAATTTTCCATTAGCCAATTTTTAAAGGCTTCAAATAAATGTGCGGAAAATAATCAAGTAGTATTTAATAACAGCAAATGAGTTTGAAGAAACAAATTGCTTTTTAATTAATCAAAAAATGAAATTGTAGCCAAAAACACTCCACTCTCAGTAGCGAGATTGCGCTCTCTCATATTTAAACAAAATAGAAAAAGTAAGTCTCCTTGTGGCTTGTATGCTGCATATTTTAAGAGAGGTAAGAAATAAACAATTGCTTGCCTTTATTCATCTATATTTTGCTTCAGCTCGTAAATCGTCATCGGCATGGCCAGAGATCTGCATGTTACATAATTTTGGTTTATCCTTGTGCTACTTGAAAATTTATTTTATTAGTAAAACATTATTCTGTGGAAAAAACTTAAAGACTGATGCGTATCCATAAGGTGCTGTAAAGGTAATAAATATTAATGTGTGTTTATGACTAAAAGAACAACTCGATTTTGTGGTTTTTCGAAGTTATAGTTGAACATTAAAATGGAGTATAAGGAACTCCATGTATCAGATACGTTATTGGAAGTGTGGTAAAAACATACAGTGATGCCGCGGACGCGCTATAGCGCGTAAATTACGCGAAAAATCGGAGACGGGACGCAAAAAAATAGCTCTTACGCGTCCCGTGGGACGCGTAATTTCGTCAAAAAATCGCGTAAAAAAGCTGATTTTCGTCAAAGAATCGCTAAAAAAGAGCAAATCTCATCAAAATATCGCGCAAAAACAGCGATTTTCGTAAAAGGGCCTCGAAAAAATAGCGTATTTCGTCAAAGGATCGCGTAAAAAAAGAGTATTTCGTCAAAAAATCGCGGAAATAATCGCAAATTTCATCAAAATATCGCGGAAATATGCGCAAATTTCATCAAAATATTGCGAAAAAACGCGATTTTCGTAAAAAGGGCCGCGACAAATTAGCGTATTTCGTTAAAAGATCGCGAAAAAATAGCGAAAAAAAAGCCGAATTTTGTCAAAGGATCGCAATAAAAAGCTCAAATTTCATCAAAATATCGCGGAAAAAAGCCGATTTTCGTCAAAGGATCGCGAAAAAATAGCGTATTTCGTCAAAGGATCCCCCCAAAATAGCGAATGTCGTCAAAAAATAGCGTAAAAAAAAGCCGATTTTCGTCAAAGGATCGCGAAAAAAGCACAAATTTCATCAAAATATCGCGGAAAAACGCTATTTTCGTAAAACGGCTGAAACAAAATAGTGTATCTCGTCAAAAGATCGCGAAAAAATAGGGAATTTCGTCAAAAAATCGCGGAATAAAGCCGAATTTTGTCAAAGTATCGCGGAAAAAACACGATTTTCGTGACAGGCCCGCGAAAAAATAGCGAATTTCAACAAAAGGATCGCGGAAAAACGCGAATTTTGTTAAAGTAACGCGGAAAAAACGTGAATTTAGTCAAAGCACCAAAAAAGATGTGCAAACTAAACTTATAGGTAGAAAATTCATAAAATAGGATTTTTTTTTTTTTTTTTTTTTTTTTTTTTTGAGATTCTTAAAAATACAGCATGATTTCAGTGTACTTTGATAATGTATTCAGTAGGTGACACAGTGAAAAATCCCCCCCCCCCCCCCCCCCTTTCCTTCTTACTGCATTGAAATGTCTCCCGCCTTCAGAACATTTAAGATTTGAGGCTTATTAGTGATTTAGATGTAAATTTCCCTTCCAAGGAAAATGTCTGATTCCAACACAGATCTATGCTGACAAATAAATCAATGGGAAGTATAGTGAAAGCACCCATTCATTCAACAAAAAGTACACCTTTACTTAACATAAGTATTCTTTTTTTCAGCAAAAATATATTTTTCAATAAACCCGTCTTGCCCCTTTTTAAAAGAAATGCGAACATTAGGGACACTTGTTAGTGGAACTTGGTATCTTCTACTCTCAAATAAACATTATTTTACAATTAAAATTGTATCTTGCATTTTTACTTTTAAAAAAAGTACAGAAAATTTCTCTTAATATTTTTTAAAAATATCTTATTTGAGTGCAAATAATACTGGTTTTAATTCATTATTTAATTATTGTTAAAACAATAATTAATGCATTTCATTTATCTTTTCCAAATAAACAAGTTTCATTTATTCCTTTAAAATATAAATTATTATTGATGGGGACCCGCTTTTGTAAAACAGGGACCCAGATTTTTGGAAATCCCGGGTCCCGGGGACCCAGGTTTTTTCTAGTACAGCGGCATCACTGACATATAATGGCATAAAAAGCACAGAAGCGACGCCACTTGATAAAAATATACAAACAATTAAAGTTATCTAGAGGTCTGCACGGGACGAAATTTCTAGGCCTGGGCCAGTGCCGACTCAGAAAAAAAATAATGGCCTGGCCCGTAGTAAAAAAATATTGGCCTGGCCCCAGTAGAAAAGTTGAAAGTTTGGCCTGTCTCGATATAACAGATAAAAGTTCGGCCGGCCCGGAAAAAGGTTAAAATCTTGGCCCAAGTCAATTGCTACAAAGCATTGATTTTTACGTCGATTTGGCTAAAAATTTAACTGTTACAAGGGGTTCTGACCGAAAGTATTTATCTTAACTTTTTTTTCATGTTTCTAAACTTCATTTTTATATAAGTTCCTCAGGCTGCAATATTTATTTTCTTAACGAATCGCTATTTCTTCTTTGTAAATGTTTCAGTTATTATTAATATTGTTATTCCATATTCCATGCATTGAATTGTTAAAAATCTGAAAAATGCTATACAGTAAAATCTCCTAAGATGCAGTTACATAGAAAAGAAAAAGAAAATGTGTTATAGACAGGTTCCCTTCTTAGCAAATGTAAATGTATTATATATTCTTTTCTTACATATTAGTATATTAATTTTGCATGGATGAACACTCTTTTCAGTTTAAAACAAGATTCCATCATAGGCAGGTTCCTTTTCACACGTTTTACTATATTTTAATTAGCACAGAAATTTACTATTCTTTAAAGAGACTAAATGTTAATGTTTAATTGTAGAATAATGGCGATTAAAAAAATATATGCATATTTTACAAAAATCTTTGGGCCAGGCGTATTTTTACTTACCTTTGAACGAACAGGTCACACCGAGACAATGATTTGTGGAAGAACCACACTTTTTATTAAGTTTTTTTTTTCCATCATTTTTCAACTTCATTTATTGTATTAAGTGTTTTATTTAAAAAGGTACCTTTTACTTTATTTCAATGATAAAAACTACTAACTTACTAACAAAACTAACACTTAACTTCAACAGCATGCTGGCATCCATATTGTTTACATTTTGTTTTTATGGTTTTCAGTTAAATTCATAGTTAATTGATTGAATGGTTGGTTGGTTACCAACAAGGTATCAGTTAAACTTTGTTGACATATTTTTCAGGTTGCACAGTGTTACTCAACTCTCTGTTGTTTATGCAAAAGAGTTCCAGCATGTGCTGGTTAGTTGTGATTGGTTGCAAACCATTATAAAATGAGAGAGTTTCTCATTCATGTCATCTAGTTCTTGCTTTGGTGTTACAAGTGTATAAATTGAAGATGTTTCCTGATATGCCTAAATAAAAAGATGTTAGTTTTTATTTAATGAAGTCTTCATTTCTAGTATGTATCATTGTGAGTCATCTATCTCATTTCTGCTACAAGTCTCTTCAAATTTGTAAGTAGACATTTTATTTTCTACTAAGAAGATGGGAGTTAATAGGTATTGTGTTAAGAAATTAAAGACAGTTAGAATTCATTAATTTTTAAAGTAATTGCACTCTGCTATATAGTACTTAATCAGAACAAAGGGTTATGGAACCCAGTATTGCACCATTTTAAAGGCAGAATTTGATGAGTTTTAACTTGGAAATATTTCAGTGTTTGTAAACAAACATGGCTGCTAGCCCTAACCCTCAATTACTATTGACAAGACATAATTACCATTCTTGGGTAACAAATGTAAAGAGGATACTAGAGTCAGAGGGTTTAATAATTTGGATAGATAAGAGTAAATGGCCAAAAGTAGATGACTTAGGTGAAATTGATAAATTTAAATTGAATCAAAGTAAAAGCAAGGCCGCTGGTCTATTGAAAACATATTGTAGCAGAGAAGTTGAGCTTCAAATAAATCATTTAAGTGATCCTTCAGTTATATGGGATACACTTAAAACAAATTTAGAAATTGAGTGTAGGTCCTTAAAAGCATATAGGCTAGCAGAGTTTAGAAATTTAAGAATTCTTCCTGATGAAGAGTTACCTACATTTATAGCTAGGTTTGAGGATTGTTATAGAAAGTTAAGTGATTCTGGGGAGTCAATTACTGAAGATCATAGGTGTTATCAATTGTTACAGTGCCTGCCAGAGGAATATGATTACCTTGCAAGGGAATTTGAAAATTGTGTCGAGTCTAAATTTAAGTTTGACAATTTAAAGGAATATAATCGGCGAAATTTCCGTGATCTTCAAAAACAAGAATGTTCATTAACTGTTGAAAGTAAAGATAACTTTTTCCTTATGCCTGGCTTAATTGTAATTGGTTTACTAGGATTTAATTTAACTTGTTTTTTATGTGGTAAAAGTGATCATTTTGCTAAATTTTGTAAAAACAAAACTTTAGTTTCTAGAACTAAACCTGGAGTCGGTTCTTTCGTCTCTGAATTTATGGTAGATAAGTGTTATGCAAATGAACTTTTTCCTGCAAATAGAGAATGGACTTTAGATAGTGCATCATCGGCACATGTATGCCAAAATAAAGAATTTTTTACAGAATTAAGGAAGCCTCCAGCAGGTGCAGTAGTACGTATGGGAACCACTCCCCACACAGTACAGGGTATTGGTGAAGTTGAATTTAATATTAAAGACCGAAATAAAATAATGACTGTAAATTTACATGATGTTTTATACGTTCCTTCTATTCATAGAAATTTAATTAGTATGTCTAAAATGGATAAGGCGAAAATGCATGCCCGACTAAATAAAGGTTTTCAAATTTTTTCACCTAGATGGAAATATTTATGGAGTGCTAAATTAAAGGGTAATTTTTACACTATAAAAGGCTGGCCTACTAAAGAAAACTTTCAATTTAAAGGGAAAAATGAAACACTTAAGACACAACATAAAGTAAACTTAAATAAAGAGAACAATTATAATAGTTCATATGCTTTAGACAGGAATAACATCATGCTCTGGCATGAGCGACTGGCACATGTAAACTTAAGCACTTTGAAAGATATGTTTAATAAAAATCTGGTACAAAATCCTGGAAAACTTAAAGGTGATGAAACACGATGTGAATCATGTGTAATAGGGAAAAGTACGAGAGCTGTCCACCCAAAATTACCACAAATTAGATCTAGAGATCTATTAGAACTTATACACAGCGATGTGTGGGGTCCGGCTCCAGTTACAACAAAACAAGGCTATAGATATGTTTTAACATTTATTGATGATTATAGCCGCAGGGCTTTCTGTTACCCACTACGAAATAAGGATGAAGTTTATAGTAAATTTAAAGATTTTATAGCTATGGTAGAAAGGCAAACTGGAAAGAAAGTTAAAACTGTCAGAACAGATAATGGGTTAGAATACTGTAACCGACCATTAGAAAAATTTTTAGAAAATCTTGGAATCAAACACGAACACACCACGATTTACTCACCGCAAATGAACGGCTGTGCAGAGCGATACAATCGAGTGCTGTTTGATGGAATGAGAACATTAATACATTCAGCTAATTTAACAGATGATTTTTGGCTAGAAGCCATGATGACAGTTAATTACATAAGAAATAGAATATTTCACACTACCATAAATGACATCCCCTTCAGGCGGTGGTATAATAAAAAGCCATCAATAAATCATCTTAAGAGATATGGCTGTACAGCCTATGTTCATCAACCCCCACAGAAAAGAAATAAATTTCAGCCTCGTGCCAAGAAAGGCATTTTTGTAGGATATGGGTATGGGACGAGTGGTTATAGAATATGGATCCCTGATGAAAATAACATTGTAGAAAGTAAACATGTGACTTTTGACGAAGCAAGGCTAGGAAAAGCAAAAGAGGGTCATAATATTTCCTCAGAATTTGACGATGATGATGATTTGGGGGGCAACATAAGAAACAGTGTTTCAAGCCCCGAATTACAAGTTGATCCAAAATCAGTGTCTTTAGCCCAACCAACCAAAGATGAGTTAGAAAAAGCGATTGAATTAAAAGAAGAACCCCGATCACTCACCCCAAGTCCTGAACCAGAATCAAATACAGTTAAATTTCATAGGATAAGAACAATAAGAAGTAAAGGAGCCTCAAAGGAAAAATTTGACATTTATATTTTTACACCTGATGGGAAGACTTTAAGAAGCCAAAGAGAAATGCAAGAGTATTGTCAGAAAAATAAAATAATTTATGACAAAGATCTAATAAGCTTTTCATATAAAGATGAATATGAGGGTCCTATTATCTTAAAAATGGAAAGTAACACTAATGTACCAGATAGTGAGGAAACCTGCTGTGCAGAAATCATAATACCAAGATCTCCGAATCAAGCAAAAACACTCCCTGAAGCTAAGTTTTGGAAAGAGGCAATGGATGCAGAAATTAAATCTATGATCGACCGAAATGTATGGACATTAGTTCCACAACCAGAAAACTGTAAAATTTTAGGTACTAAGTGGGTGTATACTCTTAAAAGAAAAGCCAGCGATGGGTTTGGAAACTTTAAAGCAAGATTAGTAGCCTTGGGGAATAACCAGAGAGAAGGACCGGATTATGAAGAAACATTCAGTCCAGTGGTTAACTTCCTATTAATCAGACTTTTTATAGCTTTATTCATATGTATTTTGGGGTGGAAGCATTGTCTTCTAGATGTACGATGTGCATATTTATATGGAACCATAGATAAAGATATATACATAAGACAACCTGCAGATTACATAACACTTGGAAAGGAAAACCATGTCTTAAAATTACATAAAGCATTATATGGCCTTCATCAGTCGGGAAGGTGTTGGTATGAAGAATTGCACAACAAACTCACAAGTAATGGTTTTAATGAAATACCAGGACTTACTTGTGCTTATTCTTATAAAAGAAAAGCAGTGGTACTAGTATATGTGGACGACCTGCCGATATTTGCTGAAAATGAAATAATTTTAAAAGAAGTAGTTTCTCTTATAAAAAGTTTATATGAAGTCGAGAATATGGGGCCCATTTCTAAACTTTTGGGTATTGAATTTGATATGACAGGAGACTCCATGAAAATTCATTGTAAAGAGTACATTGAGAAATGTCTTGAAAAATTTAATTTTAAAAACTTTACTAAAATCTCTCTTCCCCTCCAACCTGGAGTTGTTCCTTCTAGGAAAGATATGCCGACTGATGACAACCAGATGGAAGATGTTCCATACAGAAATTTACTGGGATGCCTGCTCTACATTTCCGGACGTTGCAGACCCGATATCAGCTATGGAGTAGCAGCTCTTTCGCAATTTGTTGAAAATCCTGGACCTATGCATTGGAAATGCCTTCAACAAATCCTGTGCTACCTTGGAACTACGAAGGAATTAGGAATCCAAATGCACCCTCAAGACCCTCCCACTCAGCTCTCTGCTTATGTTGATGCTAGCTGGGCTAGTGACCCGAGTGACCGCCGATCCTGGACTGGCTACTCTATTTTCTTAAATAGCCTCCCGATAACATGGCGTGTGGTGAAACAGACCTGTGTAGCTATGTCTCCGATGGAATCGGAATTTATTGCAGCCTCAGAAGCTGCTAAAGAACTGAAGTACTTGAATTCAACCTTAGAGCAACTGTATTCTACTTTTAACCTTGATTCAAATATTATTGGTAACCAAAAACCAATACTGAAGTGTGACAATGCTGCAGCTATACAGTTCATTAAGAACAGAGCTGAGAATATCAGGAATAGATACATAGATTTAAAATACATGTTCGTAAGAGACTTATATCTACAAAATGTGTTTGACATTATTCATGTTAAGTCTAAAGACAATTTAGCTGATCTCCTTACAAAGTCTCTGTGCAAGGACTTATTTATGAAACTTAGATCTGCTTACTTATGCTGAAGAAAAAAAAAAAAAAAACTTTTTTGAACTTGAAATCATGAACTGATGAACTTTTTTGAAAATAAATATTTAAATATTTTCAATTATGTATTGTATATATGTATTTTGCATAATATATTTACATCTATTTTTGAAAGTGTTTAGTAAATGAAAAATGCTGGAAAAGGGGGGCATTTTGTGGAAGAACCACACTTTTTATTAAGTTTTTTTTTTCCATCATTTTTCAACTTCATTTATTGTATTAAGTGTTTTATTTAAAAAGGTACCTTTTACTTTATTTCAATGATAAAAACTACTAACTTACTAACAAAACTAACACTTAACTTCAACAGCATGCTGGCATCCATATTGTTTACATTTTGTTTTTATGGTTTTCAGTTAAATTCATAGTTAATTGATTGAATGGTTGGTTGGTTACCAACAAGGTATCAGTTAAACTTTGTTGACATATTTTTCAGGTTGCACAGTGTTACTCAACTCTCTGTTGTTTATGCAAAAGAGTTCCAGCATGTGCTGGTTAGTTGTGATTGGTTGCAAACCATTATAAAATGAGAGAGTTTCTCATTCATGTCATCTAGTTCTTGCTTTGGTGTTACAAGTGTATAAATTGAAGATGTTTCCTGATATGCCTAAATAAAAAGATGTTAGTTTTTATTTAATGAAGTCTTCATTTCTAGTATGTATCATTGTGAGTCATCTATCTCATTTCTGCTACAAGTCTCTTCAAATTTGTAAGTAGACATTTTATTTTCTACTAAGAAGATGGGAGTTAATAGGTATTGTGTTAAGAAATTAAAGACAGTTAGAATTCATTAATTTTTAAAGTAATTGCAATCTGCTATATAGTACTTAATCAGAACATGATTTTCATACGGACTGGCTCACTACTAGGACTGAAAATTTTGGGCCGTGAAAACTAGAAAAGAAACCAGTCCCGGTTCTGTACAGAAAAAATAAGTTAGTCCCGGCCCGATTCTTCTGAAAAAAAGTGAGGTCCGAACCTGGCCCGGCCCGAGTGCCACAAATGAAAATAGGCCCAGCCCACGGGCCGGGCTCAGGCTTCGGGCCGGCCCGTGTAGATCTCTAAAGTTATCTGGCGAAAGTCAAAAGTTCAGATGTTACAACACAGATAGTTACTTATTAGTGGTGCAATATCAGTCATTAAAAACGCAGAAGTAAAATCAAGTTCACAAATTGGCTTATTAAAATGTTTTGAAGCACTAATTGAGTTATGTTCTGATTTAATTCATTTTCAAAGTTGTCGAAAGATCTGGGGAATTAAATTCAACATATTGTCCTGTAGATGTAATATTCTAAATCTTTATCACTTTTTTAAAAAATTGAAAGCAATGTAGTTAACAAAATTATGGGCAAAAACTAAACTGGCTTATCCACAAAATATAAAAGAATAAAAATCTGTGCGTAAATTGTGAAATACTTTTCAACAATATGAGAATATTATTAAGAAATTTAATTTTCATACAATAAATTGAGATACCTAAATAAAGAATTTAAGATACCTAACACTTAGAAATCCATTTTCAGCAATTGCTGTCCATAACTGATAATTTATACAACTTCTTTACTGCAGTTTTGAATATATCTATACATTTTTTATACAAACTACATAGTAAGACTAAAATTTTAAATCTGCTGGAAAATTCATAAAGCAACTAAAAGCGCTTTTCTTGGAATTATCATTCATAGATGACAATATATCCATATCCCTTAGTTTAGCCATGTATATGAGTTTACATGGTGTCAGCAGAATTTAATATAAATAATCTCTCTATTCTGAAACAAAAGTAACTACTGCTGCTGTAAATGAATTTTTTTCGACGGATGTCTTTCTTGGTATATATATTAAGAAAACTATTGCATATAAAAATATGAAAATTTGTAGTTTTATAGAGGAATGTTTGATAAATATGCTAAAGAAGACAGCTTTTAAATCAAGTAATTATTTTAAGTGCTATTTAATGTTGAAGTCTGTCAAAACAGTTGTTAAAAAGTTTTATAATATCAAAAACTATGCATAGTAATTTAACCATTTTTCACAGGCACACACTTGAGCTTGCAGTGTGCAATCATTTTTTTTTTTTACTAATTTTTTGGTGCTTTTTAGCTCACAGGCTATCAAAGCCTGAGAGCTTATGTGCCTGCCGATTTTGTATGTACGTAACATGATAACTCTTGATAGAAATATCTGATTTGCTTCAAATTTTTTCAAAATTTCATTATCCGAATAAAGATTTATTTAGTATTTCAAAAATAACATTTTACCTATTGTTTCCAAATTCTAAAACAACTCAAATATTTCCTTTCAATTAAATAATATATTTACATGTGAATATTAAAAAGAGAATAAAAATTTTGGTGAAAATTAAGTCATAATAATACATTTAAAATGCCTTATTTAAAACTATTTTCTTATAGCATCGTTATAAAATTCCAGGAGGCATCAGCATTTTCTTAACTATTTTATATAAGCTGATTTTCGAATGTTTAATACGTCTTATTTAATCAATCACAAAAACAGCAGTTAGCTGTCGCAATAGAAGTTGATTCGGCCTTAAGAACCGGAAAATGTCTTGGTCAAAGGGAAATAAATCTCAACCCGATTATAGATCACAACTAGTTATTTAATTTATAATTCAGTCATTCATAATACTTTTAAAACAGAGCAAATTAGCATGATTTTAGGGCCTACAGAAGTTTGAACGGGAGTTTGTGAGTGTAACTCGTAAAGGGCAGAGCCCTTAGTATAGTATTATTTGGTGGAGCTGAAAAAGGTGTAAAACAATTAAAAATGTCCTTTCAGGAAATCCCACCCATAGGCATTAATTTCAGTTCGTTTGAGTTAAATCTGTTTTTAAATAACTTATCATCACATATTATAGTAAAATTTAATTCAGCAAGAAAATGCATTACACAACTAGAAGTGCATTTCCAACAATCACCATGCATAGACAGCAATGTGTAATTTCTTTTGCATTGCCTTGTATATAAATTTATTTTTTACAAGCATGTCATCTTATACTAAAATATAGTTCCCCTGAAAAATGTATAACGTAATTAAAATGATTTTTTAGGCAATTTATGTTCAAAATTTCGTTCAACAATTGTACACTTTTATCGTCACATTATGTGCACCAGAAGAGTTTCTTTTTGCAGCGAAAAATAATAGAAAGTCTTCTTTTCAAAATACTACCAGAATTAAAAAAAATTAATTGAATGCTAAGTCATCTTAAGCTGCAAGGGACACCACTCCACGTGAGTAATGTGTGATAGAAACTCTTGCCTGCTTGTTCTATTTAAAACGGGAAAAAAATAAAACATCTGAACGTTGAGGTTGTGGCTTGAGTGTTGAGATTTTTTTTGCTGTCATTGTAATAGCAAGAGAATTTTTCTACCAAACTTATCCATATCATTGCCAAAATAGCTTGTTTGCCACCAACTATTAACATGAACTATAAAAGTTGAAGAAAAATTGTTTTAATTTTTATAAAATATGGAGAATAGCATTCAGGATATGCCTTACATAATCACATTCATATAAAAAAGTTCATTTTTATAAATGACCCAAATTTCCTACTATATATAAAGTTTTTTTTTATTTTAAAATAAGTTTTTTACATACTCAAATGAACGCTTCAGAATTCAAAATCTAAGTTCTACATCCTTTCACTCACCCATGGGAAAGATGACACATTTAAAAGTAAACAAATTTTTTAATATTTAAAACTGAAACATTTAACTTTTGCACCATTATGACATCATTTTCTTTTACTTTTAATTTTTACCTTGCTAAGATTACGAGCCGTAGATATAAATAACTCCATAACATAATATAAAATTATATAAATGGTTGATTACTTAAAAGAAGATTAAACAAGTAAAAAGATGTTAAAAATTGAGTACTTTTGGCTAATACTTAGCCATCATCAGGATTTAAAATTTGAATAGTTGTTACGAATGCTACTTGTCCATATCTCTCATAAAACCCTCACTTCAAACTGTACATCAGGGTTCCACAGTAGATTCCACTATTATGGCGAAAAACAGAATAGAGGAGGGCGCGTTTCTTTTATTAGAAATTGCTGCTCTCTGATCAAACCCATCCATATCAGGACTGAAACTAAGGGGAGGCAGAGGGTGTGACGTGAAGTCGTATAGGGTTAAGTTTATCATTGTTAGATTCTTGAATAAATTGATGATTGTTAAAATATAAAAATAAAGAGCATTCTTACTTTAAAAACTGGTAAACTGTTGAAGACTAAATGATGTTTTTTTGAGAAATAACCATCACTTTATTTCAAATTCGTTAATAGAGGAAAATTAATAAAAAGTCTTTGCTTTTAGTCACCAAGTAGATATAAAAAAATAGAATCTCTTATAAAAGAACAACATATGTTTTCATTAAGGTATTCCATTAGATTTTTAGAAGAAGCAGCACAGATTGCTTGAATTAATTTGGGAATGATAAATATATCTGCATCAAAAAGGGATTATTTAGTATGACACCATGATTCTTTTGTAAAACATTTTGCTGGTTCCTTTTTAAAAAAGCATCAGCCTGCAGCCAGACTCTGTAAAATTCCAACAAAAACTACATCTTATCAGCTCTTCATCACAACCAATTCTGATCTTAATTTTGGAATTTTGAATATGAAACCAAAATGTTCTAATTCAATAAGCAAGAAACATCATGACTCTGTCATCATCTGGAGTGCTCAGATAGGGAAAAGTTCAAAATACCTACTGAGCATGCAAAGAAAAGAACGATACGTGCTGAAACCATGTATCAGGGGAAAAGAAAACTTACATGTTCCCTCCAAAGGTGACGATTAATAAAAAGTAAACATTGTGTTGTGGTAGAAGTCTTCACAGGCCAAAATTTCTGGGCCCGGCCCAGCCCGATACAAAAGTTAAAAGTTTCGCCTGAGCCCGGCCCAGTATAACAGCTGAAAGTTCAGCCCGAGTCCGTCACAGCCCAGAAAAAAGTTAAAATCTCGGCCCCGGCACGGCCCGAGTGAAATTCTACAAAACATTGATTTTTACATCGATTTCGTTAAAAATTTGTCTTGAATGAGGAGTTCTGATTAAAAATATTTATCTTAACTTTTTTTTTCATATTTATAATCTTCATTTTTATAGAAGTGCCGCAGGCTGCGATATTTATTTTTTTAATGAATCACTATTTTTTGTATGTAAATGTTTCAGTTATCATGAATATTGTTAATCCATATTCCATGTATTGAAGTGTTAAAAAAAACTGAAATGCTGTACAGTAAAATCTTATAAGACGGAATTGCATAGATTAAAAAAAAAAAAAAATGCCTTATAGACAAGTTCCTTTCTTAGCAAGTGTAAATGTGGCCTACCTGGCCCGAGGGCCGTGAATGAAAATAAACCCCACTGCGGGCCAGCCCATGCAGATCTCTGCATTGCGGTTGGAACACAATGATTGACGTTAAATAGATATCGATGCAAAAAATAGCTGAAAAGAAACAAAAATAAATTAAATTTCGAAACTGTGAAAAGTGATCTCACAGAGGGGGCATGTGCTCCGGGCGGCAGAACAAAAGGCAAAGGGAGCTCAAATGAAGCAACGGTAGAATTGATATAAAAAAAGGACCAGTAAGCATAAGAATTTACTGGTCTGCAGTAATCATCACTAGCATGCTACATAAAATTCTATTAAGTCCCTTTAACCCTTTGAGTGACACCCCCCCCCCCTCTACTTGAATATAAACCAAACTTCCTTTGCAGTTATCCAACATTTTCAGTATAATAAAATGTAAAATTATAATTTGCTAAAAATTAAACAGTTCATAAAGAAAAACTATAAAATTATTAATTATTTCATTTCAGGTTATTTATTTCAACTAAGGTTTAATGCAATTTTTTTAAATGAAATAAAATTATGTGATTTGTGTTTAGTTGCAGTTTTCTCAGGGATAGGAAAGTTTACGTTTACCTGTCAGAGGTGCGGGGGGGGGGGGGGGGGGGGCGGTTAATGGTCCTGCGGACCATTAAATTTTTCAAATTAGTGGTCTGATTGAATTTTTGATGGTCTCTGACCAACAGACAAGAAAGGATTTCAAACGCTGCAAACATTGTCTTTTTTCTCACGTGTATGTTTAGCACGGTATTGTTGAAATCTTTCGTTCTAGGGTATGTCAAAGCATAGAAGAATCTAAGGATGATAAGGCTCCCATATAAAGTGGAATTTTTTTTGGTTCCTTTAGATTCCATTTTCAAGGTTTTAATGAATCTTATTTGACAAAGCTGATTACTTAGTTCAGTATTAGATATTTTATGATTACATATTTTAAATTGTAAAATAAGTTAACTATTAGAATCTTAGTAAAATACGTAGTACTCTTTGTAAATTTACTTTGCAAAGGAGGGGGGCTGGGGGTGCAAACTCCATGTTTGCCCTGTTTGCAGAAAAGGCTAGTTTCGGCCCTAATCCATATGTTTGGAACGTTCACGTATGATTCACGGATTGTTGCTTTGTAATAATTCTTCATAGGGTACATAATTCTCATTAATACAGGAGTGGAAAAACAAGCAATGATGTTTCATCATAAAACATTCTAAATATATGGATAGGTTTGATCAGAGAGCAGTGATTTGTAATTTAAAAAAAACCCTCCATTCTGCCCCACCTCTCTTCTGTTTTTCGCTGTATTAGTGGAATCGACCATTGAATCCGGATGTACTGTATTAAGTGAGTGGTTTATGAGTGAGATGTGGACAAGTAGTAGTGTTCATAAATTTTAAATCCTGATGATGGCTGATCATATTAGCTGAAAGTACTTGATTTTTAACTCCTTTTTAATTATTTAATTATCTTTTAAGTAATGAATCATTTATGTAATTTTATATTAAGATGAATTTTAGCACCCTTTGTGGTATTACTAATAATGTGGCGTTAATTTGAAAGTATAATGGAATTTGAAGTTCTTTTTAGTTACATGCGTTGTGTAATGTTTGCAATAAAACCCTCTGTTCTTTGAGGTCAGCAAAAAAAAAAAAAAAAAATAGAAATAAATGAAACTTCTTACTTGGATCGTGTCGTCTGTAAAATAAATGAAGAGGAGACTTTTAAGCATAAATCAATCTTTTATTTCATCTTGAAGAAGAGAAGAAAAGGCTTCCCGTTGGTCACCGTTCATAAATTAATTCTTGCCAATAAAAGCATCTACTCCACTTGAAGATAGATATTTCTTTTAAAAATTAAAGTGCAGCATAAATGAAATTTAGTATTGATGAGAAACGTGATTAAAATCTTTTCCATGGTATCAAGAAATAATTTAACAGGAGTTGTTAAAAATCGTAGACATCGTTTTCGAAAAACTCTTTACCGGATTCCACATCCATCGACAGACACAGACCGGAGCCGACGCCCGCTATTTTTTTTAAAACCAAAACTAAGTCATGACAGCTCTCCAACAAAACAGATTCTGATTTAAAATTAACGGAATTTTTAATTTATAGTAAGAATACGGGCACTTCAAAAGTTACTGAAAGAAAAGATTTAAATCTATTAGAGAATTTAAAATATTAGCTAATGTCTTAATAAACAAATCCGAAAGAAAACATTTAAAAAGCTAATTTTTTATTTGCTCCACGCACAGCGAATAGACACCTCCGAAAGATCAACACCCATTCAATGCATATGCCGTGAGAGGCTTGCTCCGATGACGTCATCACAATCGTACAAAGTTCAAAGGAGAAGCATCCTATGCCAGGCGCAGCCGAACGTCAGTGAACTTGCCGATGTGCGGTCGAAATGAATCGCCTGTGCAAAAATAAATATGGATTTAAGTTTAAAGAACATCGATGTATAAGGCCAAAAGAAATAAAACAGCAACATAATTTAAACACTGTGAGATTTTATCTCACAATACCCCCATTTACCGAGTAAAATTTTGGCAGACCAAGTGATGTAAAAGGTACAATGAAATAAAAACCTTTTACAGAAACGGGATGACAAAATTTTAGATGCCAAAGACAGAGAGGAGAAAAAAAAAAAAAAAAAAAAAAACTAAGTTAAATTAAAGCCAAAAGTTAAACTGCTGCAAATAAAATTAGTGGTGACCAAAAGGGAAGAGAGAAGAAAAAGAAAGTACATCAAAAGTATACATAGTATATTCAAAAGTATACATAAAAAATGCCAAATTTTTCTATTTATGGCAATTGCAGTATGTCATAAACTTATCTTCACAAATACTTAAGTACAAATGCTAAAGAAAATGAGAATTAGCATATATAAAATTCTACGTATTACTTAAGTAAAAATGCTAAACAAAATCAGAATTAGCATATATGAAATGAGAATTAGCATATATGAAATGAGAATTAGCATATATGAAATGAGAATTAGCATATATGAAATGAGAATTGGCATATATAAAATGAGCTCATTATCAAACATTTAATTAAATTGGTATACCATATAAGAAAAGTTGCATTTTACAAGCAACAAAGATCAAAATAACTTTAGTATTTGATCACAGCCTAGGACTTATAACTCATAAAATAGAGCATTTATTTGCAGTTACTCTAAATATAAACTGGCCATGCATAACAATTTCTTTAGTAAAATTTTCATAATACAATATTCATAATTTTTTTTTTTTTTTTTAATTCAATTTAGTACTAAATATTTTGACTTCAAACAACCAGCTTACTCCACATGAACAAGTGGCCAAATCGTGCACTAAATGACCACTCACATGTAAAACACAGATAGTTAAGGTAGTTGCAACAATATATATATATGAGAGACATGTCTAAAAGGAATTAAGTGTTTTACTGCTGAAACATATACTTTTACTATTTTCCATTTAGACCCTGAAAATATGTATTGCAAAAGCAATATATCAACAAACACCAATACTTTTTGTATTATTTACTCATCAAAAATTTTCAAAGTATATACTATTCTTTAAAATATGAGACATCACTTAATACAATTTTTAAATATGTATAAAGATAAACTCATAAACTTATAGATAAACAGATAAACCACGGTTTTAAGAATAAGTAGGTATTTGGTTGAGTGGGTGGGGATCCCCAGAAAAATAAATGCTTTCATATACAATGAAAGATTTAAAAAAAAATTGACACTATCATGGGAAATTTAAATTTTTAAGTGTACCATAATATAAACATTAAAAATCATTTACATAAAATATTTCATGCAGAAAAATCAAGAGAATTATGTAAAAAATATACTATTATCCACAATCATAGAACAATATACAGTGTGACTACTCATGTTTTACTCAAGATTTCAGGTGGCTTGGATCTCCATAAACAAGGCTCCTGACACCTTGTGCAAAAAGAAAAATAACTATATACACTAAATAGCACAATATACCATCCCATAACTGCAAAAACAACAGCAATGTCCTTCTTTACAGATCCTTGATTCCTTAGCGTTATAAACACAATTTAAAGTTTGCATGAAAAATAAATAAATGTTATCAGAATGTTAAAAAAAACACACTGAAAGTTTTGGTACACAAAAAGACATCAGTTATGTGTATTGTTGCAAAGGTGTAAACATTGTGTTTACCATGTAGAAACACACACATATCTCTAGATGATACACACAAAAAAGGCAACATCAACTTAACAGTTGAATAGACATTTTACAGGAACATTGGACGAGAACTTTTTTTTGGGCGACAACACATCTGTGTGCTTCACTTCTTTTGAAGCTAATCATTAACTTTCAGTAATCACTATTTTTGGACACACTAAAAGGATGAATTATAGAGCACTGATGAAGAGAAAATGATGTTGTATTTCATGAGAATTGATGAGGTATTCACACACACATCTTGGGGGGAAAAATAGACATAAGTAGGTAGGTGATGATATCAATAAGCACTTTTTCTTTAAATTTCTTAGTAATTTTGAAGATTCATCAAGGAACACTTCTATATCAAAAGGCGCTGTTAAATAGTTACTAAGAACTGTGCTTTTCTTTTCTTTTTGTGTAATCTTGTTTAGAAATTGATTTGATGCTTAAAAAAATTTTTAATTTCTTCATTAATAAAATCTTCAGAATTCATTCAATTAATTGTGTAAAAATATGAGGCATATGACAACATAAAATTTAGAGACTTTGGGTATATTCACAAATGAAAACAAAGGCACAACAAAATATCTGAAATATGGGGAATTTAAACAGAATTGATCTTGAGAATTCCTGAATCAAAATACAACTCTTGTAACTGCAGGTATATGTAAGAATACACATACAAAATCATTATTGAAAGTAACTGATTTTATAATATTTCATAAATTTTCTTGATTTAGTAAAAAAAAATTTTTGCAAAAATAGCACCACTGACTTTTAGGAGCAGATAAGTCAACCAATCCACTTAGTAAGGATAATTTACATCTCACAAGAGAAAAGGCAAACCAACAACACTTCCATAATCAGGTCTTGTGACAGCTGTTACTTGAGAAAACATCTGAGATTACTCGTAAATCTTACTTAGCTTTAAAGACAAACAACGAAGATATTGAATTGAATCAGACATTGTAAGGATAGAATGACTCAAACATGACATGACTCTTATTCAATAGTTACTTCAGCGTTGAAAATGAAGCAAAAATTTTAAAGTTATTGTTATAAAACAATGAGTTAAGCAGGTAAGTATAGTATCAATATATTTACTTCTACCGTAAAACAAGGAAAATACTAGAGAAGAGGTCAGCACAAATGGATACAACTCATCAGTGAATGGCCAACTTCATCAGGTAAGAAACTGTTGAAAGTGAAGCAAAGTTTTTTTTGCAGGTGAGTATTTTTTTTAACAAGTTGGAAGAGAACTCTTAGAGCAGCATATGTAGAGAGACAGTCTTTAAATATGCGAAACAGCAGTGACACACAGTTAAAATTATTGCAGAGAACACTGACAATATGAGAATTTATTTTAAAAGCTGTATAAAACCATAAGATTTTTTTTTTTTTTTTTAAATAGATGATGTAAAATAATTTCAAGAATATAACTGTAACAGGAATGAAGTAGCCCCATGCCTACTTCTTCTCAAGAGTAAAAAAAATAATGCTGCTTTCCTTTTCTGAGAGCAACATGAGAATCTTGTCTGTTGAAAACTGTCATAGTCTGCACATACGATGAAGTGGAAAGGTCCCAATTTCAAAATTATAACTTGCCATAAGAATATATTTAAAAAAAAAATGAAGCAACAAGAATTTTTCAAATATAAAATTTTGTCAGCTGAGAATTCTTTTAGAAACAACATGAGAACAGTTGTAAAATAAATGTGAAAATATTCTTAAATGCATACATTCTTAATTTGTAAATTGCAGATTATCTTTGCACTAAGCCAAACTGTATGATTATAATAGAACATCACAGTCCAGATGGCATAAGAATAAATCTGTGAACAAACTCTTGTATTCATATTATTGTTAAACAAAATATCTTGATTTGAAATTTGTAGAATAGAAGCATAGAAATCTCTAAGAATGTTATATAGGATATTTACAACTAATAACTTCTGTGAAGAATTTCAGCTTCAGAATAATAAGTATGACACAAGAATAAAAATTCTCAGTACCAATAATCATAATTTCAAAAATAATGCTTCTTATAAATATAATATATACAGAATTTGCAAATTTGTTGCAATTTAATAGTGCCATAAAAATTTAATTTAAAAACCTAAGTCATAGCCTCTTAAAATATGAAATATGTTCTTGAGAACAATTTTATTATTCCAAACTCATTAGAATTTTTCTAAGAACAATATATAATTCATTTCAAAAAAATATATACCAAATAATCATTCTTATGTTCTCTAATAATTCATTACAAATAAAAGAATATGTAGATGAAATTCTTTCAAATAAAACTATTTAAATGGAATAATAATTATGCATCATCAAAAATATGACTATTCTTCAATAGGAAATTGATCTTAATTTAAATAATTGTTTTTTAAAAAAATTGCCAAACTTAGCAAAATATATTATATTCTTCAAGATGGAGCAGAACAAAATTCATTATAGAATTATAAAATTTAATTCTTCAAAATAGCAAAAATCTATGCAAGAAATTTTTGAGAACAGAAACTTCCAATACTAAAAAAATATTGTCATATGTAGTTATGCAAAAATTCTTGCATAAAATATTCCATATTTCTTAAAAATTTACCGAAAGAACAAATCTTGAATTCTATTGAACACATCAAAAAATTTTCAAAAGTTATTCTGAGAGCAAAAGTTCTAAAATATTATGAATTTTCTTTAAATCAATTTAAATTTTTCTTCAGAACCACCGTTTTTGCGGCACCAAAATGTGGTATGGTATTACTAATAATGTGCCGTGATATAAAAGGTAAATTTAAATTTGAAGTTCTTTTTAGTTACATGCGTTGTGTAATGTTTGCAATAAAACCCTCTGTTCTTTGAGGTGAGCAAAAATAGAAATAAATGAAACTTCTTACTTGGATCGTGTCGTCTGTAAAATAAATGAAGAGGAGACTTTTAAGCATAAATCAATCTTTTATTTCATCTTGAAGAAGAGAAGAAAAGGCTTCCCGTTGGTCACCGTTCATAAATTAATTCTTGCCAATAAAAGCATCTACTCCACTTGAAGATAGATATTTCTTTTAAAAATTAAAGTGCAGCATAAATGAAATTTAGTATTGATGAGAAACGTGATTAAAATCTTTTCCACGGTATCAAGAAATAATTTAACAGGAGTTGTTAAAAATCGTAGACATCGTTTTCGAAAAACTCTTTACCGGATTCCACATCCATCGGCAGACACAGACCGGAGCCGACGCCCGCGATCTTCTTTAAAACCAAAACTAAGTCATGACAGCTCTCCAACAAAACAGATTCTGATTTAAAATTAACGGAATTTTTAATTTATAGTAAGAATACAGGGACTTCAAAAGTTACTGAAAGAAAAGATTTAAATCTATTAGAGAATTTAAAATATTAGCTAATGTCTTAATAAACAAATCCGAAAGAAAACATTTAAAAAGCTTATTTTTTATTTGCTCCACGCACGGCGAATAGACACACCTCCGAAAGATCAACACCCATTCAATGCATATGCCGTGAGAGGCTTGCTCCGATGACGTCATCACAATCGTACAAAGTTCAAAGGAGAAGCATCCTATGCCAGGCGCAGCCGAACGTCAGCGAACTTGCCGATGTGCGGTCGAAATGAATCGCCCGCGCAAAAATAAATATGGATTTAAGTTTAAAGAACATCGATGTATAAGGCCAAAAGAAATAAAACAGTAACATAATTTAAACACTGAGATTTCATCTCACACCCTTAACTAGTGTATTTGAACACCATAACTTTTCAATGTTTTGTGTATAGTATCTTTCACTTTTTACCCGACTGCCAAGAAGGGTTATGTGTTTCACGCTTATCTGGATATGTGGATTTCTTTATACCCTCGAAACATCCCAATGGCTGGATGGATTTTAATGAATGAGGTCTCTATCGATTCGTCTTAACCATCCGATGGTTATAGGCTAGGTTTTGTTTTTATAAATTTAAAATGGCGGTAGAGACAAATATTTTTTATGCACCCTATTGAGTGGCATATCATTGGATGGGTCTTTCGAAATGAAGACTGTTTCATTGACTATTTTACAGTCAGAAGCTCTGCTTAAATATTACACAACCTGGAAGTTGTGTAGGTAGGATCTCTAGCTTTACTGCAACTCTAACCTTCATAGACATCTATAGGCCTCATCAAAACAGTGTGTTTATAGATAGGAACTAACAATTAAAAACAACTTAAAAGTCATCAATACAAGTAAATAAAAAAAAGTAGGTAAGTAATATAAAAAATAGTTTCACATTGATGAGAAATAATTAATTAGTCCGCTTTTTACGCAGTCGGGTTTTTTTTATTTTTTAAATTTAATCTATATTTCTGTCTAATCTAAAAAAAGTAGCTAATGCTGTCATTGCTATAGATGAATTTATTGTGACCTGGAGGTCTTTCTAGGCTAATATTAACCCTCTGACAAGCCAGTGTTAACACGTTCGCCAAACTGCAGTTTTCATTGCTATGCATGCACTATTTAAATTAATGTAATTTTATAAATTTTGCTATCTTTTCAATCGTTGTGCCATGGGTAATACCAAAAAACATTATCTTAAAGTACCCAATTACGTTTTTCATATCATGTTGAAATAATTATCTTGTTTTAGCATTAAAAAATATATGCAGTGTTTTGCCCTTTTTCTGGGTTCAGTCTTCCTTAATATTTTTAAAGCAGACCAAATTAATAATTTGTTAAGAGTCTATGGTGTCTGAATGAAGGTTGGCGAGTGTAACTTGTAGGGGGAAGGGGCTCCTAGTATTAAGATTTTCAACTACCGAGCTAGGTTTGGTCTATCAGGTATTAACTTTAAAATTATTAGTGAGGCTTTTTGTTTTAAAATCTTTTTTAAATAGCTGTAATTTTTTTCCCAATTGATTCTATATGTATATGAGAAATCTGGTTTATTGCAGCTAAGTAACTTTTTATGAATGCACAAATTTAATAAAAGTAGATTAATCAAATTTTCTTATATTATAATCCTTCAAAGTTAATTTGTTGTATTGTTTTATAATATTTATATTCTTTTATTTTTGCATAGTACTTAAAATTACATTTGCATTTTTATCCTGTAGGTTCAAGCTATTTTAGTCAATATATTTGGAGGCATAATGAGGTGTGATGTCATAGCTGAAGGCATTGTTGCTGCTGCAGAAATGTTGAATCTCAAAATTCCCATTGTTTGCAGATTACAAGGTTTGTTGGTTTTTCATTTTAAATAAAGTCATAATTTATTTCAACGTATCTTAGAACTGTAAACAGTTCTCTTATCTATTTTTATAGCATATTAAAATGTATGTTAACGCTTAATATTATACCAATTACAAAATAGAAATAAACAAATAAAATAAGTAAAAATCCAAACATTTTAAAATATTTTCCCCAAGATTTACAATAAATGGATAAATCCTGGCTGCTTCTAAAATATTTTTTTTTTTTTTTTTTTTATGGTATGTAATGTTTTCTTAGCACTAATTTTTCACCAAGCATAATGAATTGTGAAATAATTTTAAATTTCTTAATAGCTCAGATTAGTTTTCAGAAATTTTTAATTATCAGAATAAGGTAAATTTTTATTGTTATACTAGCTGAAGTACCCCAAGTTGCCCGGGATTTTAAGAATATTTGTTTTAAAAAACCAATTTCAAAATGAAACATACAGTATAAAACAAACAATAAAAAAATGTAAAATTCTAATATACATGCATACACACACGTATATACAGGGTGATTCATAAAAGATGGGCAGAACTTTAAGGGGTTATAGTACACTTAAAGACAAATAATATTAAATAGGAGACTAAGGGTCCCAGACGTATTCCCAAGGAGATAGGGGGCATTAAAGTTTAGGGTCCGAAATTTCAAATGATTATAAAACATGGAAAAATTGGTCGATTCGTTTGCGGTTTTTGCAAAAAATTTTCTTTATGCCAGTACTTTCTTGAAATAAAATTTTAAAGTTCAATTTCAAAAAATGCCGATAGGGGGCGCTTTAGACTTTGGAGTAACAAACAACTATTTTTTAACGTTATTTTTTGTATTTCTTTAAATGATTTCGAAAGCTTAGACTTAAACTTAAATTTTGATCTAAAAATCTGAGTCCTAACGAGTAGTTAAGTAGCGTAAACTGAAATTTGAAATTTGAAACCCTTCTCCCCCCAGAACAAAAATCAGTTATTCCCGATCTTTGTGTCGTAGATTAGGCTCTAACTACTGCCGCGTTTTACTAAAATTATTCTTTATGTCAGTATTTTCTTGAAAATAAATTTTAAAGAAAATTTTCAAAAAATTCCGATAGAAGGCGCTTTAGACTTTGGAGTAACGAACAACTATTTTATACCGTTATTTTTTGTGTCTCATTAAATGCTTTCTAAAGCTTAGACTTAAATTTTCAGCCCAAAATCTGAATCGTTAGACGTGCTTAAGTTTCTGGGGAGAGGGGTTTGAAATTTCTACTCCTGAGCACAGTTCAGTTTACCATGTCCACACATTGTGTGCTGTGATACGAGGTAAAAAGACACAAATTAGGATTATGTTACCAAAGCATATTTATTAACATGTAATTACAATAAATGTTCAAAATTGTGACCACCAGAGGTTATGCACGCAGAACAACGGCGAAGAATGGAACGGCGAACATTCGCGAAAACATCAGGCTTTTCGAGCACTTCCCCTACAGCGGCAGAAAGTCTGGCGACCAGTTCCTCGGGGGATTCAATGGGTGTCTCATACATAAGAGCCTTCAATCGTCCCCAAAAAAAGAAATCGAGGGGTGAAAGATCTGGCGAGCGAGCAGGCCAAACAACAGGACCACCTCGACCAATCCATCTGTTCGGAAATATGATGTCCAGATAGTTGCGGACGTCTCGTACGTAATGGGCTGGCGCTCCATCGTGCTGGAACCACATGACCCGCCGGATGCGTGGAGGAACAACGTTTAACAGGTCTGGCAGCACATGTTGCAGAAATGTGAGGTATGTTTTACCGTTGAGGCGTTCAGGAAGAAGGTACGGTCCGATTAGGTGGTCTCCGAGGATTCCTGCCCAAACATTGATGGAAAAGCGTCTCTGATGAGCATGTGGATACGTAGCATGTGGATTGACATCCGCCCATACATGTGCATTGTGTGTGTTAAATGTACCTTCACGTGTGAAGGTACATTCATCGGTGAAAAGCACAGTTCGTCCAAAATGTGGATTTAGCGCGTTCTGCTGCAGAAACCAGCGGGCGAATTCAATACGATTTGGATAATCCCCTGGAGACAGTTTCTGGACTCGTTGCACATGAAACGGGAGCAAATGTTCATCCTTCAGTACCCTCCAAGTCATGGACTGTGAGGTATCCACCTGCCTAGCCACTGTTCGTGTACTTGTACTTGGCTGCGCCGCTACTACATCCAGAATGGCTTCTGCAACAACTACTGATTCGTCCTTTTTTGCACGACCTGCATTCGACCGGGAAGCGAGAAATGATCCCGTCTCACACAACTGTCTGTGCAAGCGCTCGAAAGTTTTGCGGTTAGGCAACCGCCTGTTGGGAAATCGCTCTCCGTACATTCGTTGTGCCTCTGCACCATTTCCATCTGCCGCTCCGTAAATTAAATGCATCTCAGCCTTTTCCTTATTCGTGAAGGGCACCATCTTCCGATTCATTACTACAGCGACTTACACTTGACTCTCCGTTCAGTGGTTTTTATGCCTGAATCGTGTCGAAATTTTGCATACGTGTTCTTCTTCTTCCCCATTTGACATTTGCATACTTTCTGTTTCCTTCTTCACCCGGTGACTAGCGTCAGGAATGGAGCTTTAACGTTTGCATGAGCGACGTTTCCAACTGTGCCAGTGCCTTTATGAGTGAATTCCGACTATGCAGTCCTTGACGAAAGTTGTATTTTTGCCTCGTATCACAGCACAGAATCGTTGGGCATGGTTAAGTAGTGCAAACTGAACTATGTTCAGAAGTTGAAATTTGAACCCCCTCCCCTCGCTACTGAACCACGCTCAGCGATTCAGATTTTGAGCTGAAAATTTAAGTTTAAGTCTAAGCTTTCGAAATCATTTAAAGAAATACAAAAAATAACGTTAAAAAATAGTTGTTTGTTACTCCAAAGTCTAAAGCGCCCCCTATCGGCATTTTTTGAAATTGAACTTTAAAATTTTATTTCAAGAAAATACTGGCATAAAGAAAATTTTTTGCAAAAACCGCAAACGAATCGACCAATTTTTCCATGTTTTATAATCATTTGAAAGTTCGGACCCTAAACCTTAATGCCCCCTATCTCCTTGGGAATACGTCTGGGACCCTTAGTCTCCTATTTAATATTATTTGTCTTTAAGTGTACTATAACCCCTTAAAGTTCTGCCCATCTTTTATGAATCACCCTGTATAAGGGATAGATTTGAAAATGGAGAAAACAAATTCAGAGAACCTCAAAATGTTAAAATATGCCAATATTTCCATAATCAGGTTTTTATCATGTTTCAATATGTTTTTTCAAACTCATATGACGTTATATATTCACATGCTGACATCCATTATATTTCCGATATGACGTAACATTAACTTTTTTTTTAATTCGTCAGACTATTTCAATTTCATTTTTTACATGGAAATCTAGCAATAGAAAAGTAATTGTTGTGGAAAGAATTTTATTGTGGATTTTTAATTGTTGGTAACTGCTATAACGAAAAATGTTTAAATTTGATAAGAAGCGGCTGTTAAATTTTTTATTAATTGAAAATTAACTATAAAGTATTTTGATTCCGGATTACTTTATTTGCCTTGGCTGTGTTTTAATACACATGTACATAACATTTCATAATTCTAGCTTCCAAACTGCGGATTTGTATAGAATTACAGACACAGACAAATTTTCATTTTTATATATTAGATAATATTTTTGCTCAATTGAATAGAATTGGTAAGGATAAAATATTTTTAAATCATTACAACCTAACTGAATTTTTAACTGACTTTAAACAGAAAAGTAAAAAGTATGTATGAGAAGTATGTATTTTTGTCCAATCATTAGAAAATCCCAAGTTTAAAATTAAGATTGAGTTTAAGCTGTGTTACTTGATGGTTCATTTTTAGAAAAACACGTGTAGTGTAACTGGTTTTTAGTTTTCTTAGATCCTAAAAATGAAATTTTGATATTTAAATTAATAACTTGACAATCACAGTTATGCTATGTAGTAATGGCTTGTTACAAGTTGGTCAGATCATTCCAATACTGACATATCAACTTCAGCTATATCAGTTCATTAAAAAAAAAAAAAAAAAAAAAACTGTCAAGATAGGCTGAACTACCTACGCTATAGGTTTATAAATCTGATCAGTAAAGAGGGAAGAGATATGCCTTGTGTCATTCTGATTATTTCATAAAAGATAAATAAAAAATATCTATTAGAAATTTATTTTTTGAATTTATTTCTAAGTCATAAACAGTGTAAAGATATTTCATATAAAAGTTTGTACACATATTGTTAAAATATTCTGTTTCTTTTTCCTAACTTTTAATTCTAATACTCAACTAAATCTGCCCCTGTTAAGTTTGTTTTTCATTCCAGCATTTAATATTTCAAGCCTCAAATTTGAATTATTTTTAAGATGCAAAATGTTGACACTTGTGAAATTTACCTTTTTTTCTGTTCATGATGCAATCTGTTTGGGGCCAACCCTTGTTGTCGCCACAAATTGATTGTCCCAAATAACAATAAAAAATGTTTAAACCAATTAAATTGAAGTTTCCACCTAGATTTGACTCTTTCACTCCTTATTGGGAAAAGTCATGGAAATAAAGATAGATTATGTGAGAAAACACAGGTTTTTTTTTTTTTTTTGGTGAAATGAATTACTCATAAACTCCATGACACTTGCGGCCATATTTTCAGAGCAATGTACTATTTAAATTCACTGGACTCTTGTTGCAACTCGGGCCTGACTCTAACAAAGACTATCATATAAAGTAAAAGGAATAAAGAGTCAAGCTCCTTGAGTACTTCCCTTCATTTACAACGGTTAAATTTCAATGAAATAAATCAGGAAGTTGATAATAAAAATAATGAGCCATTTCATTACATAGATTGTTTCTATATTATTTTCTCAAATGTGATTTCAAAGTAATAACTTTAATAAGTTACATGTAGACAAATAGTATACAATTGTATATCCTTCAATTCTGAGGTCTTCAGTTATAAAACTCTTTTTCCTCATAAAAGCTAAACCATTTGAGATTTTGTCTTCACTTCTATGCTGCTGAATGTTTTTGCTTTAAAATGACAAAGAAAAAGCTATAATACTGATTTCTTTATAAAATAAATGTTACCTTCATTTGACTTTGCACAATGCTTACAAAAGAACATGACTAAAAACATTTATTTTCATAATTATTTAACTTTAATTATCTTCTTAACTTTAATTATCAAACACTTTATATCAAAAGAGTTTAAGGATTTGTGGATTATTTAAAGCCATTAGATTTCTTATGTGATTCTAGATTATTAATATTCAATTGGATATTTAGAGAGCTAGTAATTACAGGTCCATATGTGAACCTAAAATTATGAATCCTCTTAAAATATCAATTTCAGAAAAATGTTTTTTTTTTATCATGTGCAGAAAAAAAATATATATACTATGAAAGGATAAGAAATTAAAACCTAATTAAAATGCAAAACTTAAATTAACTAGCAATTTAAAATTTAAAATCCCAATTTCTTTTTTCTAACTTTAAATTTAAACTTCAAATTCGAATTAACTTTAAGATAAAAATTGCTGAGCTTAGTGCATCTCCCTTTTATCTGTGGTTAGTGTACTCCAGATCTCATCCAAGACTTGTTTCGTCAGCTGAAATATCAATCAAAAGGTAATTATCCAATTAATAGTAATCTTTCCCCTAAAATTATACTTTTGTTCCCTACTGAGACAGGGTTCATACTCATCAGGGAATTATGGGATTCATGGGAAAATCACGGGATAAATTTTGGCCTAAAAAAATCAGGGGAATCTCAGGGGATAGTGCAAAAAATTCCCAAAACGTGGCAAAATGATTGGCTACTCTGGGCGATTGAGGGCAATTGCTGCTGTTTGTGTGCTTTGTGAAGTCGTAATGAAATCAAACTAAGACCTTTCTTCTAGCACCGTGATATATAGAATTGGAAACTAGCCACTCCTTCTTACAGATTAGATATAATGTTATATTTAATCTGTGCTACTTCTAATGTCTGGCGACATCCATTCAGTCACTGGACATGCCTTCTAACATCGTGAGGTTTGAAAACTGTTAAAAAAGAACTTAAGAAACATAAAGGACATTTTAAAATTTATAGACACTTGAGCCTTCATATTATTCATAATACTTTTCAAAGAGGTAATAAAATCCCAAAGTGGAAATTAAATTCTTACAGCAATCTACCAAATTTTTAAGGAGAGCCCCACAAGGCATGCAGACTTTGTCTCTGTTGTACACAAATTAATGTTTTTCCTTTAAAGTTTAGTTCATATTGTTTATATAGGTGATTTATAAACTGTATTTTTGAGATTATATAGTTTGTATTTTTTTTTTTAAGGGAAGGAGGGCGAGGGCATGTCATTCTAGTTTTTAAAATGTCGTTAATTGTTGACATGAAAAAATTATGCATCCCTGAAAATACATCAAGGGATTTTTTCTTGGAAAATGAGTATGAACCCTGTGAGAAAAATTATAATTACAAAATAAAAAGACTGTGCATCAAATTCAGGACCCCTTTTTGAGAAATGAGTTAAACTCCATGCTGCTCCAGACATCTTTTTGGTAATAATGAAGGAAGAAAATATTGCGCACACTTAAACCTCTGGGCCTGGCTCATGATAAGAATACTCTGTACTTTAAAGGAATAAAAATGAGGTCCAAATTAAACTGGTTTCATCAATTATCATGCATGATTCAATTACTTTGAACTAAATGAAGAAAAATGAGGTGAAATAAAAGTAATCCCCTCTTTTACATAGTGTGGAACCATTTATCCAGAAAATCAGTTATCCAGAATTCTATTTCTAATAGACTGATTTCAGAATCTTTGCAAAAAAAAAAAAAGTGTCTTATACTGCCAGTTCAACATATGCATTGCTTAAAACAATTGTATAATTTGACATCTGGTATTTGAAAAGGAAACATATTTAGTTGTATTTTAGATGTTTTAATTTTTATGCAGAGGAAACAGAATTTTTGTTCCCAAGGGATTCTCATAAATTACCTTCTTTCAAACTCAGATTGATGTTTCTTGCATCTGATTTTTAATCCATCTAATAATTTAAAATCTGAAATAATACCACAACCACATATATTCCACAAAACTTATCAAATGGATGCTGCTTTAATGCCCAACCAGTTAACTAGAAAAAAAGTTATCCAGAATACATCTGACCCCGACCATTCTGGATAAATGGTTCTGTACTGTGCTATATAGTAGTAGTATTGTAACTTCAGGTTTGAATAGGATATAGAATAATATTTCAGTAGTATGCATTGATGTCTTATCACTGTTGTGAATATTAACCAGTCTGGCTATATTTAGCTGCCTAGTGTAATTTAAATTTGATATCAATTTTTATCTCTTAATGAACTTTTTAGTTTTTGATACCTGAGCTTGAATTTTTTAAATTCTTTATGATGTGCAAGATATGCGTGCAGAATTCAGTTTTGACTACTTCTACTATTTACAAATAATTTTATCATTTAAAATCACAGAATTTCTAGTTTTTTAAATCCTTTATGATGTGCAAAATATATACGTGCAGAATCCAACTTTTACTACCACTATTTCCAAATAATACATGTTCTCATTTAAAATTACAGAATTTCTGCAATTAAATAAGAAAAATATTAATATTCAGAAACAGTGGTGCTCAAAAATTAATTGTATACAAGATGCTCGTCAAAATTGTGTTAATGTATGATCTGTCTTACATTAAATTAATAAGTTTAAATAAGAGCAAAGTGTTTTAAATCTGCAGGCACTCGAGTTGATGATGCAAAAGCTTTGATAGCCTCCAGCAAGCTAAAAATATTAGCATGTGAAAATCTTGATGAAGCAGCGAAAATGGTAAATAACTTTCACTTAACTAATAACACCAGCTTTCTTATTTTAATCCTTATGACTGTTGCCTATTCTTATTCTCTATTTTTTATTTTTAGGTGGTTAAGCTGTCAACAATTGTTGGTTTAGCTCGTTCAGCATCGATAGATGTCAAGTTTGAACTTCCTCTGTGATCCTGTTTAAAACTTTGTATATATTTATATAGAAATCAAAAAAAAAATATTACTGACATTGTTTTTTTTTTTAAATTTTAATTATCAATTAAAGACCAAAGCATGATTTGATTTTAACATATTTATTTTTTCATCCTTCAGTGTTAAGATAAAAATGTTAATTGCTTCAACTTTATTTATTGCTAGACTGACTCCTCATCTCCATGTCCCATCTCTATTTATTTCTACTAGAAATAGGAGCTTACATGTTGTAGTCAAACTTGTACATTATTGACTATTTTATATTTATATAAAAAATTTTATAGCTTTTTCAAATTTTTGTTAATAATGGTCATGACAAGTTACTAAATAAACTGTTGATCTCTTGAATTATTTAATTAAAGTAAAAGAATGCACACAACTAGTAATGCTACACAAATTAAGAACTTATAAAAATACAGTAGATTCTGGTTAATTGGAATATGTTCATTCTTACATGTCCTAATAAAACAGTTGCCCTAATTATCAGAAGTGAAGTTAGATATTTTTTGATTTTGTTCTTTATATTTTATCTTGATTAAACAGAATCTACTGTGTTATTATTATTTTTTATATCAGCAATATGTGTGGATGAATCAAAATGGAACATTTTTTTCTAAATCTATTGGGAGCATATTGATAAAATCTGTTTAATAATGTGGAACAGATTTTTTGTACTTGGCTGCTTTGAATTATCGAAGATGTTGCATGTGCTGAAAGTAGTGTTTATGTTGGAACCTCTTTTGTAAAGTGATCTTATTTCATGTGAATAGTGCAATATAGGTTGCGATACTATCACATGTAATTCATATATTGTGACTATCAATTTTTAAATGTTGATAATTATAAGTCATCATTGTTATTAATATTTGACCTTTACAGCCATAATCTTCAATGGCAATATGGTCATTACCAAACATCATTCTGAAATCTAAAATACCATTCTGAATTCTGAAATCCTCACAATATTGCAAGAAATGTAATTTCTACAACTGGCATTGAATGTCATTGTAGTTATTCTTTTCTGTTCACGAAACGGAACAGAGTTACTGCAAGAGGAAAGAATCGGACAGGGACACAAGCATTGATTAAAACTGAACTAAAAAGAGATCGGTTGCAGTAGATAAGCTATCTAGTTTGGGATATAGGATATTAAACATTCTCAAATGCTAAAAACATAATTTAAAATGTTTTTATCAACTTAATCGAACATTATTAGTGTGTTCTGTGGCAAGAGTCGCTTGATATGAGTTACACGAGTTTTTCCATAAGTGTTTCTCCCCTTTATTTAGATTTTAAAAAAAATCCTAAATATAGACTCCAGATACGACCATTTTCAAACATTAATGGCGTATTCTTTTCTCGTTATCTGTGGGTCCGATTTCCTTGGGAATTGACTCATTGAACTTAGCTTATGATTCTCTTAGGTTTTAATGCCAGGGTGTGCATTTTTATACCGGGGTTCTATCGACTCAATTTCAACAAGGTTTTTGATTCATTTTAACATAACTGATCCTTATCTCAATAACTCAATTCCTATTACTCATATCTCTTCAAAACTAATTCCAAATTACATTAATATCTTATCACCTCTCGCAGTCTTAATTTATCAATAGTGGTTACCACTATTTCCGAATAGTAATTTCAACAAATTTCTTAAATTAGGTTCCTGGCTCAAGTACCAGTCCTAATTTTTGACCAAGGACTCCAGTAGTCTTAATTAATCCATTGTCGAAGAGCACTTTCGTCTCTCCTGTATCAATTTTTGCGTAACTGAGCCCTATCTTAATAACTCAACTCCTGTTATTCATATCTAACAAAAACATAACTGTGAAAAAAGGGAGCCAAGTTCCATAAAAAAGTAAAAAAAAAATACTGCCAAGAAAAGAAGTGATATGTAAGTGGGTGCCAAGTTCAAATAAAATTCACTCAAACTTACCTACTGTGAGAATACTTCTCACAGTATTTAAATTTGGTTTATTTTTATTTCCTTTCAGCTAGTTTTTTTGCATCGATGTCCATTTGAACCCAATCTTTACACCGCCATGTTGACGCTTTTATCTCTCACCGTAAAGCAAGTTCATTTTTCACCGCCGATATTCATATCTGCGTTGGGAGCGGATCGGCAGCTTGCGCATGCGCACTCAGCTATTTTAGGAGCACGTCTTGGAGCTCTTGTTTTGTTGGAGTTGATTTGCCTTATGATGACGTCATTGAAATTATGCGCCGCCCTCTTTTGACGCCGATCGCTGACAGGAGAATCGTTTGGTTTCGTTTTCCAATCAGTGAAAACTTTTTTAATTCTGCAGCTTGTAATTCGATTTTCATTAATTTCCCGTAGATGTTAATTTAGCTAATCAATTTAAAGTCTGCCTTTTAATTACTTTGTAAACCCCGTATTCATCATTTAAATACTAAAACTCTTTAATTTTAAATTCAGATTTTGGTTTGATGTTGTCTGAAAAAGATGTAGTCTTTTAACGTAGTTTTAGCGGAGCGCCAGCCCGCCGTTCGAATGCCGTGCCGCTTTTTTTTGGCCGAATAAGTTTGCCTTACTATGGGTCATATTTTGGTTATGTGGATATGTTCTTTTTCAAGATTTAATTTTTAACGATGTGCTGCACTCATCTAAAGCAATCCCACGGAAGAATTCTAATTAAGAGATTCTGTTCTTTTATTTTAAAAATGGTGACCAGAAGCAAGTATTTTCATAACCTTCTACTGCTATTAATGACCGAAATAAAGAATATTGTTTGTTTCATCAGTTTGTCTCTTCACTGTCTCCTGTAAAGTAAGAAGTCTCCAGTTTTTATTATTTCTTTAACAATCAATAGTAATTTATTAAAAGAACTTCACAACGTGTACTTTAACCCTTTTACGATCACAACACATTTCTTATCGCCACACCTACTGAAGTATTATAGCATTATGTTAATTGTTTAAAAATAAAATTTATTGATAGCATATTAATAATAAATCTAGAACTTGGCAAGCTTTTATCTACCAGTCATTTATTTTTATTTATGGCATTATTATATCAAAACTTGATATTTCATGTTTGGAGGCCTTAGGCTAATGTCAGGCTAACGTCTATTTGCACACTTTTCGTTTGCAGCCTCCCTAGCGAAGGTGTAAGGAGGCTGTAAGAACGAAAAAAGCGTGCAAATTGACGGTTGTCTGACATTAGCCTTAATTTGAGTGTATTGAAGCTCCTGAAAGGTGTGGAGTTTGTAGAATAATGACAAAGGACAAGCGTAAGTGTATCTGTCTCTTTGTCAGGCATTAGTCTGTTTGTAATGAGGTTTCTGGAGGAGGAGGGGGGGGGATTGCTAGAGTGATAATCAAAGACGAGCGGAAGTGTATCTGTGTGTGTATTTGTTTATAAAATCATTAACATGACTTATTTGTATATTATAATAACAGTATTGAAAATTATTATAATGACATTGTATAAAAATGTTTATTATTATCATTAATGTTGTATATTATCATCATCATTTTATTAAGACATGAAAATGATAGGCATAAGATTTACCAAAAACTTGCCAAGTTCTAGATTTAATATTAATATGCTATCAATAATTTTTGTTTTTAAACAATTAACACAATGCTATAATACTTCAGTAGGTAAGTTTGAGTTAATTTTATTTGAACTTGGCACCCACTTACATATCACTTCTTTTCTTGGCAGCATTTTTTTTTTTTTACTTTTTTATGGAACTTGGCTCCCTTTTTTCACAGTTATGTTTTTGTTAGATATCATTACTTTTTGTAAAGTTACAATGTACTTAGACACTTTACTTAATGCTTTTTAATATGTTTACAAGTGACTATTTTAGGTTACTACTTGATTATCCCGTCGACCAATTTCGCCAAATTATACAAATTGACATAATTTTAAGAACAAATAAATTAGTATAACATTAATAAAAATGCAAATAAAATGTTGAAATAAAAAAGTCTTGGTGACACAACAAACACGTGCAACGTGTTGAATGCCAAGCAAATGTGATATTTACGATCAGCCATTATTGGCATTTAATCTTATAGTTTGGTGATAGCTTTTTGGTTGATGGGATTATCAAGTACCCTATTTTATTCCCCAAGCAACATTCAATTTAATTTAAATTTCCTACAACAAAGTATTTGGCTGTCAATTTGCGGCAGAAATCTAATAATGCACCTTTTGCTTAATTATAACATTTGACACACAGCTTATAAACTTGAAAGTAAACAGACAGTAATTATTCAAAAATGTAAACAAAAGGATCGTTTCTATGATTCAAATAAATATTGATCATGCATGTGCGGCTATCATGAGTCTAAGCAGTAGTCGGCACTTTCAGAGGCGGAAACGTCATTTGTTATTTCAAATTTAAATATTTCAGTGCTACATTCTAATTTTGTTTTAATGTTTCAAGTTTTCTTTTAAACTGACGTCATCTTCACCGGTAGAAAGAACTCTGATGCATTTCAGGGCGTGCTAGCATGAAAACCGCCACTAAAATCAAAATAAAATAAAAATAACAGGCTTTCAAATGTGTTTGCTTAGTTAAATTTTATATGTTCTGTTTATCCCATTTGATTTTAGTTTGCAAGAGTTTGCTCATTCCTTTAAGTAAGTGTTTATGAGATTCTGATATGATTAGTTTTGTAATTTATCATTTTAGTGTTTGCATTAACCATTTTTCAATTCCTACTATTAGCTCACACTCTCCCTATATTTATTTATATATTTATCTTGTACAAATTTTCAATCGTTAATAAAATACTCATTATTCATCCTATCAGGTTGAAATAAATTTTTTTAAACTTGTACTGGATGACAATTGATGTTAATAAAGTTTTTTCAAATATTAATTAAATTTTAATTAATTAATTAAATTTTAATTAATTAATTTTAGTTTTGCATGGGAAACAAAATGGCAGCCATTGGTTATTGAATTTCAATGAAAGTATTTTCAATAAGGGTTACCATAGGGGGGGGGGGGGGGGGAACCTGTTCTGTCGCCAAATACCGCCAACTTGGAGATATATTGCCAAATTTGGCAGCCAAAATGAGTCACCAAAAGTGACGCCAACTTGGCGATATCTGTAATATTTCGCCAAATTTCCATAGAGTTCCATTGTAAACCTACTTGCTTATAGAAAATCAACAAATTGAGATATTTTAATGCAACAAAAACTCATATTAGCTTGATTATATTAAATTTTTCTTTGATGGCCTAAGTAGGAATTGACTTTAAAAACAAAATTTTTATATTACTTGTTTATAATTAAATAATGACTAAACAAAAATGATATTGGATGCAATGCAAAACATAGTAGTAAAAAAAAAACAAAAAAAAACAAACGAAAGTTGGGTGTCATGGTAGCCACACATTCATGATCAATATTTATTTGAATCATTGGAATGACTTTCTTTTGTTCACATTTTTAATTCTTGAATTGGACGAATTTCAACTGAGGATGTCTCGAAATATAATCGTATTTCGACATATGAATTCTCTCAAGATGTTTTTGTTTTTTCACAATTTGTTTAAAAAGATGAATTTTATGCACCATTATTCAAAAAATTAATTCTCTGAAATTAACGGAAAATGGCTGATATTCAGGTGATTTTGCTGCATGGTCAGCCCGGATTCAGCATTTGGTGCTTTTTTTGGCAAATTTTAATTAATGTGTGTTTAATTTAATTATGTTAAAGTAAAAATGGACACCTCAAAGTAGATAATTAATCGATTTTCACAATTTTTTTTTTCGATTCGTTAGTTTTATACAGTGGTCGAAATTAGAATCAGCCAGTTAGGTGCCAGTGGCACCTAACATTTTTTTCTTAGTTGCCATTTTGTTTTGCTTAGTTGCATTTTTTTTAATACACAGAATTTGTTAAAGTTTAACAATTATACTAATTACTTCCACTCCAAGCCTGATTTTGGTTACAATTTCTCTGCTTTTGCATCACTCTGAGAAATAACTAGAATGACTTTAAAAAAAAAGTTGATTTCAGAGAAAATACTGAAAACTTCTAACCCTGATATAAACATATAATGTCCATTCAATAACTAAATAATAATAAAGAGTACAGAAAGATCTTACAAACTAGAAATTTTATTGAAAACAAAATTATTTTTTAAAGTCTGGACATCTGGTGCGTCCACATGCAACATCCTTCCACCATAAATTCATGGCAGGATGTGGATCATATTCACTCATGCTTGGTCCGTATAATCTTATAAACAATAAATCGTCAACACTTGACAGTAACAAACTTTGGCGATTTTTCCTTTTTATTAGGTTAAAGTGGCTGAATCCTCTTTCGCATTCAGCTGTACTGAGTGGTACAATCATAATAAAATTTATTATTTTCCTTAGATTCAAAAATGAAGACGATTCTAAAGATTCTGCCATTAAACGCTGCCAAGCGTACTCACATGGTAGTTTTAATTTCTCCTTTGCCCACAGTTTGTAATCTTCAAACTCTTCAATGACTGCATCTTTTTCTATTGATATGTTTTGGGGCAATCCTTCAATCAAATTTTTGAAGTCTTCATCAATTTTCTTATTTTCAATTTCATTTAAGTTTACAACATTGCATGGATCAAGAGTGTGTAAATTACCCAGTACTTTATCATTTTGAATATTAGAATACCTCGAATCTAAAGCTTCAATTATTTTGGTCAACATTAATTTTCGTTGTTCTTCAAAACAGGATAATTCTTCAACTTTCCTTGTTAATTTTATCCCTTTATAATCAGATTCAGAGCCTTCAATGTTTAAGTCTTCTTCAAACTGCTGCAAAGTTTCTCCATTTGCACTTATCATTTTATTAAGTTTATTTTTTGTACTAGCTAAAGAGTAAAGTACATCTTTTACAGAAACGAATCGTTGCTGAAATTTTCCTGATGTGTGGGCAAGTATACTCATAATATCTTGCATCAGACAAAGAAATCTGACAAAACGCTCAGATTTCAAAAATTTTAAATAACCTTTTAACTTAGCCGATACTACTTTATCTGGTTCTGATGATGCAGCCTTTTCCATATGAATAATAACTGCAACCAAGTTGTGAAGTAGCACCTTCACAGCTTTGTGAGTACACTGAAGCCATCGAATTCCATAAAGACTTATGTGGGAAAGAATTTTCTCATCCAGAATATCACCAACAGTTTTCAGTTCCTTTGTACGTTTTGGGCTGCTGTGATAATAAGAATACACTCCTTTTAAAATATTAATGAAAGTCTTCTCATATTTTACATTTTTCATAGCATCTGCTATTGCTAATTCTAGTCTGTGTGCAACACAGTGCACAGTGACTAGCTGTCCGCAGTCATTCTCTAAGAGTTTTGCAACTCCTGATGTCTGGCCCATATTGACCCTAGCACCATCAAAACTTACAGCTACCAATTTTTTTTCCCAACTGGGTATAAATTCTTTTAGTATGGAAACAATGCCAGACTTAATGCCATTGGCAGATTGGTCGTCACATTCATTTACAGCAATGTAACAACACTTAGACTCTCCTTCATATAAATACCGTAAATATATTATCTCCGATGCTATAGCAGATCTATCTGTTGAACCATCAGCCATTAAAGAAAAAAAATCAGCTGTAGACAATTGTTGCTTTAAATTTTCACGCATATTTTCAGCAATGTATTTAACAAACTGTCTGGCTGCTTTGTCATTCAAATAAGTTTCACCTATTTTCAGACCATTTTTTCTCTGTAATTCGCATAATTTTCGGAAATCTTCAAAAGCATAGTCTTCCTTAGCAATCAAGTATGCAGTGTTAAATAGTTTCTCTACGTTTGCCATCAGATCAGCATCCATTGTTCTAATAGCTAAAGCCAGGGGTGTCTCAGATGGGCTTTCTTTTGCACATTTTGCCTTACAAGCATTGGTATGTACTAGAGATGCATCATGTTTTTTAACCTGTAATATATAGAAAAATATAATATACTTATCAAAAGAAAAAATAAATGCAGTAAAAGCTTTCAAAAATTTCCCTAATATGAATATTTTTTTCAAAAAATTCAATAATGACAAAATGTGTCATTAATAAAGTAAACCTCAACATAGAAAATAGCACAATTATGATGCCAACTCACCAACTAGCATCCGACAAATCGCCGCGAACTGATGTTTTTAAAGGTGAAAAATGCACTTTTCCCTTTTTCTAAAACAGAAAATTTGCGGCCCCGTAAATGAAAAAAAAAAAAAAAAAAAAATGTTACAGTATAAAATCCAAAACCCTCCGGACGTCAGTTAATACGAATGTCGGATCATTTTTAGTTTATATGTCAAAGCAATTAATTTACATCCCTCCCCCCTCTCCCCCTCGCAAAAGGAAAAAAAAAGTGTGTGATTATGTCAAGAAAGCATTTTTAATGCTAAAAACGATAATATTTAAGCAGATATTTTAATAGAGAATTTTTTTTAAAGGTAATAAAAAAAAATATATCCACATTGAACACCTCCTTCCCCCGCGAGTTATTTACATCAGAAACACGTTTACAATACTGAAAAAAGGTAATACATAAAAATAATAAAACTAAAGTAGATATTTGAGATAATTTTTTTTATAAAAGTAAATAAAAACTTATCTGAATTACAACAAATTTTAGATAACAATCGGCCGGATATAATTATCAACGCATTTAACTTGTTTATCATAAAATTCTAAAAATACGACCCCACCCGAATGTAAGACCCCCTCCCTCCCCTATTTTCAACAAATTTCATTTTTCGAAAAAAATTCGTTATTGAGTTTCTAAGTTTTGTAAATTAAAATAAACATCTTAATTTGGATGGTATACTTTTGTATTTTTTTTTTTTAATCTTTAGTTAAAAAGAAATAAAAATAAAAAACAAATCTATCGATGGTTTCTTTCTGCATAGCAAAACATACCACCGCATCGAACTACACCGAAAGTTGATGATCTGATTGTGTAAACTTTCGATTTCACGGAGCGAGGTGAATAAACAAAAACAAACCAGATAGTTTCCTTGTTTTTCTTCACAGTTTCTGTAAAGTGGGTATTTATTTTTGGCCGGCGTTGTAAGTTTCTAATAACTGATTATATTTTAATAAAAATTTCGTGATCGGCACTTCTAACAGTTCAATTTATTTACAACAAAATTTTTCCAGAAAAACTTAGAAAAAAAAATACACTTAAAAAAAAAAAAAAAAAAAAAAAAAAAAAACTAACAGTTTCAAATCTTAAGGCAGGACAACCATCGACGAAACCAGATTCTTCTTTTTTTGCAAAATCTTTACATTTACAAATCATAAGGTCTTCTTCTTTCATTTCCAACCACGGGAACTGTTTTTGCCATTTTTTAAATGTAGTTGCATTGACATTTTTACGTGAAGGTTTGGAATTAGTCCCCACTTCTACGTCGTTGTCTCCCTCATTTTCAACTTCAACGTCAATTCTTAAATGTTTATTTTCTGCATTATCCACCGATGTAAAATAGGATTTCAAGCTACGTTTACTCATCTTTTAAATAAATTAAAAAATAAAGTAGCATAGATACTTTCAACATAAAACACTGTACCGTCACTCAATACAAAATATCGCTCAACCACGTGCAGAAAGAAATAGAATAGAGTGAAAAATAAAAAAGAAATACTAATGAATGGAAGAAAGCTTTTTATGCGACGTCACTGACTGGTTGGTGCAGAAGGTGGGAAACGTATTGGTCACGCGTCAAGCCATTCCTTTGTGTATCTGAGGGAGAAAAGATGAGGGGTGAATTCTAAGAAGTTTTAAAGTGGGGCAGTTCTAGTATTTTCTGCGATAATCGCACGGAGATATTCACTGCGATCGCTAAGCAGATGTTCCGAAAACGAAACTTCTGAAACACAAATCTGGAAATTGAGAAGGAAAAAAAATGAGCAGAAAAGTTATGCGTCAAAGTGACGACTACGTTTAAAATCACAGTTGTCAAAACGAAGTTTATAGTTGCAAAATACGACTAACGACCGCTAATTTCGAGCCCTGGTTTTATAGTATAAACGAACTTCGCACCAAATTTGAAGTTTGTGGGTGCCATAGATATATACAATCTCTTTGAAGAGTGAGTCAATCAGTGATAAAATTATCGATTTTCAGACATTTTCAAATGTCATTATCTCTGAAACTAAATATGCTTTATTTATAAAATTTTGGATTCTGGGTATTTAGGGGGGCCTTACTATGTACTCCGTATTACAAGTATGTAGGTCAAATAGATTTTCAGTAGTAGAGTGTCAAAATTTGGCAAGAACAACTTGAACTGGTTCGAGTAATATAACACACTAGTATGCCAGACTAACTTGGCTGACACACTGCAGTGTGTCTAGATCTCTTTGAAACAGATTCCAAATATATTAATATCCTAATTCTCTTCTCACAGTCTTAAAAGTTAATTTATAAGTAGTGGTTACCACTTTTTCCAAATAGTAATTTCAGCATATTTCTTAAATTAGGTTCCTAGCTCCAGGTACCAGTTCAAATTCCAAGGACTCCAGTAGTCTTAATTAGATATTCGTTGAGCACTTGTATCTCCCCTTTGCCCCCTTAGGAGATTTTTCTCTTATTTGAGTCCCCACTCCCTCAACTAATATCTCCAGCCAAATAGGTTAAATAACGGAGTTTCGTTCGGATAGAGATTTGTTTAGAACAAAGTGCATCCCCTGGCGGTGGATAGGGAAACTAAGATTTTGAATTTTAGGTATATTTAAGATTATTATTATGGGACGTTAACGTGGGGTGGATCAGCTAGTACAGTAGAACCCCGCTAATCTGAACTAATTAGGACTGGTGCCTGTTTGGATTACCCAAAATTCCGATAGAAATAAAAAAGAAAAATATGTGTGCTTAAAAAAAAAAAAAAAATGTAAGTTATAAGTACTCAGTGGTACAGTAAGCATCCTCTAATCCAGCATGCTGGATAATTGGCACGATTTTCCAAAAAAATAGTATTTCCTCTTTAATCACTCCTGATGTTTATAATAATCCAATGGAACTTCAGAATGAGGAATTATGTAACAACCCATTACGAACGCATTACCTGCCAACCTTTGAAAATGAGAAACCGTAGCACACAAAATTAAAATTAATCGGAGGTTGGTTGGTTTTTCATGTTTCGCAGCCATCTTTTGACATTCGTTAAAGGAATAAGGTTTCAGTCTTTAAACTCAATACAGTAAATTTTTTCCTCTCAAAATTTTTATACGATTTTTAGAGTTTCTTCTCGTTTCGAAATGTTTGACATTTGTAAAAGGAGCCTCGTTCCAGTTTTTTAGCCCAGTGCAGTAAATTTTGACGAAATTCGCAATTTTTTCTCCCGAGATAATTTCAGGATATTCACAATCCCCCCCCCCCCCCCCCCCATAATCGTAATTCACATTTTTCTATCATGATTCTTTGTTGAAATCCACACTTTTTACCACGAACTTTTGACGAAATTCGTATTTTTTACCGTGATCCTTTGACGAGTTTTGCGTTTTTTACAACGATCCTTTGACGAAATTAGTGTTTTCTTTCTGCGATCTTTTGGTGAAATATGCATTTTCTTACTGATCTTTCGATGAAATTTGCATGTTCTTACTGATCTTTTGACGAAATTAGTATTTTCTTTCTGCCATATTTTGGGAAACTTTACGGTTTTACAACGATCCTTTGACGAAATTTATTTTCTTTTGAGACCAATTGACGAAATTTTTTTACACTGTCATTTGTCGAAATTGGTGATAGTTTACCGCGACGTAACTGATCGGCAAAATTTTCGATATCTTTTCGCAACCAATTAACAAAATTCACTAATAGTTTCCGCGACCTTTTGATGAAATTTGCAATATTTTTCCCTCGATAGTTTATTGAAATTCGTGATTTTTTGCGCAATCATTTGACGAAATTTGCAATTTCTTTCTCAACTCTTAACGAAATTACCGATTTTATTCAGCGACCAATTGAAGATAATCACTATTTGTTTGAGATCTTTGACGAAATACCCGATATTTTTACATGACCATTTGAAGAAATTCTCATTTTTTACCGCGATCGATTCACGAATTAATTTGGGGAAATCCCATAAAAGAAAAAAAAATTGCAGACGTCCAAGAAATTTCGAAATATACTCTCAAAAGAATCATAGGTCTGTGGAAGAATTTGCAGACGGAAATACTGCACAGCATTTTTCATTAAGCAGGACTTTCCTTTTCCATGTGCAAATCATGAGATTTTGCACACTATTTCAAACTTGCGTCTCAAAGAACCATCTCCTCTCCCCCCCTCCCACCCCCCCCCTCCAGAAATTCTTAAAATGGCACGCCCTGTTTCTGAGGAAGGGAATTCCTGGATAAATATTTACAGAAACACGATTCACTCGTGTTTAATATACATAAAGAGGGTTTAAAAGTTAAGAAGTTTGTTTTGCAGCCCAGATTTTTTTTTCCCATGAGCATTTTTTAATACCCGAATTTTCGGACTAATGACCAATTTTTTAAAACTTTCGGAAATGAATACTTTGAAATTTGGAAATTTCGGAACAGAATCACTCCTGAAATATATGGTGCGTGGGATAAAAATAGCAAATAGAGACAAAAAAATGTGTTTGTGTTTTTTGCAAAAAATCATAGTTTGACCGATTTTCGTAGCATCGTAGTTTATAGGTCCAAAACGTAGCAACTACGATTTTTTCGTAGCAGTTGGCAGGTCTGCGAACGGTTCAAAATCATGAATCTATAAATAGCTCAGGCACCACGTCAACGAGGGGAAGAAAAACCTTTCTGTAGCTAATTTACGAAATCAAACTGCTGAAAGGAAAAATAAATTTTTATCATCTGAATTAAATACTTTTTTTATTTTAGAAAAGAATTTTACAGCGACTGGCAAACAAACTGATATTTGGCATTTTTTTAAGATGGCTTCTACGAGTAAGCCTACAGTGCACGTTTGCATTTTATATTACGTATGTTGTACTTTTACATTAAAAAAAATTCTATTAAAGTATAATTTTCTAAAATAAAATCTGTTCGGATTAGTGGGGTTTTACTTTATATAAAAAGCGTAGAAGTTCACAGGTTTCTTTCATAACTGTTTATATCGTTTGGAAACAAATCTCACTTTCTGAAACCCAAATTGTGCAAAGTTTTTTTTTTTTTATGCCAATGCTTCTACAGTGAAAAGATACCACAAAATCGATAGAAATCTGAATCTAGAAGAAAGTTAGTGAATTTTAATCTGATTGCACACCAAGGGAGAAAAATGAGTGTGCTGGCAGCAAACATAATTTAAAGGGAATGAGGTTGTCTTTTAAATGGTGTGCAAAAGTTCTTTGTTTTGCCAAACAATACTCACTAAAATACGTCAATATGCCACCTGATTATGGCAATTATACAAGATTAGATGAGTTTATTGTGAATGTTGCAGCTATTAAAGGGCTTTTACAAAAAACATTTCATTGTGCCAAATCGTATTGCACCAATTGACAGTGAACCCAATTATGGAAAATTATTTAATACGTTAAAAATCTCTACATTAGCAAACAAATTACAACTCATAAGCTTATGGACATGAAGCTTAAATGATTGAGTTAAGCATTTTTTGCCAAGCTTATACCAGAAAGACTAAATACATATCAACAAAAAATATACAAAATGCTGAAGATCGCAGAGTTCTTGATTTCTCTGTCAGTCTTCCCATTTGGCGAAGGATTAAGAAAGTAAATTGAATTATGAATAAAAATATGTTACAGTGCTTAGCATACATTTCATACAATTTTTTAATTAAAAATTGGTAATATCTATTTTACCTCTCTTTATGAAGCAGAAGTGGCTAAATGAATATTTGAATCAAGCCAGAAAAGCGATCAATTTTACATTCAACCTTTCCCTCTATATGAGATTCAACTATCATTCTTTAATTTGTTAATTAAAAAAATATCCATCTTTACTTTTCACTTTTTTGCCTGACATTATTTTGCCTGAAAATACTTAAAGATAGCAAAATATGAGAAACCTGCTGAAATAGAAATATTTTGAATAAATAAGAGTTTGTCATTTGGTTGAATTAATGTTTATTTGAAGGAAGATTGTTTTTATAAATGAATAATTTATATTTTGCTCAGGTTTAAGAAAAAGAAAAAATAAATAACAATAATTAATTAGGGATTAAATTTGTAATTATTGCCAAAATGTTATTTTATACAGGGTACATACTCATTTTCCAAGAAAAAAATCCCCTGATGTATTTTTTGGGATGTACAATTTTTCCATATTAGCAATTAACATTTTTCAGACCAGTATCGTGACACTCCCACCTCCTTAAAATAAAATAAAAACAAGGTAATCTCAAAAATAAAGTTTACACATCAGCTATATAAACAATACGAATAGAACTAGAAAAACAATTTGCATAAAACAGAGATGAAGTCTGTATGCATTGTGGGGTTGTCCTTAAAAATTTGGCAGCTTGCTGCAAGAATTTAATTCTCACTTTGATTTTATTACCTTTTTGAAAAGCAATGTGAATTTGATGGCTGAATTTAAAAATGTCCTTTATTTTTCTTAAGTTCCTCTTGAACTGTTGTCAAACCTTACAATGTTAGATGCTGAATGGATGTCGACAGATGTGATATCATAAAGTATGTGAACAGCAGCAATTTCCCTCAGTTTCCCAGAAATTTTGCTAGGTTTGGGAAATTTTTTGCATTATCCCCTGATTTTCTCCCGAATCCCATAATCCCCTGAACCCTGTTATAACATAATAAATATACATAACTGAACATATACCTAACTGAATATGAACCCTGTTATAACAACTTGCAAATTCAGTACACTGTTCTAATCGAGTTTGTATTGGTACAGTATTTGGATGTTAAGGTGATAAATTTTACTCCCTATGAACAACCTCTATGAACTACATATCAGAACAGTAGACTATTATATTTGTATCACATTTAAAAAAAATATTGCTACCACACACTTGATACTTTTAAGGGAAATCTACCACAAAGAAAAGGTTTAAATTGTGGTATGATTAAAGAAAAAAAAAAAGAAAGGCTTGTTATCAAAGGGTGTTAAAGTTTAAGATGATGGCAAATTCAATACACTGTCCCAGTTATGATTGAATTGGTTTATATTGTTAACAAAGTATTCTAACAAGGGAACCACTTTTGGTATAGCTTGCATATAACATTAAGACCTGGTGCATTTTATTGCCTGATAGATCAATATTAGAGAATTGATAAAATTTGTCTGCAAAAATCTTATATGTATTTTTGCATATATTTAATTTTAAATTGTCAAAAGCAAGTTAAGCTGCCAAATATGGTGTGATGAATCCAAACCTCTACTCGAACAGGTTTGCCAGTAAAAATCTTGCGGTAATGAATAAAGCCAATTTCACACTGCCAAAAATGAAATTATAATGTATTTTTCAAAATGAAATTTGTAAATTTTTGCAGGAACTTTAAAAAAAAAATTTTTTTTTATTAACTAATTTGTATTTTAATGTACTTTTTTCAAAAAGCTATGTTAATAGCCCGAGAAGTGGTCCCAAAATTTGCATTTTCAGAAAGTTATCCTGCAGTATAATCAATTTTATCATTTCTCTAACTTAGGCCTATAAAATGCACCATGTCTTAATGCTGGTACAAACTTCACCAAAAGTAGTTCCCTTGTAAGATGCTGGCAAGATGCATTGTCCCGGTTATGGTTGAATTGGTTCATTATTTTGGATGTTGTTGTAACAAAATTTGCATTTATAAATAAACTATCGAGATATTTACAAAATCAATACAATGTCCAAATTAGGGTTCAATTTGTTCAATATTTCAGACATTATAGTGATAAGATTTACATTATATATGTAAACAAAGCGATTGGAATAGGTTTATTTCTAAAGACATCAATCTAAAAATAAATTTTCATCCATGTTCTCTACACTAACCAGCATGTTCAGTAACTGTAAAAGCCCGGATTGTATCATCTAGTTTTCTCCTAATATATTCAATATAGAAATCAATCAGGCAAGAAATTCTTCTTCTTGAACCTTTTATTGTAGCAGCAAAGTACAGAGGATTCCAAGAATATTTAATTAAACTAAAAAAAAAAAAAAATTTTTTTTTTGCTGTAATTTCTCAAATTCCAAGACTAGTTGGAATAACAGAAAAATACTCAGATTATAGATATTATATAGAGGTCTTTCCTTACCAAATCTCATAATTACTACTTGTCCTATACAAGTTACAACCTGTCAAATATGCTGATTTAAAAAAAAATTAAATTGTTATAATTCAAGAGGTAAAAAAGACAGATCGATTCTCCCCCCCCCCCCCCCTTTCATGACATTTTTGAAAGTATTATTATCACATTGCATACATAAAAACACTGTTCTTTCCTTTCATTTTTTTTTTTTTTCAAAAACTCATTTGAACATTATTTCAATACTTTTTTTAAAGTACAGGAGAGAAAAAAATTTTTTTTTTGTAAAAATGTGCAAAATAGCAGTTTTTGACCCTGTCTAACTAAAAAGATTTTTACTTCTTTTATATAGGTTTCTTTATACAAGGTATGGAGGGGGGAGGGATGGTGCATCATCCCTGGTTTATTGAAATTATATGGAATGACTTAGAATCAAATTCCCAAATCCATTCTGAAACAAAATTTCAACATTATTTTTGCGTTTCTTTTGCAATGTTTCTCTTCTTTTTTGTTGTTTATTTGTAGATCTGTTAATATATCTGCTCTCCTTCAAAAAAAAAAAAAAAAAGTTTGATGTTCAATAGAGATGCAATGGATGTTAATTTTGCCACATACCTGGCTGCAGTATGTTTTAATCTCTCACTTTATTTTTAAAGAATTTAGATATAGGCTTGGATTATCTAGCTAATCTATTTATATAAAATTCAAGTCCCCGTGTGTCCCTCAGAATTCCGGTAGGACCGCTTCATTGTTATGAGTAATTGTTGAAAATTCCTAATGCAGGGTTACCACAGTGGTGCCAAATGTTGACCAACTTGGTGAAATATTACCAAATTTGGCAACGAAAATAAGTTGTAATATGTGAAGCCAACTTGGCGATTGCTAGCTAATTTTCCAAAATTTCTATTTAAAGCCATTAATATTTCATAATCGAGGTCACCGCAATTTAATTTAAATTCCTCGCTTTTAAAGGTTTTTTTTAAAATCTATGGGTGAGAATTTAAAGTGTAATATACGAAAATGTATGTCTTTACACCTTCATCCCGATGCTACTAGTAACATAACAGCCCAGACAGTGCTGTACTGTCTGAGCTCCTAACAGCCTGATTTTACTGTGCTTTAGGTAATTTTACAGTATAGGGGCCTTGGTGAGATAGAGAAAATGAAATTTAGAAACATATTTTCTGTTTCATATACACAAGTAATTTTTCATTGGCAACATTTTCTGGCAACCTACTCGCTGTTTCATTTCATGTGCACGCATTTTTTTTTTCAATATTTATACAATTTATTTGGCATAAAGAAGCCATATATCTATTTTTATAATATAATCATGGCCTGTAATCCACAAAAAGTGGTGCTATGGTGTTATTTATAATGGCCAATTATCAACACAAGGGATATGGGCCTGAAAGGGGGTTCTTTTTAAGGGAACCTAACCCGTATTTACGCAAGGAAATCCAAGGTTAAAAAAAAACCATGAAAACTCCGAACGATTAGACCAACAGGCGCAATTGGGTTTGAACACAGCACCTCCCGTCTACCAGCTTTGAGACTAGAACCTCTCTGCCACTGGTAGGGGCAATCCGCACAACATTTGGAACCAAACTATGCGGATTAGTGGTCTTCTACTGCATTACAGTTTTTCATAAAAGAGTTTCTTTTTAAAAGTCTTATTTTCATCTGTCACTGTGGAGCAAGTGAGAAAAACTCATTTTTGCATATATGTTGTATATATCTTTATATCTCGTATTCCGCTATTTTTGACAGGCTATCTTCTAAAATTTCATTTTATATATTATTCTACTAATAGGTCTGGATTAAGTGCATCTTGCTACAGGAAAAGTGTCATAAGTATTAAAAAAACCTGTTTGTCTTTTTGCGTCACAGAATGAGATTGGGTGGAGCAAAATGAACTCAATCCTTCCTATTCTTTCTGAATCTTGATTCTTAAGGGTTTTACTCTTTCTTGTATGCTTTGACAACTGCAAGCAGAGCTAAGTACTTTAGTTTTAAGCCATAGTAAAAACACAAGGCTGTAACCAGATGGCAGATAGATTGGGCAGAGCCTCACCTAAACTTTATAACCTTTCAATATTAATATTAAATTAAAATTTTTTTAAACTTCCTATTAAAAGTTTTATGACAGGGGTGTCTTGCTATCTACTTCTGTCTATATTTATATGATAAAGTAAAGATAAAAAGACAAGCTGTGAACTAAACCCACCAAACAATTTCAAAGTTTCCCTTGAGTTAGCAGAGTAGCTAAACATATAGCCATGGAAAAAACATGTTGATATTTTGCCTCTCCTATGATAATATTTTTGAGATGTCACTTTTCTTGGGAGTGAGCTGTATTTTCTTCATTTTCTTTTTAAATTTTCTATTAACAATTTTTGTTTTGGTATCATTATTATAATTGCATCATTTTTAATCATCAGTATCAGATAATTAGTTTAGTAATAGTAAATTATTTTTATAAGAAAAACTGAATACATTTGAAAGAGAATATTTAGTACATTTATCATCTTTTATTTTTAAATACAGTATCCAGGCTGTAAACTTCCCTCATTACCCCTTAATTGCTTATCACTTAAAAACGAGTTTTGAGCTGTAGTAACAGAACACATAGTTTTTGCTAGTTGCTATTAACTAACTTAGTTACATAAACAAAATCCAGTTTAGTAATAATAGATTATTTTCATAAAAAAAAAACTGAATACAATTGTAGCAGAACGTTTTACTTAATATCTTTACCTTCTCTTCTTTTTCATTCTGTCTGTTGTTTTACTTCATAGAAACAAGTTTTGAGTTGTGAGAACCGGAAGCTTGTTCTTGCTTGCTACTAACATAACAAAAAAGTTTTTTTTTTCTTTGAGTCTTTCTCCCATATTTGCCTTTTTAATGTATGCAGGTACATATTGTATGAATAGTTATAGCTGTTTTCATGTTTGATCTTGTATAGGTTTTGAAACACAATTTTCCATAAATATAAGTAAACTAGCCACCTCTGACGACCAGTTTGGTCTCCCTTAACCCTTTGCATTCAAAGTTTTTTTTTTCATTCGTATTACCAGCAACTCGAAGCAATTTTAGTTATATCTTATTATTTTTTTAATTCTTTATGAATACAAATGTTATGATATATAAAAAAAACCCCAAAAATTATAAAATTATTACATTTTTTAATAGTTCAAAGTGTGATACCTCTTGAAGCAACTGCCAAAATGTAATCTTGGCTTTTCTAGACAGGTATCACAAAATTATTTGCATTGTCTCCGTAGCGGAGCCCTTGAGTACAAAGGGTTAAATGTATGTTAAGCATTGCATCATGTTACTTATTCTCAAACTAATTTACTTGCTCAATCCTTCCCCAAATCCAAAGATTCTGATAGAGAAATCAAGAATTCTTTGCGATCTTGATAATATTTCAAACATTTTTTGTTGTTATGCGTATTTCATCTTTTTTGACAAATACAGTCAACTCTGTGAAATCCGCCGATGTATAATCCGCAAATATCTGTTATCCGCACTACATGTTGGAATGTAAACAATTAAAATTGTTAGTAAAATTTTAACTCAAAAGCTAAATTTGGTACATATTTTTTTCAGTTATCAATTTTCCAATGAATAAATATTTAAATATAAATTGGATATAAATATTTAAATTTACTTTAGTTACAAAATGTTATTTTGGAGCAAGAAGTAATAAGTGTTCATAGACTACAGAAGAAAATTATTGACAACAAACCAAAACATGAATAATCAGTAAAAATTCTATATAATTTAACTTTTCTTTAATCTTAATTATTAAATATGTTAAACCAATGTTATATTATGTTTTTCTTGTCCATTGTAATTGTTGTATAGTTGTTCCTAATTTATAGTCAGGCTTTAAAAAATAAAATGTAAACAAAGGGATGATCTATAATACGCTAAAATGTATAATCCACAAAACCCTCGGTCCCTAAGTGTGCGAATTTCACAGAGTTGACTGTACCACTTAATTTCCATAGCTTAAAAAATGAGGGAAATTTCAAGTGTTTAAACTGAGATTTGTTCATAAATTATCTAAATTAAACTTATTTTAATTATATATGCTGATACTTCAATGTTATTTTTTAGCATTAATAAATTTGAATTTTGCAAATCATTTATTTATAATTTTTTTTTCACTACTTAATAGTTAAATAATGAATACATGTACTTTAGTTTTTATAAATTTGATTTTTGAGTTCATAAATATGACAAAGTAACATAACTAAGAGAAATAGCAAAATAAAACACTTGTGAACAAACCGTAAATAAATGTTAGCACTGCCAATTTACCTACTATGACGTCATAAGAATATTGTCCATTCATTGTTGGAGATCTTGCTTTGCGAATGATTACCTTCACGGTTTAATATTTTCTACTGTTCATGATGAATGAATCTCTTGTGTTTGTTTACTCTATGAAGTGAGATAGTAAGCAGTCAACTTAATTTAAATTGATGTTATTTTAGAATATATATTTATTTGAGTGTAAATTAGAAACAATACTTTGATGTTGAAATGAAATATTTTAGTTTGTTATTATTATTGCGATTAATTATTTATTTAGGTACTCTTTCACTACAGGGGCCTTGGCATTTTTTTTTTTTTTTTTTTTTTTAAAGCTTGGCATAATTCGGGATATACGTTGACAAAATATATAAATAGCTATGAAAACAAACCTGGTGAATTTTTATTTTTGTTTATATGTATTTATTTGCATATAAACATTTTATTTACACATATATATATATATATGCAA